>CM056996.1:158445446-158915446 GCA_029891345.1 Dryococelus australis | reverse complement strand
GTCATTGAGTGGTGCACAATTTCAGTTGTGTCACGTGACACTTCATCACAACCCCCTTCTGCAACACATCCTCCAATACTACAGTGACAGAGGTCAAGAACCTGAGTATCGCTGAAGGGACCTTGGTACTTAGAAGCGAGCTTGGCGCTGAACTGAGCGGCCTTATTACTAAAAAATGTGTGTTTCGACCATAACTTCATCCCCTACTTTGAAGGTCACAGTACCACTAGAAAACCCTTTCCTTGCTGCCAACTTCCTATGGTACCTTTGAAGATTTTGAGTAGCCTCTGCTCATACTTCATCCAAGGACTGCTTACTCCCAACAACCCGTTGTGTAAACACTAAACATGAATACGAGCGTGAAATAACCTATGTCCGAAAAACCCCTCTGAAGGAACCTTATGGGTCGTATCACTTACAACATTGTTAAATACAAGCAAGAGTTGATAGAAAACTAAATCCCATTCCTTACGGGTCCCAGTCTGAAAAGCTCTAGATGCTACCTTCAAATTCCGGTTATATCTTTCTACCAGGTTGGCTTGTGGGTAATAAGGGGTAGTCTGTACCAACTTAATGCCCCAAGCAAAAGTTAAATTCTTCACCTCCACTGACACAAAATAAGTGGCATTATCGGTTACAACATTCATGGGAGATCCAAATACTGGAAAAAGGTGCTGACTCAATATTCTACAAATTTCCACTGACTTCATGGTGCGTAAAGGAAAGAACACAAATTTACTGAAACTGTTAACAGCAACAAGAATAGAAGTGAAACCAGAAATAGTGTGTGGCAACGGACCAAACACATCCAGGTATAATCACTCCCAGGAGAATGTAGCAACCTTTGAACTATATGGGCTAAACTTTTGACATCACAGGGCTTCGCCCTCTGACAATCAAGACATGCTTTTATCAGATCTTCAATTTCACCAGTCATCCTAGGCCAATAGAACATTTCTCTTATCCTGGATACTGTTTTATCCTGTCCCAGATGTGCCCCGAAAAAGGAGTTATGATAATACTGGAAAATTTGCCCCTTCTGAGCGGAAGGAACAAATATACTAAATTTCCCCGTTTTGGCATCCACAAAACCTATCAGCCCTTTTCGAACTTTAAAAGGAACACCCTTACCCGAATTAATATCCACCTTGATCTGTTTATATTCAGGGTCAATTTCCTGATTATGTTGCAGACTAAGGTATGCCTGAGGGAAATCCTGGAGAATCCCAACTTGTTCTCCCTCACGAACATTCGACTTCACATTTCCATTATTGGCAAACAACAAAAGGCCAAGTTCACTTTCAACACTGGTATTCCCATGTGTTTCCACACAAGGTACCTTTTTACTAATAGGAACCTCTCCCTGAACACCAGGGGAAACCATTATCAACAACACTAATGGCTACACTATTAGAACCTCCCAAAACACCAGAAACACTATCACAAACAGTATCAGTTTGACAAAAAAAACACTACACCTGTTTGCAGAAGGCATCACAGGAAAAACACTAGACACATTGGAAACATCATCAAAAACACTATCACAGAATCTGGTGGTTCGACACAGAATTCGTCCGAGTCAAACATCCACGATAGCACACCGGCCACCCCATTGTCTACTCCCTTAATATGCTGCACAGTAAATTTA
Source organism: Dryococelus australis (assembly GCA_029891345.1). Classification (NCBI taxonomy): domain Eukaryota; kingdom Metazoa; phylum Arthropoda; class Insecta; order Phasmatodea; family Phasmatidae; genus Dryococelus; species Dryococelus australis. Next base: position 158,913,798 of record CM056996.1, on the reverse strand, counting down.
AAGCACGTGAGTCGTACAAGCCAATGAGCCAGACATCCAACTGGTTTATTTGTTGATAAAAACCAGCTGAGAGCCTGGTTATCTGTGTGAAAGGTGAGTACGCACCTTCCAGATAAACTTTATAGTTCTCCATGCCATATATGGCAGCCAGCACCACCTCCTCGTAGGCTGAATATCTCTGTTCAGCTGGATTACGAAGTCAACTAGCATAGGAAATAGATGCTAGATTCTCTTTTACCTCTTGATACAGGACAGCCCCCAAAGCCTTGGAACTAGCGTCCCCTTGCAAAATGAACCGCTGATTGACACAGGACTATAGGAGAACAGGAGGAGTAGCAATTTCTTCTTTCAACAAGCAAAAGGCATGCTTCTGAGCATCTCCCCAAACAAGTTCTACCCCTTTTCTCTTTAAAGCGTTCAGAGGCTCCGCTATCACTGCAAAATTTTGTATAAACTTTGAATAAAATCCAGCCAAACCAAGACATTGGCGAAAACCACGCAGGTTCTTTGGGACGGGAAAATTTATAACGGGCCCAATCTTTTCAGGGTCCATCAACATTGTCCCTTCAGAGATAACAAAGCCCAGATATCTCACATAAGTCTTTGCCCATGTAACTTTATCGGGATTAACTGTCAGTCCAGCTTCCCTTAAAGGAATTGAAACCAACCTCAGATGTTCTAAATCTTCCTCAAAAGTATTACTGTACACACAAACATTATCAATGTAAGTGAACAGAAAATTATACTGATATTTACCCAAAATCTAGAAAAGTACTCTAGACATCGCCTGAGGGCCACATTACACACCCATTGGAAGTCTCTTCCATTGAAACTGTCCCCATGGGATGACAAAAGCCAAAACTTCTCGAGAGTCTGGGTGCAGATCCACTTGTAAAAAAGCAGAGTTAAGGTCAAAAATTGAAAAGTATCTTGCCTTCCTCACATGATGGAAAATGCTCTCTATTGTGGGCAATGGATAAGGATCCACAAAAATCTGTTTATTTACCTTCTTATAATAGCATATAACGCGATAATCCCCAGGTGTTTTCTTAGGAATCAAAAATGCTGAGCAAGAGAAATTGCTTTCTGAGGAGTCAACACATCATCCTGCTGTAATTTTTGGATGATTTTCCTGAAAATTCTTAATTTAGGGGGCGCTACCCGATAGAATTCTGATGACACAGGCTCCTCATTCTTTAACCTCAACACTATGGGTTGCTTACTGTAATGCCCCAATTTACTGGTTATGACATCACGAAATTCCTGGCGCAATAATTGCAACCTTTTTGATATAAATTCTACTACTTAAGAACTGCAGAAGGAAAATTTCAACTCTTTCTTGGCAACATCTAAAACAGCTTGAGTTTTACCAAAGAAATCAATTCCCAAAATATGGTCATGCGAAAGACCCAACAAAATTCTAAAAGTAAATTTCCAAGAAAAATGGGAAATCTTAACATTAAATACTGCTACGCCATGTGAGGTAATCATACCACCATTGGCCATGGAAAACCCTATTTCTTCCCCCTTATATAACATAATAAGACCTTTGGGTAATGACTTGAGCAAAAAATTACAAAATTCCTGATCAATCAGAGAACATGATGCTCCTGAGTCTAATAGCGCAGCCAACACAACCTGCCCTCCTATAGCTACTGGGATGTACAGTAAACCATGCTGACGCTCAACGACAAAACCTGCTCTGCCGACTCTCCCATCAACTTTCTTTGACCTACTGGACAGTTGAGTTTAATGTGCCCTTTCTGATGGTAACTGAAACAGGCATATTGCTTAAATCGAACATCTTTCCCAGGATTTTACTTTCCTGCCTAAAATTCCCTTTGTCATCTCTGCATAGGTTGGGTCTGAGAATACCAAAATTGTTTTTGTACATTCTGACTTCTAACTGCCTCACCGTGAGGTATCACAGCTAACGCTTCTTGTTTACGATAGCAATCCTTAGCAATTAGATATTGTATTATAATACAATATCTATTTACCTTACTCACGCCCTTTCCCCTATCCAGAGACTTAACCTCTGGTACCACATCTGTTATACAATCTTTAAGGATCCTCTCAACTTTAGTCACCAACTTTAACAATTCTTTCTAGGTAACGGGTTTGCTGGCAGAAACCAAGAAAGACTATATCGTGGGTGAAGGTTATGAAAAATAATTTGTGTAAAATATCTTCACAGGGATACCCTACCACCTGCATTATTATCAGAATATGCTTCACAAACTCTTGCATCTCTAGATCACTCGAACACACTTTCAAACATGCGTTGATCAGCTGGGACACCTCCCAATTTTACTCCCTGGCCTGTCCAAAGACTAGTTGTAAATCATCAGGAACACTAAATAATGAAACCGCATACAAAACCTGTTGCTCGAACAATTGAAGATTAATTACTAAATCAAATTTATAAAAAAAATTTACCACTGCTTCAATGCTTAATTGGCCTAATTAGGGTATTTTAGCTACCAACTCTGTAGGCACATGCTTCAATAGTTTATGCTTCAATAGTTTATACATCTGAGTTACCTCACCAGAAACAGCCTAATTCCCCGCGCCAACCTGACTCGCCTCTTTTCTCACAAGGGCCTGAGCTTTACCCTCAATTCCTCTATTCCATCACTATCCTCTACCGCAACCCAAGCCTCTCCTACCATTTGCACGAGGGCTATTTTTGAAAGCTTTTGTATCCATGCAGTAGACATGGTTAAAATTAATATAACCCCTATTAAGGATCCTACAACTTTTACCATAACCCATTACTGCTATGGTCATGCAATACATGAAATACCACACTTTGATATTTCTTTTGCTCAAAATACAAACACCCGAGACACACTGCACATTACCAGAGAGCAAGCAGCCTTTCTGACTATGCTAAATACTAAGCCAAGGGTGTGGCAGGGCAGGATTGGCATAAAAACAAGCGAAACCAACAGAACACCAAAAATGGCAAAAAGCCATTCAAAAAACCAGTTATTTGTGTAACGTAAGGGTGAATTAAGCATTAATGGTAAATGACATATCAGAAACAAAGAAGTGTGATAATTTTCTTTTATTATGATTATATTCATTCTTTTCAATAGTTATCAATCTTACATGTGGAAAATATCTCATTGGTTATCAATCTTACATGTGGGAAATCTAAAATCTTCCTCTCCCTTATTTTCAATTGAATTAACATGTATATAATGTATATAAAACCAAGTTACCATAAAAACTGAGCAAAATGAGATTAAATGGCAGGTACATAATTATGCTGACACCCACCTAATACTTGGATTTTCCCAATAAAATACAGGTAATATTTACGCAAAAAACCTTGGCCATATAGTGAATACAGAGGCCATCACAATACATACTTGGCAAGTTACCCTAAACACACTTTGTTGCAAGATGGCGGATCAAAGTCTGTTATACCAACATGTACTCTGGACTTTAGAAAATTAATTTAAATCAGACACAGGAAAAACCAATATGACAAATCATACTACAGTGTAACCTCAATGTCTGTGCAATACTTTCTCCTTCATCTGCTCGCGATCCCAAGTGGATAGGAGCAACTGTTTAGCAATGTGAGCCTTAACTCCCACGAGCAAAGTTTACTATTCAAAATGTCCTACACTTCATAAAGTTTTTAAAATTGTTTACTAAAAATAAACATAACTGAATCTCAAATATTGCCTACCATTGCCTAGACTTGGTTTCAAACTGCTAAGAACATTATTATTATTTTGGTTACCACTGATTACAACCACTAAATTTCTTGTTAATACTTGGTCACATACTTTTATAGGTTTACAAAATCAGTTACGAAAAATTATCATTATCACATTTCGGATAAGAGACCAACATTTCGCAAGGTTTAAAGAGATTTAAAATTTCCAGCCATCATGGCTCTTGCCTAACGTCAGAATGACATAGAGGTCCTAATCGCTTGATGAGTCTACATGTGTGTTGAATCAAGAATGCTACTTATCGGGCAGAAGTTTGCTCCTTGAAGATGCTGACTGACCCCGAATGAAGCAAGTGCAGGCAATTTATATACCGATCCGCCACCTAGCGTCACCAATCACACATGAGATCCATATTTGTTTTTGGAATTCCAGGAAATTGGTGGGGTTTTCAATGACCCTTATGGTGGTTGTGATATTCAAGCACAATGGCAGTTGATGTTACATAATTGGGCGAACCGACACAGTGGACACCATTTTCTCTTAGAGGGGTCTCAATAATTTAAAAGTCAACCCCCAATTAAATGACAATACGCAGCCATACTTCCGGCATCTTAACCAAGTTGCAGGAACTGACGCAACCAAACTCACGGTGGGACTTGTGTGTGAGCACAGGCACAGGCATTTCTCAGCCCTTGCAACCAACGGTGCTGCTCTCGGGCGGTGAACAGGCGAAACCGCTGTCCTCCACACAGTGGGCTTCCATGGCTGGCCGCTGCTACACGTGAAAATTAGCACGTATAATTAACACAAGTTCTTCGTTACCCCAGGTCTTCCAAGGTCTTTTTAAGGTAACGTGATCCTAACAAGCACATAGCATGTTAGTATTTTAATAATTTAAAGTTTTATTATAGGATTTCAACATTAAAACAAGCGTGTTTAAAATGTTCATGGTGTCTGGCACTGCGCCGAACAAATGTCAGGTGAGCAACCACAGTAACTGTTTGAATGAGTGACTGGCGATGTGGTCCGGCCCACTGTTTTAACATCTTTCTTCTTTTTCCATTAAGTTCTTCTAGGGACCACGCACCAATTTTAATGCTTCACCCTATGTTGTTCTTCTTCTTTCTCCAACACTCCATCTTCTCACTACGTAATTTTTTCCTCTTCTCGAGGCATTTCGAGCCTGTTTTCTTTTCGTTCCTGCTTTGGAATCCTTCCATTTTTGTGTTAAAAATGGAAGGATTATCATTATCTATTATCATTATTATTATATGTACTTAGTTGTTATCAATAATTCTTCGAGGGAGCAAGGCGACATAGTCTTATCAGCAAATTAAAGTTCATTAAAATCACCACCACCGCAACTTTAACCAATGTGGTTTTACAATTATTTAAACACAAATATCTATAAAATTTACATTTACTTAAACAAAAATAGTTGAATTAGTCTTATAACAATATTACATGTGGAACAGAAGAGAAGACACAAATGTTGTTTGCTATCGAGTCCTTTCTTTACAAGATTACTCGGGTTACATAGAAGTGTAGGGTACAATTAATACAAGAAGCTGAACCTAAAATTGAGTTATAGTATAAACTATACATGAGAGTGTGTATGTATAAAACAAAATATACCTTTATGAAATATATCTTCGACATAAAATCAAAGAGTTACATGAAATTTGCAATGCACTTACTTTTCAGATGTAATGTTGGCAAAGAAAGACTATATGCCTTTTCGTTCCAAGACTTCTGCAATCTTTTTGGAAAAGTGGTTATCGCATACAAACAAAAATTATCCAACATTTCTAGATTTTCTAAGCCAACAAGTTTCTCATCTACCACTCTCTACACCCATTCGCAAAATAAAACATTACTCATAAACTTGGAATCAGTGTCTTACTGTTCCAGTCACATAAACACACCCAAGAACACAGTATTTCCAATTACGCATCCTGACTGAATCAAAATTAATCTGAAAATACGAAACTCACCAAGCCAAAACAATATGTCTTCCATTAAGTACATTGTGTCCCAATATGTCCCACTGAGTTGATTCCCCATAGTGTATATTACAACATGTATTTTGAAATAATATAAACAATTCATTCCTCCAATTGAAAATAAATTAAATATGTGTAAATATTATTTTTAGTTAAAAGTATTATAACATTAAAATATATTCAGAACACATTTAAATAGGCCTAGTGTGTTTAACATGTATACACACACACCGATTTTGCACTGCATACAGCATTTATATAAATTTCAACATAAATTTGAGTGGAAGTTGGTAGTATCAATTCAAACTTCCTGTCTGTGTGCTTCTAGGTCCATAGCGTTTTCACCGAGGGCAAGTAGTAAACACAGGTAAGAGAGAGTGCTGAAACTTTGCCTTATATAAATATCTGTGTTCTTAGTTGTATAAATATCTGTGTTAACTTAGATTTGAGAGAAAATATAAACATAATTGTTTCTCAGCTTTGTATAATAGATGGATAGGCATGGTTGGAATTAACATTTAAACATAGTTGTTTCTTGGCATTGACAGTTATACCTTAATTTTTCCGATAATGAGCAATTCGCGTGCACAGAACATGACAGAACATGAGAAAGAATTGTTAATACATTTAGTAGAAGAAAGTACGAGCATAATTGAGAGCAGAAAGACTGATGCTGTGTCTTTGAAAGACAGAATTTGCATGGCAAACAATTGCTGCTGACTTCCAATTCACAGAACGTCGTTCACAGAACTGCAAATCAGTTAAAGATGTGTTATGATAATGCATGTGTAGAATTGCCCCAATGACACCAGGATACCCTACAATCTCATAAAAGTTTTGCATTATAGTACGCTATTCTCACCTACTGGCTGGCATTTCAAAAACATCATTAGCCAAAAGTGCATTCTGGTGTGTTACTCTGTGTACTATTCAACAGGCTATGGACTTGTGTATACCCATTAGATCGCTACACACTATCAAAAATAACCTAGTGCATAAAACCTAAGCATCAACAATAATTGAGGGGAGAAGCAGGCCTATTCCTGTTGCTATCAAAACTGAAATTGTTTTCGATTTTATGTAGCAATTCCAAAGTAGTCTGTTCCGAAAGATGGAACCATATCTTAAATTTATCATCATATAGGTCCTGGAAAGGCTGCTGTCGCCTCATATACTGTCTTGGCCTACGTACTTCATGGAAAAAATGTTGCTCAAAAACATTATCCATTTCATCAAGTTCATGTTCTAGTTTATTTTCTGAAGTATACATCATGGTACAAATAAATAGCTGTAAGCAACTTCTGAAGTAACACACACAATAAGAGTTAAAACATTTGTATGTTACACCGAACTCGACAATGCATCTGCTAATTCTGTTGTCTTTGTAATAAAAATACAAACTAAGCAAAATTAAGAGCCTTCTTTACTACAAAAAATCTTTATTGATGATATTGACATAAACATTATCATGATCATTAATCTCCAATATAATACAGACCATAGATAAACAACAACTTGAACTAAGATAATTTGCTTTGAACAATTGGGTCTGGCGGTACATATACATAGAAAAAAACGAACCTGGTTCAAGGCGTGAAATGCGTTGGTGCAACACTTCATATACACTGATCTTAGTTCAAACACACAATGAACCTGGATCACGGCTGTGAACTCTAATGGTACAACCGGACATAAGTCGGTTATGAATATTACTGTATATTTCCGGGAGAAGCTATTTGGACAGCAGTTTTCGGATAGGTGTGTATTGAAGCTCCAGTTTTTTGAATACTCAATAAAACCTTGATTTTCCACCACCGATAGTGGTTACAAGTCTTTCGCAAATTATTTTAACTAATAACTTGTCTATATCACTAATTTTAGCTTTTCATAATGTTTTTTGTCGGGTTGACCCATAAAGTGTCAACTGTCGTGATCGTTTTGCAGCTGGTTGTGAATTTATGTTGAAGCTGGACACACATTGTTCTCTGTTAGCTGACGTGTCTCTTGCACTGAAGATAATAAGCAGGTTCCACTTTTCTAAGCAGATATAGCAGTTGCAGCAGGTTGGTCTTCTATTTCTTCTAAGAGATGAGCAGATAAAAGAACTGTCGAGTGATCGTGTAAGTTCATAGTGTTCCCGAAATATATTTAAAATCTTTACATACCTGAAATGCAACACTTGTAGAATCGGCATGTTTTGTGAAATATTCCCTCACAGCTGAACGTTTTCTTCTCCGATCCATTTTAGAGAATACACTAACACAAAAATAGCATTTAACGAAACAACAGCAGTGCAGAAAAACATAGATTGAAAAGAACTTGAATTGTGTCTACCCAACTACTCACCCACAAGAAAACTAAAATGCCATTCGAACAACACAGGATATTTCTAAAAGTTGTATCAACACTGAAAATAAGTCAGACCAAGCATATTTCCATGTAATTTCCAGCCTACTGTTGACATTTCCTGGGTCAACATGGCCCAGTAGAATTTATTTTTGTAGGCAGATTTTGTTAATATGTAAGAATTACGAAGATAAAACTGTAAGTATGAAATTTTCTCCATGCAAAATTAAATTGTCTATTGCACAGAAAAAATACAAAATTTTAATTTTAATGTTGATAATGTGTTTGAATGTTTCTTTATTTTTTATGTAAACTTTAAAGAATTAGCTGGAGCAAACTTGTAAAGGCTATTTATAAATGTACCAACGAATTATGATATAAATAACAAAAGAATTGAACCGAAAGAAATTTCGAGAAGCACTAACACATAAAGAGAAAACTATTTACAGAGAGAAGCAACAAATGAGAGAATTTTATTGGGAGGACTATCATCGAGAAGTGCTAACAAAATGTGAATGTAAACCGAGAGAATTTACAGAAATGGCTGTTGAGCAGGGTCAACAAAATGTGAGGAAAGTAACCTAAACAGAATTGGTGCTAACTTCAGCTGGTTGGCAGTCTATTATATGTAACTGTAACAATGGAAAATTTTAATAGACAGCAATCCTTGTTACACTGCCCAGGAAAAAATATGGCAATGCAAGTTTCTACCAAATTTGTACAGTTAAAATGAATAAATATTTTTAATTGTATTATTTTGAAGCTAAAGCAAGTAAATTTGTTTAATTTGCTTTTAATATTGTATTAAAAAATTAATTTTTAATCTTTCAAACCCTGTCACCCCGGCCAGATCAGCCACCAACAAAATCACCCTCGATTAATCATTGATTGCTTTCATTCATCTCCTTGGGACCGCTGGCGTCCTACCTCTTGACAAACCTTGTTGGGAAGATAGTAAAACTCCATGGTAGGGAGCTCATTTCTGTCCGCCTCACCCTGGGGTTTGATTCCCCTCTCCTCCGCCTGAATAAAGAGGGCAATCAGCGTCATCCCCCCTTAACCTGTAAGAGACAGCACGCATCAATTGGTACCCAACGTGGGGCCATTCGTCCTAAGTAGCTCAGCCTTGAGGGCAAGGACCACATCAGTCACCCCCCCAACCACTCCTTGACTCCTTGCAGAGGAGCCTATCTACGACTTCGGGGAGTCGTGAAAAACACCCTGTGGCGCCGAAAATTAGTATCATGTCTGACTCGGAAGCAAGTCAGCCTGGCACTTGCGGCACCCTAGCAAAAGCAAATGTTGCCGGAAGTAGCAACGCACTTTGCTCAGTCTCCGCTTGCCCAGGCACAGGACTAATATGATACAGTGCAATTACTGCCTGAGGAATTACCATTATTCATGCAACGGATTGAAGGACGTGCCTCAGTATAATGATGGCCTAGAATACAGTTGCGAAGAATGCCGGCTAGACGAACCCCAGGTGTGCCAATGGCCAGAAAGTGAGGGCCAAGGCAGATATAGGGTATGCTGCATTTTGTGTCACCGAGATTTCCATCACAACTGTAGCGAATGGTCGGATGAACGCATCCAGCAACCTGGACAAGTGTACCAGTGCGAAGTCTACCGAAGCGAGCAGACTCACTGACCAACCAATCCAACCTGCAGACATAGCCCGGTGATTCCAGGGCTACCCTGTGATTTAGAGTTGCAGGAATTTAATGGGAAACCGTATGCTGACACAGCCAAATTCCTGAGCGATTGCGAGAAGGAACCGAGGAAACACCTCATCCCATGCAAACAATGGGTGAGCAGGGCTCATCACCAACTCACCGGCTCATCACTCAACGGCATCTACCCCCAGGAAGGATTGATACAAACCATCCAGGATGCCCCGGCTCCCAAGACAAAAAGACAACTTTGTCGATTATGTAATTGGCTCCGGGGAGCTCATATCAAATGCAACTCAACACATGACCACCTCGACATCCTGCTAAGCAAGGATAAGCCCTGGCGCTAGAATTCCGCATCTGAAGCTGCTTTTGAAGCCCTAAAGGATAGCTTCCGTCACCTTAGACAACTACACAGGCCCTCCGAGGGGAAACCGTTAGTACTCCAAAACGACGCCGGTCAGGTTAGGAGCCATCCTCTACCAGGAAGACGACAAGAGGCCATCCCTGGGTAATCTCGTATGCATGCACCCGACTTAATGATACTGAGGCTCCTTATCACAGTAACGAGCAAGAATGTTTGGCGGTCGTCTGGGCTATGCACAAATATCAATACCTACTTGAGGGCAAACAATTCATACTATGAACTGATAATAAAGCCTTAAAATAGATACACGAGTCCCACTGACAAAGGGTGAAGTTGGGTAAATGGGAACTTTTCCTCACCGAATTTGACTTCACAGTTCAACACTGCTTGGGAAAAACAAATGACCTCCCAGGTGCTTTGTCCCACTACGCTGACCCTACTAGGGGCACCAAGGATAGCAAAGACTGAGATCGACTGCCCCCCCCCCCCTAAACCTCCTCGCCCCTCAGACACCCTGAGACTGAGGCTCCAACAGACTAACCTCACCCATGACAAAATATGGGAAACCTAACGGGAGGAACCCCAAGGCGACATCCTGGTGCAAACTAAATCCCACCGGTACCGCCGGCGCGGCTCAGTCATTTGGATCCGAAATGGTCCCCCAAATTTCCTTGGATCCGCGAAATCATACAAAGTGTACGGGAGAGATACGCCTGGGATGGGATGAACCAGGATTTGCGGCAGTATGTTGCGCAGTGCGAGGCATATTGTCGAAACAAGAGATACCTAATATGCGGGAACCCCCCCATATCATGGTGTCCGACGAAGGCATGGGAGGATGTAGCAGCGGACGTAATGGGGCCCTACCCCCGTAGCAACCGAGGAAATTGGTATTTACTGGTACTAACCGCCCTCTTCTCTCTCTGGGTTGAGGTTTGTCCCCTTACAAGCAAAAGTAATAAACTAGTTGAAAAGCTAGGAACCTAGGTTTTTCCACATTGGGGATACCCACGAGCCATCCTGACAGATAACGGGACACCTTTTTCTAGCCGTTCCTGGCAGGAGGCTTGTAAAGCCTAGGGGGCCGAGATCTAGACGACACCCCCTTATCACCCTAGGTCTAACACCACAGAGAGAAAGAATCAAGAGCTGAAGAAATGCTTATGTATGAGCATAGGCGACAATCAGGCGGACTGGGGCAGAGAGGTCCCCGAAATTCTCTTCGCTGTACGCTGTAGGGAGAACAAGGCAACCCGCTCGACCCCCAGTTGTCTCTTGCTAGGCCACACCCTCTGACATACATGAGATGGGTAGTAAGATCCCTCCACCCAAAACCCCATTGACTCATCTCGGATTGCGAAGGCCACTCAGGACCGAGAACGGCACACAAATGAATACCAAAGGCGATATCTCGCCCGGAAGTACTCCCCCAACAGGAATCAAGGGTATATTTCTCCTCCAGGAACCTCGGTGTTGGTCTGGAACCATCCCCTTAGCATGGCAACTGACAAATTTGCCACTGGTCTAGCCCCTAAGTAGACCAGGTCCGCGACAGTAGAGAAACATCAGGGAAATGTGTATTGGATAGGCGACCAGCGGGGACATGTCTGGAAGGTCCCCTATACCCAAATATGACCTTGCTACGGTCCGAGAGGAACCCAGTTAGAGCAGGAACCCCCTGCGAGGTTCGAACCCCGGACGTCACCGAGGAGGACAAAGTGTCCCCTCCTCCTTGTACCAGTAGGTTGTCTTCGCAGGACTGGGAGATTAGACAGCCCCATCCCGGTCCTACCACACATATCCCCTGGGATGTTTCCACAAGATATACTCCCCCACTCATTCCCCGCAGTCTTTTAGTTCGAGTGGTAGCTCTATGGCTAAAAAAGCGTCCTCGTCGAACGATGACCTGGACACAGCTGCGTATCTGCTCCCGCCAGGATTGGTCCCAGCCATGCATCCCCTGAAATGGTGGAGCCCCTCCATGATAGGGATTTTAGGATGCAACCCCTGCATTCCTACCCATCCTCCCTCTTCCCGGGCAAGAATAGAGAAAGTGGGCGAGCCATGGCTGAAAGCTTGACACAGTCCTCAATTTCAGCTGTGGACTCGCTAGTCAACTTGGCGACCAGCCCCCGCAGCTCATCAGTACAGGCTGGAGAGAAAGAGAGAGTTGCAGCGTCAACCACGAAGTTAGTAAGTGTGATTTACCGGTCACCCATGTGCGCTACGGCAACTAGTTAAATTTCTCCATTGTATGGAGAATCTACCGCGAGTGAGTATCGAGGAGCCTGTCACGAGGGCATCCAGCAAAGCAGATGACGCCCCCAGTACAACTCTGATCCAAGAAGCAGATGTGCCAAGCAGTACAGCCACAGCCGATAGCACTAGCACCCAGGAAGCTGGCTCCATGCCGTCGATGACCGCCAGGCCCACATCGCGAGTGGCCCCTCTGCGTGCCAGGTGCACGTGCCACATCGCTACAAGGAGGTGCCAGGCGGGTGCCTGCTGCATACCTCTGGCCTACCACAGCACCACGTAAGAGAGGGCGGACCATGAAGTGCCACCATGCCAAACGCCCGCCTCCTGCTTCAACCTCGTCATCTGAGTGAGTACCTGGGTGAAGCCAGAATAGACTAGCTGCTCCCCGACATAATCCCCAAGCAGTTAACCTTAGTAGGGAGTGATAGTGTTAGGAAGTCCTTTCCCGAAGACAGAAAGAGTTTGCAAACGGCTCATAGCTAACTTAGTAGGGACTGTTAAGTGTCAGCACACTAGGAAAATCCTAGCCAGATATAATTAGGCAGTGCGTTGAACAGAGTCCACGTCATCAACCAAGAATTAAATACATTTGTGTGTTTTGTAACTTGTACTTGCTTTTTCAAAGGTTGCAAATTATATAAATACAAAACGCTTTGAGAAGACCCGAGACCCCACCTGATATAAGTGTGTCCCAAGTAATGCAAATAATCTCCCCAATAATGGACACAAGTAGATATAATACAAATGAAATTATCAAAATTATTTTAATCCCTGGTTTGCCAAATAAGAAACTTTTGATTGCAGGAGGAAATTTAAAGTAGCTTCAAACCCGTACGCAAACTGGAAAATTGATGTTTGCATTTCCCCGAAAATTCCACAAAGTGCTCACGTAATGTAAGTATTTATTAAAAATGGATTTTATTAGAAACTGAATTATGGTACGATACCTTTAATGTAACGTCACCCAACTCCGTGAGCATTGTTAAGAAGTGTAAATGCGAAATCAAAGTCTATCAGGAGGCCCGTGAATATAACCTCGACAAAACTCCCTCCACTTCTAGCAATGCGACTGGGTGACATTAAATAATTAACCTCCGTAATTTTGCTTAAGAGCATGAGGCGAGAGTTCTGATGCGAGCATGCTGTAACCCGCCACCCAGGTAATTCACAACCGTCCTAAAATTTTAGATTTAAAAAGGATGTCATTAGTGTGAGAAACGCACTACCATAAAGTGTAATTTGTATTTTCTTGTTATGACAGATGTAAAGTAAAACTTTTCACAAATGTGACACCCCAGACCAAGCGTAACAAGAACCCCATAAGATGAACTGACACCTAAGTATAATAATCACCGTAACTACATAGATCTAGAAAACTTGTTCTTATTTTTTTCCTCAGAAGGAAAACCCCTGGTAAGTGTGAATTAAGTGTGACACTTGTAGCATCTTATTCCTTATGTTAAGTTAGAGTTTAGTATCGCGAGTCAGTGTTGTGTAACCAGAGATGTCCCATCTCCCTTTTTGGATGCGAATTTGCCATCAGTATGGTTAGAGTATCCTATCTACTTGGTTGAGTCAGATAGTCCCACGTGCTACAACCCCACGAGAATATAAATATAATCCCCCAACAATGAAGCGACTCCTATACCAGATGTAACCTTAATTACGCAGGAATCCCCCATATTGTAAATAACGTCAACCAACTCTACAACATGTACCTACTAGACCTAAGTCGTAGATGTTAAGAATCTAGTACTCATCAGTGAACCAGAACGTAATCTCGATAGGAGAAAAATGTATCGCTTAGCATCAGAGAATTTTGAGGTAACGAGAAACCTCCAACCCGTGTGCAGTTTCCATTGATGTTAGCTATTTAAGAATCCCGCTTAACCTCCAAAAAGGGAAAGTGAAAATGTTGTAAATTCTCTGTGCTAAGGGAAAACCTCCCACACGTGTATGCTAGTGTTAATGAGAATGCGGATCGTAGCCACCACATAACCTCCAAAGAAGGAGAAATTGTAAATATCATACAATCTAGATTAAGTGATGATGCGTTATTACACAGCTCTCACTGTACGATACATGTACTATGTAACCATACCTAATTGTGAGAGCAAACACTCAACTTTATGCACATGAACCTTTCACGCCAAGTGAAACCCTTAACGTTGCGAAGTAATTGAGGCCAGACACCAACGGCATTACACAATCACCTACCATGCTCACATAGCATGAGCTCATCTTTACATAGCCACGAGAGGAGGCACATGCCTACCTGGTACATAAACCCCTGCCAAACACAGATATTGAGTTAAGCCAGTGCGCATAACCCAGTATCAGAATTTGTAAAGAATCTTCCACTATGCAAAGGGAACCTTAAGATTAACCTAGCTTTAAGAATGTTTAAACCTTGTGATTATGTAAATCTCAAGCATGGATGTTATGAAAACAGCAAACAGCTGAAAACAGTAAATTAACTTTCATAATCACGTACAAATAGTACGTACTTCAAGACTCTAGTACAAATTGTACGCAACGTTATCCGAGTGCCAGTGTCATGTGTGTTCTTCTATGTACTACAATCTATATCGTGTAGAGGTGGCACCCGGAGATCTTGTAGGATGTATAAGAATACTTTTCTAAAAGTTCGCCTTTGTCATTGCATGTAACTACGATACTGTGCGACCATACTGACAAATGATAAGTCAGCTAAATTCGTCCTGCAGGGACCACAGTATACCACTCCCCCAATAGCAATCTTATGCGAGTATGATTGACACCCCTTCTTTGCATCCGCTACTTTCCAAACATTATTTCTCGAGGACAGAAATAAATAAAAATATTTAACATGAAAATATTTTGTGCAAGATTTGTACAGTCCAATTGTTTAAAGAATTTTAAAATTTATTTTCCAATATGTAAACTGCTCTCGAACTAGGAAGGCCTAGGTTCGATGAACATTCAACTTGTTCCTGCAAACTTTCTTTCCAAAACTCTTCCTCCCTTGGTAAGAGAGACGATCCAAGAAACGAGATGGGATGTCTGAAGCAGATGGCACCGTTCGCTGATCCCTACCTGCCATGTAACTGAGACAGAGAGAGAAAGGAGGAGAGCTAAGAGGAAGAAGGAAGAGGCCGTTAACCTGGCAGGTAAAAGCCAGATGGCGCGTGACCTAGAGACGGACCTACATCATTCCATTCAAGGCAGCACAGACACAGAAGAGATGCTCGCCTAAAAGCAAAATAAACGGTAAATGATTGCGGCAACCACCACCGACACCTGAAGTACTTGTGGATTCTTCGAGATGGGTCTTCATCGTTTCAAGGGGGCAGGGCCAATTGACGGATGCCAGCATGCTGCGCAGCTGGGCTGCACTCTCTACGGACGACTTCGAACCCATCTATGAGCGACCAGAGCTCTGGGACAAGTCATATCAGTGGCAAGTGAGAGAAATGTATAGAGATCGGAGATTCCACTAGCCTGGACAGCCAAATACGTAATTGTAATTAAGTCCCGTAATTACAATATACACTGCCCGCCCGGAATTCAACATGCAAGCCCCACCCTGACAAATAGAATACTTATTAAAAACCCACAACCCTTCATGTTAGAATAAGTTCCAATCAACCTCCGAGATGGCAGCACCCCTGTGGCCTTGTGATGTCACAACCAGGCAGCCTCAGGACAAGGTGTTTTTATTTGCAATTGCCTCCAAATGGGAGATAAGAAATGTTCGGCGCTCCAGCGCCCTGATAAACATACCCCCATGTTAGAAGACTACGTTACCCCCTGCACCCCGTAGAACTGCTGACCAGCAAAATCTAAGTATAAATAGAGGTCCAGCACAGTGATCCAGCAGACGCCACGCTCGCCGACCGAGCTCACCCCAGTTCGTGAGCTCACCCCAGTCTGAGAACTCTCCTTCCTCTCCAGAGTCTGTGGAAGGGCTCGAACTCCAACCCGCTGCTTGGGAAGGCCGCACACTCTCCAGCCCACAGCTTGGGAAGGCTGCCAGCACTCCAGCCCTTCAGCTTGGATAAGACTCGTCAACACCAGTGACCGCCCAAGTCACCACTCTCCGTACGGTGATCCAACCACCTGTACCCACTACCCTTACCCGAGTCAACTTTCTTTGACTCCCGCGGTAGCAGGTCGGTACGCGATTAACATCCCCTTGGAGACTTCCCTTAGTAACGTCAACGTTGTAAATTGCGTTACATAGATTTTTCATTTTGTTTTTCCTTGATTATTTTATTTACAGGCTTGCCTTTGCCTGTTGAGTAATATCTAATTAATTGGTACTAGCTAAATTTTTGCGTTTATTCAATTAGCCGGGTGTCGTCTGCAATATTTCATGTTTTGAGCGTAATAAATATTATGTTATCTGAAACCTCATGTGTCGCCTACAGTAATTGTAGTTGAGATTCCCCTGTCATATTTTATTTAATTTTATTTCAGTGAGAGTAAATTAATATCTGCACTTATCTGGCACATGAGCAAACCGTTGTGAGGTTTAATGGACTCCTCAGGAGACATGGCCTGAAACGATTGACATTCAAGCCCTAAGGGGGCATGCCGCTGCTTCTGGGTTTTCAGTGCATCCTCAACTGCTGCTCCAAGTGAGACTTAATACCTTGACTGCTCATCACACGGCAGGTCCTTAGAAACGTCTGCGAAGTCGAGAGCATCTAGCACTGCTACGTCCACAGAAAGGTAGAGCGCCTGAAATTCTATGCATCACAAGCATGACAGATTAGGTAGCCGCCAGAGGCGTCGTGAGAGATGTGCCCTATGTAAACCACCTCCGATTAATAATCTGGTAGCTTTTTCTAACCCTACTGAGTTGTTACCTCCAGAACCAATGAACTCTCCTGTATGTTACGACACGGTGATACCACCGAGCACGAAAGCCCTCTGAAACGTTGGTTAGATTGGTGTCCGCCACACGATGACAAGCAGGAAGACATCGCACCAGAACCAACCGAGACTATAGTGCCTGTTAATACTCCGGATACCTTGATACCTCATGCCCAGGCAACCCCAGCCCCGTCGAACATTGTAAAGTTAGCCTTCGGCAGACTGATGCGGGTTCGACACGCGTAGGTAAAAGA
This sequence comes from Dryococelus australis, assembly GCA_029891345.1. NCBI lineage: Eukaryota > Metazoa > Arthropoda > Insecta > Phasmatodea > Phasmatidae > Dryococelus > Dryococelus australis. The sequence goes on along the minus strand of CM056996.1, from coordinate 158,896,350 downwards.
ACTGCCAAACATTTGCATAGTAAAGTTGGCATCTGGGAGAACAGTCAGGGATTGACTCCCACTGAAGGTCGCCCCCAAACCACGTGGCAAACAAACCATGGCCAACTTTATTCCCGCACACCGGACGATGAGGCCACTGCGGATAAACCCCGTCACCCCGGCCAGATCAGCTACCACCACGATCACCCTCGATAAATCATTCATTGCTTTCATTCATCTCCTTGACACTGCTGGCATCCCACCTCTTGACAACCCTGGTTGTGAGGAGAGTAAAACTCCATGGTAGGGAGCTCATTTCTGCCCACCTCACCCTGGGGTTTGATTCCCCTCTCCTCCACCGGAATAAAGAGGGCAATCAGCGCCATCCCCTCTTAACCCATAAGGGACTGCATGCATCAGTTGTTCCATATTTGACACAACTTCCTTCATTTCCATGCAAAATTGAATTTTTTGAAAGCGCCAATATATTTTTTTATGCGACAGTAAGAATTTAACAATATATCCTTGTGAGATGATATAAGCTACCTTGAATTTTATATGTTGTAACTGAGTTGAACTAATTTTAAGCTATTCGTAAATTTAAATTTTTAATATTTTGATTAGTTATTGAGAGGGCGAATTTTTAAATTATTTTGGTCCCTAATAATTAACTTCATTTTTATCAGTTTCGAGTATAGTATTTCTCTTTTCAGTCATTAGCATAATTGCAAGGATTTTAATTAGTAATTTTCTCGTGAATTTGTTCTCGTGATTGTTGCAGTAATTAATTGCTTTATGCCTATTTGGAATGATCTGAATCATTTTATGTTTAGTTAAAGTCTATTTGACTGGTAATTTATACATTTGCATTCTGTTTGAAGCTTTTGACATTTAATTTTTTTTTTACTGAGGTTCTGTGGTCTGACATCTATTTCAGTGTTCGTGTTGATATATACATATTTCTATATTTGTTATATTTGGTCATGTAACTTAACTTTTATTGAATCATTTTGCACCAATTATCTATTGATAACAAATTTTCCCTCAGTGGTATTTCCCTTGTAATTTCAATTTCTCTCAGTTTTAAAAGAATCTGCTTAATTTCCCTAAAGCCTTTACCAGCGGCTGTTTCGTCTGCTCGTTCCTGGCTTCACTGGATGGATGCTGCAGCGTTGGCCAGATATTGTATTTCACGTCTGTCCCTGCCCCTTCCACAATTTGTATCTAGTGTGGCTATGTGGGCAGAGTCTTCGTGCAATCACGTGCTTGGTGCCTGATTGCACATAAAAAATGTCTTTCGATGATGTGAAAGTTAGCCAGTTTCACTAACGCATACACTGGTTTTGGTGGTCACTTTCGTACTCCTATTGCCATCTAGCAGTGACGTTGAAACTATCTGGGCAGGCTGTTTTGAATTTGATGCACCGTTGTTTCTAGCCACAACCTAACCTTCTCCCCACCTTCTCGTCACTTTGTGTCCTTGGCTTGTCGGCACCATGTCAGATCTTCCACGTGTGCTGGCAGGGATGGTGTTTTTGGGGACTTGAGGTCCCATTAGTGTCGTTTCTCACACACCATCATATAGTGTAGTGAAGCAAAGTTGTAGAATGGTATGCTAATTGATTGATTTATTTATATATTTTATTTCTGTATTGGAGTTCTTCACCTACAGCATGTAAGGATATTCTTCCTGCTCCCTCCTTGGTGATATTTTTAATTTTATCTATCCCTCCCCTCCTTTATTCGTAATTGTCATTTAAGGATTAACTTTTTTTTTTTACTCTCTTTTCTAGAATGTATGCACGTACGCGTGTACGATGTACACAATGCATGGAGTGTGCGTTATCCATCGTTGGACCACATTGCCATAATTCACCTTAACTACAAAAGCGATGGCATAGCCTGCGGGATATGTTCCATCTTTCATTTTGTGGCAATGCCCAGCGGTACTCTCTTCCAAGTATTTTGTCTCGTCTGTTGTCTGTTGGGTGCTTCTACGTTTGTTTCATCTCGCAGCTAAGTCACCGAAACCAGTAATGCGGCAATTGTCTCTTTCCATGAATCAAACTAAGAAGAAGAAGTAGAAAGAAGAAGAAAAACTATAAATTTTAGTGAAAATCACGTGAACTTGCGCACATTTAATTTCTGTCTTTATTTGTGACCATTATTTTTGGAAAAAATGTTTTATTTCATACTGATCATACTGGCTCATTATTGTCAAGTGCAAATTTTTATTTTGACTATATTATAGGGCTATAAATCGATAATGTACCATACTTAAACGTTACGTAATGCAATATAAATTTCAATTTATGATTTCAAATTAATATTCAGTAATTAAGTTATGTAAGGGTACCCATTTGGTAATATAGTTTTAAACTGCCAGCAGTTTATATATTTGACACTATCCGTTATCATTTAACTGAAATTGGTATATTTTACATGTTCATGCAACCAAATGGAAGCGACTTATGAAAATCAACCTTTGAAAAAACACTCCAGGCATTACATGTCAACTAGTTTTTTCAATAACATGTATTCCACAAATATATAATACTGTGGTTAAATTTAGAGTACTGTATTATTGAATATTTGAAACTTTACCTTAATAACTTCAATAACTTGTAATATTTATTTCTTTTTAAATATGAATTAACAACAGCGAGAGCAGTGACATGTTGGCAATGGACAGTAAGAAATAGTTTCACAGTTAAAATATTATTTTAACCTTTTTTTTTTTTTTCAGTATAGTATTTGTAAATTAAACGTAGCCTATTGAAATATTGAAATATTTAGGCAGCCCCGATGGCAACATATATAATTTTTACAATTTAAAATAACAGCGGAAAATATCGTGAGTAGGCCTAATGGTACGGTGTTGTTTTATCGAGCGAGAAAGCACCTACCTAGGCAAGATTCAATGTTGTGATAAATCTGTGTTTCCATGACAGTATAAATATACTGTGACGTGTGTTCCGTTAATCATTGCGTCTATGAAATGGCGTGCCTTTGTGCATCGTGGTCGATACATTCTCCCTGTGTGCGTGATTTCAAATATTTGATTAGCACCATTTATACATTTTAAATGTGAACTGTTTATATGAAGAAATTATTAATTTACATCCATGTCTGTTTATTTATCACAACGTTGTACCTTTGCCCTAAGGGGTTTGAAACACAGTCGTGTAATGTAATCTGCCACAATTCCAGAAGAAAAATACTAAGCCCAGCCCGATAAATTTCAATAAACCTAATAAACAGTAAGTAGCAATACATAGAAATATGAGCGAAATAGAAGTTATCGTATGCTTATTTGTGTGCATGTTCACTGCTATCTTTTAAAGTTTGTATGACAAAAATGAGAAACACGAGTTGGTGCTTGAATTCAATGTGCCTTGTTCGTCTGACTGGTTGTTCTTTTGTTTTAATATTTATTCCAACCAAGGTAATCCTTTTAAAGAAATAACCCAACACATATCAATAATAAAAGGATAATTAGTACAGCCCTTTACCTAGCAGTTGTAACAATGTTAAACACAGTGGCTGCAAAATACTTATGTGCATTAATGTACGAGCTATGTTGTGGAAAACAAATATGTTAATGTAAAATAACCATAAGAACTGTCGTCAATTCAGGCATTTTTAAAACGTCAAAGTTGACCTAAATAATGTTATAGGCCTAAACTGTGAATATTCGTACAAAATGGTTTTTGAAATAGACCTAAGACAGACTTCTTTGAAAAGATGTAAACAGTAAACAACACATTTGACAGGTATAAAAGTAGAAGTCACATTTCAATGTTTATTTTTAGGTGTAGCGAAAGTATACGAACATATGTACACACACAATGAAATGTAAACATTGATTTTGACAGATGTTACATAGCAGTCACATGGCAATGTTTGTTTACATTTGGCGGAAGGATACGAAACGGGCCTGCAAGTAGATATTTAGCACGGCTCCAAGAAAGTTGCTTCCAATGGGGAATGGACTATATATATACAAACATTTAATGACTTACTGTCGTTTTGTCAAAACTATCTTTATTAACACACTAAAGAACTCATTTCACTAATTGTTTGTTTATGAATTGATATTGTTTATGTCTATTCATTCACAACTTTTTAAAACAAAAATATATATAATAAATACCTAAAAGTATTAATTTAGCACACCACACGAGCGAAGTCTTTTTTATTTTAATTTTCACTTATTTCCTCTGGGCTTTTCTATAATCATTACTTTTTGCACCCAGCCAATCTAATTTTTTAGCTATCATATTAAATTGTTTCATTGTCAATTCATACATTTATTGTTTGTTTGAGCAGTCCTTTTGATATGGCTACATATGAGTTTTAATACCACGTAATTTTGCTTTATTGGTGGCTTGTTTATTATTTGTGTTTGTACCAAGGGCTAGCCCTGTTCTTTAAAATTAAGAAGATTCCTTAGACCAGTTAATAGTCACTTAATGCTTGGACATGCGTAACACAGTATATATGTGTGCATGTATATATACAACGCTATTACGAACAACACAGACAAACTTTGGCAGGTTATTCCTGACATAAATGTAAGATGAAATGGCCTGTAGCACTTTTTCCCTAAAGTGATTATTAAGGGAGCTACACACCCCTAAATTCCATGGTTTTGAACGTAATTTAGTTAAAAATATCAGGAACCACTCACATTAGGCAACAACCGGCAGGTAATATCACCCCCGTCATCATGAAAATAGGGGTTTGCACAAAAATGTGTGATTTTTTGAGATTACATAAGAATTAGCACATCTTAACCAACAGAAATTGTCATCTTGTGTGCTTGCACACGCGCACACACAAAAAACAAAAAAAATCACATAAACTAGTTTGTTTTAAGTCACAATTTCGGTGACAGTTATTGCATTAAATGTATATTACCTTTTGGAAAGGCAGTTAGTTAATTGGTACAATTAAGGCTTAAGCAATGTTCAATACCTTTCAATTACAAGCATCAGCAAAATTGAAAGCCAAACCTGCTTCCGAGTTCAGGCCAGTCCAAAGGTTTCTCGGGACCCCATATGCAAACAACAGTATTATGGCCCCCACCCTCCTTTCCCTTCAGACCAGGGAATTCAACAGTTTCCATTAAAATTTTAATAAAATATATATGTATATAATTTTTTTAAACTGTGTTATAGAACAGACATTCCATTTGGTAAATAACAAAATCGGCAAAATACAAAAAAAGCAGTTTTTTTAGGGGGGATTTCTAGTAAACAATATTAAAAACACCTCAAGGTGATATCTCGCCGTACGGAAGCATTGGGCGGGCAATGAAAAATAGCATTAACGAACTCTGTGTGCATTTTCCTCAGAATTTTAAGTGGTGATTATATGGTTTCAATGCAGTAATCTGTTCATAAAAGATAGAGTATTGTCGTTCTAGTTTAAAACAAAATTTTACAGAAGAATAAACATTATAAATACAGGACTACTTACAACTATTCTGGCTGACTCTGGCACTCTTCAATTACGTACCACATTTTATATTTCAATAACCAAATGTATGAGTGGGCAACAAAATAAAGACTTTTGTTTATGTCCTGAAAAGAAGATTTAAATCAAAACATTCAATAACTTTTTTTTAATTATAAGAGACAATTTTTTAAGCAGGTTTCACACGATGCAAGATGCGTACAAAACGTGCACGACGTGATGACCTTGCACGAGAATTTCTTGCGCAAGATAGTGTGCATGGCACACCTTGCTCAAAATAAGAAGATAGAACATGTCCAAGACGATGCAATTTGTGAACCTACTGATCCATGTATGCTGGTCATGTAACATGTTGTACATCAATCATAGAGGTAAGAGAAAATCATAATCTGAGGTGTGTGAAGAGGAATACAGGGAAAGAAAAATTGTTGGAAAATAACTTTAAAAAATGGATTGGAGTTCAGAAAATGTGCTAGGGGGAGAAAAAAAAAAAAAAAAAAAAATATTTTTTGGTGAGACAGCTACCTTGTTGAAGTAAGCACCTTCATATTTTGTATTATAACATCATGGCTGTTTGGTACTTACCAGGGCTATCAACTAATTTTGATGCGAGACAGTATTTATCTTATTTAGTCCAGTATGAACAAAATTTAGTTGGCATTTTCGTATGAAAATTTTTATAAAAAATCTTTCACTAAACATATCTTGCGTTATGTGAAACTTGCTTTACAATGAGACCCATATGCAAACTAGCAAGGATCCTTAAGGGCAATAAGTATTGTGGTGTATATCTCAACATAGCACATATTGCTGGCCTGTTATGTTGTTGATGTGCATGAGTGATGTATATTATTCCTGCCCAGAACATCACATTGCCACCACCATATGGATGGACACTGCGAACATACTGCTGCCTTACTGTAGGTTCACGATTATGCCACACCCTCACAGACAGTGAATCAGGATGCATGCACACACACATGGGTCTCGTCTGTGAACATGACATGCCTCCATGAGGCACGTTCCCAGTCGAGGTGGGCATGCTCCCAGGCTAATCATTCAGTTCGATGATGATGATGTGACAGAGATGGACATCTCATGGGCTTGTAGGCATGTTTGTGTTTCTGGTGAAGCCTGTATCAGATGTTCTGCATCCATACCTGCACTCCAGTCGCTCAATGAAGATCTCGCTGCGGGTCAGCTGCTGTGGAAAGTGGCCATCTCCTGGTGCTGTCCACGACCAATATGTCCTGTGCTGCTGTAGTGGCACGAGGACAACACTACGAGTTGCATCTGTCACAGAATGTGTTTTCTGGTTTTTATTTGTGCAGTGTACATTACTGATATGCCTCATATTCAATAACTGGTTCATCCTCGTAGACGATAATGATGTCCACCTAGAACATGGATCAAGCTTCTTGCAGAATGCATCCATTACATGAATGCCTTGCCCAGCCAGGTCACCCGATATTAATTGCCTGTGGGGATGTTAAACCACACTATTGCCAATTGTCAAAACCCACCTGAAACACTCAGAGGATTAATTCAGGCTGCTGTTGAGGAGTGCATCCTCATTCTTCAATAAATGCTGGACAGACTCATTTACAGCATGCCACGGCATGTCTGTGACTATCACTCCACTGGGAGTCCATACCTGGTACTGACGATATGACAGAACTGTTTTATGAACGTGCCGTTGACATGCTGAAGTGATTTCCGGTGCTGTGAGGTTTATGTGGTCGTTAAGTGCATTAAAAGCTTATTTTCCAGTGACACGTGTTCAACCATTTATGTAATGACATTTTCTTTGACTAAAACTTCCCCAATACAACGAAATCAAGTAATTCAAAACATTGTTTTCATAGTTTATTAATGTAAATTATTATAAATATGGGAGAAGGGGCCCACCATAAATGTTTACTTGGGTCCTACAAGTTTCTAATTTTGCACCTTTGTGCATCGGTAGGTTTTTTTTAAGCATTAAAAGGAACTGCTTTATTTTATATTGTAAGTAAACATCTATTGGCAGTAACCATTCAGAGCATGACAGAATGCGTTGTTGGCAGAAAGTGGTACATATTTACAGTTGTTAGCATGCATTAAAAAAAAAAAAAAAAATAAAAATTGTGATAACAAGAAATTTGTGAACCTAATTCATACTATGAAGTTTCTACCACAAAATATCCTCGTTCATTAAAGATGGAAGTGAATGATGATTTTATTATATGATGTTAGGTGGCTGATAACAAACAAAATGTAAAGAGGACACACTTATAATGTGTGTTTGTTGACTAGAATTCAAAATTATAATGTAAATTGTGAATTGTAAATACTGAAAACATGGTTCTGTTTGTATAGTCAGCAGTTACTGCAGAATTCTTGAGACGGCACCCTTTGATGTCGACGAGGCATACTGGCACTTGCATTCACTTTATTTGACGGCTCTTAAATGACTGAGCTTGGCATAACACTGTCCTTATTGGTCACACAAGAGAGGGTGCTGCTGGGCCTACCTATACACCGTCTCTCTGCAATCGTAGTAACTTATTGCTGGTGTTACAATTTTCACAAACATAGTGCATATCACCACAGCTTGTGAGACTCCTCATGTAATGTGGCCTGGTGCAAAGGGTACCCCCACCAGGCGGGGCAGGCCTGTCCAAGTTACAGTGAAACCTCATTGTTGAGATCCCGTTTATGTTGCTTTCCCGTAACAGTAACTTTTTGGATGGTCCGACAAATATCCTATATAAACAATGTTAAAAAAACCAGCATGCTACAACCCTTAAATGATTAATTTACCTGCATTCATTGATCAGATATTCTGTCTGAAAATCAGAATATATTCGTAACAATCATTTAACTATGAAATGCAGTTTTTTCTCGATGATTCATTCCCATTATTTACATTTCACCATATTTCTCATCGGTATATTCATCAATGCACGCATCATTCATTTTAGAATGCTATGTAAATGCAGAACATGAAAAATCAATAACTGGTGCTATCAATAGTATTATTTATACATTCCGTAACAGTTTTCTTTTTCTCCCCAAGTCTTTGCTGCATTCGTAGGTTGGCGACTATGAGACACCATCTCAAAATCTTATTCTCCTTACGTGTTTCCTGCACTCATAGGTTGGTAGCAATGAGAACGAATCACACAATCTCCGACACTGTATCAAACGTCCTATGGCCTTGTTTGTTACTGTAAACCGAATTTGGAACGAGGTTAGTTAGAGCTGTGGCGGTATGTAATTTAACGAGCGTGATTATTATCAAAAACTATTTGGCTGTATGTTTGTTTAGAATTGTAAATGTTTGAAAAAGACTTGGCAAGTAAAGATTGTTAAAAATTGTTGCAAATAAATCAGTTGTGGTAATTTTAACTGAGCGATTGAGCATCGCTTGGCCGATGAAGGAACACTGAACAGAAATATAAATTTAAATTAAACTTAGCTCAATTACTAAAATCAAAGTTTTTAATTTATAGTGAATATTTTATAATAAATTGACTTGAAAAAGTTGTTTAATGACATCTTTTGGCTGTCGGTTAATAAAAAATGCATTTAAAGGTTATGTACGATATTTCTCAGGCCTAAAATCCAAGTCCGCATCCTTTGTTTGCCAGCATGCCTAGTTTTTCCTTGTTGGTCCACTGAAAAAAGAATAATCGAGGTTCCACTGTAGTTGCAAATAAAAAAGAAAGAAACTGTGTGTTAAAATTGAATGTAGCCATTTAGTACATCTAGTATCTTATGTATAACATGAAATTAGATATTAATAACTGCATTTCTCCAACACATACATTGTTCCTCAGACAATAGTTTTAAATTCGGAACAAAGTAGAATGAGTGCTCCTAATGCACACGTAGGAAAATTACTTACACCACTGATATCAAATTTCAAAATTAACAAGATATTTCTTACAATACCAAGGACAATATATTTAATCCAATAGCAGTGTGGTTTTTAACATTCTGTTAACAACGAGAACACTAAAAAGTATTACACCAGTATAAAATAGAAGTAGCACATTTATGTACCATGGTTGATATAATTATATTTATATTTTATGTTATTGGCTGTTAGCCAGGATGATTACTAAACATTGCACAGTACTTACTTAAATTATCACTTTCAATTAAATACAGTATTATAATTACATCTTTTTCTGTGGATCACTAGCGATACTGGAATAACAAAATCTCCTGGTAATACAAAAACACTACTATTGAAACCAAAACAAAATTCCTGTTATGCACGTGATCTTGCTACGAAGCACCAACACAATTTAATGAAACTTGATAACATTTTCATAACATAAAAGGTTTATAAAGTGAGTAATTTGCAGAAAGTATTGTTCAACAATTAATTTCACAAACAAAAACATATTTTCTCATTATTCTTTATAGAGTGTGAAGGTTTATGTGCTTGTGAAATGTATTTTGATTCTCAAATCAGCATCCCTTTTAAAACATTTTGGTACATTATAGCTAGCGGTAAATAATGAAAATATAATTTTTCTAATGTCAAACACATTATTTCTATAGAAAGCAATACCCTACTTTTGAACAATTTTTCAATGTGGAGTAGTTCCTTGAAATATAACATAACAAAATCGATGACATTCTTAACAGTAACATTCAGCTTGAATATTCCAATGCTGCAATCACTACAGATATCTTGTAAAGAAGCTGCTTTATCATGTTATTACAAGAGTTGCATTTTTTTGACTATTGCACCTAAAAGACTTGCAGTGGGCCACACAAGGTTTGTCACACACTGTTATTGTTAGTTACAGTTTCACAGTGAGTGTCGTAAGATGGCAAATGAATTGTAAATGGGACTGTGAATGTTTCTCTTTCACGTAGGTACTTCACCAACCTCAACTGGTGAAAAAAGCTTTCTGATCCACAAGGTTAGTAGAGTACAGTTTGAGCAGCAGCGAGTGAAAGAAGTAGTCACAAAATGCAGTTAGTAAATATGGGTGCGGGGCCTTTCGACCACCCTCCTCCCCTCCTTTCACCTAGAGTAGCTAATTATATGTAATTATGTTAGACTGAAATGTACCGCAACTGGCCATTGTATTTTGTTCAGTGTGTGTGTGGAATTTCGATGTACAAGTTTAATGGCATCTGGGAGCCGACGGAACGAGCCTCGAATAGCTCGGAGCTGTTTGGAGTCGGCAGTCACGGAGACGTCGATCAAACGTACGTACAATTAGTGCAGTCTTCATTTTAAGTTAATTCATAATACTTACAGTAACGTAATTAATTAAATTTATATTGCACTGCAACCTATGGTAATTTGTGTATGAGCTGGAGACCCATTTAGCCTCACAAGGGAAAGACCCCTCCCTCATCCTATTTTATTTATCTATCTACCTCAAAAAAGAAAAAACCAGATTTCTGAAAATTATTGGCACCTCTGACATCATACGAAAATAATAGCATGTTCATTCAGGGGGAAAAAATGTAATATTTGTATTATTATAAGGTATTAGTGACTAAAGGAAAATCAAAAACTGACACCTATTTCAAAAGTTATACAGTTTTACTTTGCAGTATATGAGAAACAAATCAATAATTAATTCAATTTTGATAAATCATTATTTACAGTAAATTAACCTGAGATTTATTTTCTTTTATTTTCTTCAATGTCTTCAACCAAGTCCTGGCTTTGATGTGTAATATCTTTCTTTGTTCGCCAAAACATAGCAATCGCGCCCTCTTATTTTGTTTCCTGTAGTTGTGAAATTTTTTCTCTTTACCATTATAAATTTAACATGTAATACACCACTCGCTACAGTAACACACTGAAGATTTAGGATTATGTGACATCCCTACCTGTGCATGCTTTGCCTGTGTGGCTTCTGCTGGTCAGTATCAGGGCATGTGCTGCGTTCCCTTGGCACATATGGCAATTGTACATTTTACTGGACGTACAGTTCGTGAGAATTTTGCTTTCAACACATAAACTGTAGGTATAATGTTCATTATAAAGATATAGAATTGAAGAGTAAACTTGATGTAATAAGTTTCATATAAATCTGCGGAAATTTATAAATATCATACCAAAAAAATAAGGAAGTTTACTTACCAGCCATAACACACTCCGAAGGAAAAGAAATCATACAAAATTATTGAACTGGACAAAGCTAGTATTAACATATTACCCAAAAACAAAGATAAATAATTGTTTTAACACTTAGATTTCAGTCACCACATGATAATTACACTCAGGAGACGTGAAATGGTGTCAGTTTGTGGAACCAATATAGTACTACATATCAAATTTTTTTTTTACTACTTGAATAAATCAACGCAAAGCTTATATTGAATCAAAATAGTTTACAAATTTTTTTTACCTTGTGTATAAGTAGTTTAAACATTTTCATCAGTAGTTTAAATATTTTGAAATTAATCAATACCCTTTTTCTCTCCAGTAAAATAATACTATGATTGATACCAATTCATTAACAGCACTCTTCCTGGTTGCAAAGTTTGCCACTTTCCACAAGATTGTACCAGTTGCAGGTATTCACCGTCTCATTTTCCTGAAATGGTTGGCAAGAGCACACACCATTTTTCATCGTATGGAAAAACCGGAAGTAAACTCGTCCAAGATGAATTTACAACTTCTTCCCACAATCCTCCCTGATAAGGACTTGTAGGAGAGAGAGATGAAAAATTTCTGAGTGGGATACAGCAAAGTTTTCCAAAAGTGGAGATTCAAAGTGCTGCCTGAAAGAGCTATGTAACTGCTATGAAGCACCCACAAAGTTTGTCACACAATTAGAATAGAGATAGATAAACAAACCTCAGCAAAAGACTAAACAAATGAGTGCGGTGATGAAACTATAAGATGTTAGGTCAGTAACAACCACTATGTGGATGGCTTTACTGGCGAAACAGACAAATATACATAGGTATATCTTCTGGGTAGTACAACAGTATAGCTTGTTGAACGTATGGTGATGGGTCCTGCATAGTTAAATCCACTCCTATCACACACTCCAGAAGGAGTGATACACTCTAAATGCAGATTTCCCACCAGCAGTGGAGAGTTCACTGGTTGACAGTGAAAATAACACACACACCTAAAGACTCTGGATCAAACCAACGAACAAGAATAAAGAATACAGAATTTCTGCAACAAAAGAGACTGCAAGAGTAGAGATGCAGCGTTGCAGGTACTTCACATTGTAGTGGTCTATCAACCTCCAACAGCTTCATGATGTTTAAGTAGAATGATGGGATGTTTAGAGGAAAATCTAATGTTCGCATCCAACAATCGACCACTTGTCCTGAGCACACCATGATCCAAAAAGGGGGTCAAGCACTGTAAGCATCTAGAATAGGTTGCGCCAAATCATCTTGAAAACGTACATGCTGAACGCATTTGCACACAATAACAACAGCTTGTTCCATTTCCATTACGGTCAGAGATCTGCTTCTAGAGGTATGATTTTCAATGTACTTGATGAAGTACATTATGTATGCCATAATACGAACAAGTATGGGCTATGAGGAAATTTGTTGTAAGACAGGAAACTCTTCTGGAGCTTCATGTGTATTTAGCAGAACAAAATGTGTTAATCTGAGCACTGGAATACTGTCTGTGGATTGATTTAGAGCAGACGCTGGCCTATGATCAGGTAGGTGAACTAGATATTGACGGCTATGCCATTGAAGGTCCTGTGAAAGAAATTCATGAAAAAGCATACCCAAAGTGGCACAATCAGATGGATTGTCCTTCGAACTTACATGTTTCCAAAATTTGGGAGGAACTATGTCCTGGAGTTGAGCAACCCTATTTGCAACAAACATCTTTAACACGGCTGAATTTTAATCCTGCCAAGAGCAACACTAAAGTCAGGCTAAGCATGAAAGGCTGTAACATTCAAGAATGAGAAATACTGTTCGTTGTTTCAGCGGTGTTAGTTGCAATTTGGCCATTACAAGATGCATCTGCGCACGTGCATTTGTAGGACTACAAAAGCACGGCCTTCGATCCTTTTCGTTTGGGGAGTTTTCAGCACTGTCAGAAATGACATGCACATGCACACACCAACACATTTACATCTCCGGAAATCCACTCTCCTCAAATAAACAGCAGCATTATACAGATGCACAGAAGCATCCAAGAAACCATAGATTTCTACAGTGTCCACATCAGGCCATATGAAGTAGGAAGCTGTTTGCTTCAGCTAGGAATAATGGGGAATAATACAGTATATATATTATACAGGATAGGGCTAAATTTGACAGAATAAATTCAGGTGGTGATTCTTTATGCAAAATCAAGTGGCAAATATATAGGACACTTTTTATGTAAACTTAATATTAAGGGTGAAATAAGTCCCCAAAAATTTAGATTTTGGAATGTATTTTAGTGAAATATCGGAAATCTGGTGAGATGAAAGTACAATTAGAGGAACATTGTTTTATGTTATTGGGATCATCAACCTAAGAGCAAGCTCACATTAATAACACTCTCCGTTAAGAAAATAACAGTGATGGCCACACTCTTATTTCCGGCAACTTCGTTACCATAGGGAATTATGAATGTTTGATGCTGGTTTATTGTGCAATATAACCTATGAACAAAAATGGCCTGCTTGTTGCAACTGCCTAGGACCCACCGTTTTTGTTTAAAACGCACACAAAGATTCTGCTAGATTCTGTTAAAGTGATACAGTGCCTACTACGCAGGCAACACTACCTACATGCGTCGATGGCCACAGCAGCCGATGGTGGCATACAAGGTTAACACCTACTGTAAACAATGCATACCATACACTAATAAGCATACACAACTGTTCGTTTGTGGCGACAGTTGGTGTGTGATTCCATACAGGATGCAAAGATATTGGTATTGCCTACGCACTTGTAACTGTATCGCTACTATTGTGTACTGTACTGGCTTTTGAACGTAAAAAAATTTGGTGCAGCAGCGTTAAGCAATTGTGCAATTTTCTATGCAATACACCCTTTTTTAAATGCATCAATATTGTTTTCTTTATGCGCCTCCGAGAATTTTACATGTACTTGTGAGTTTCATATAAGCCAAGATTAAATTTCATAGATTGTCACTGTTATAAGATATTGTAACTAATTTTAAGATACTGAAAGTTTTAATATTTTGATCAGTTATTGATATGAAAAATATTATAATTACTTAGGTCCCTAACAATTAACTTCACGTTTATCAGTTTCGAGTATATTATTTCTCTTTTCAGTCATTAGCACGATTGCAAGGATTTTAATTCGTAATTGTCTCGTGAATTTGATTATTTTATTTATCATGGTAATTAATTCCTTTACTCCTATTTGGAATTATCTGAGTGATGCAATTTATACTTAAAGTTATCATCAGTTGGAAGTATTTCAGATTTATGCAATTCATAATTGATGTCTAGTGGTCAGGCAATTATTTCTCTTTTTGTGTGCGTGTGTGTGCATGTGCGTCTCTCTCTCTCTCTCTCTCTCTCTCTCTCTCTCTCTCATATATATATATATATATATGCTCCAAGTTCTGGCATGGCTGTGTTCGCAAAGTCCTCGGGTGATCATGCATTGAGTGTGTGATTTCACATAAAAAACATGCTTTCGTTCACGCGCACACTTGCTAGTCTTGCCTATCTATCTCTTGTTCACATCCCTTTCGGATCGTCTGAGACATCTATAGTCCATTCCCCATTGAAAGCAGCTTTCTCGGAGCCCTGCTAAATATCTACTTGCAGGCCCGTTTTGTATCCTTCCGCCAAATGTAAACAAACATTGCCACGCGACTGCTATGTAGCAAGCTATGTGACTTCTACTTTTATACCTGTCAAATGTGTTGTTTACTCTTTACAGCTTTTCAAAGAATCCTGCCTTAGGTCTATTTCAAAAACCATTTTGTACAAATATTTACAGTTTTAGGCCTATAATATTAATTAGGTCAGCTTTATGACATTTTAAAAATGCCTGAATTAACAATAGTTCTTATGGTTACGTTACATTAACATATTTGTTTTCCACGACATACCACATTACACATAATGCACATTATTATTTTGCAGCAACTGTGTTAAACACTGTTACAACTGCTAGGTAAAGGGCTGTACTAATTATCCTTTTGTTATTGATATGTGTTGGGTTATTTCTTAAAAAGGACAACCTCAGTTCGAATAACTAAGGAATAGCCAGTCCAACAAAAAAGTGACATTAAAATCACGCACGCAACTCGTGCTGCTAATTTTTTGTCATACAAACTTAAAATATAGCTGCGAACATGCACACAAATAAGCCTACCATAACTTTTATTCTGCTCATATTTATACGTATTGCTACTTACTGTCTATTAGGTTTATTGAAGTTTATTGGGGCTGGGCTTGGTTATTCTGTTGGGATTGATGGTAAATCATGTTACACGACTGTGTTTCAAACACCCAGGGCAAACATACAACGTTGTGATAAATAAACAGACATGGATGTAAATAAATAACTTCGCCATAAAAACAGTTCACATTTACAACGTATAAATAGTCCATATCAAATATTTGAAATCACGCGTACACACAGATTCAGCGTAACTATCACCATGCAGCCACGCCACACTATTTCACATGCAGCGGTTAACGAAACACACCGTAGCAATATATTTATTACTGCCACGGAAAAACAGATTTATCACAACCTTGTAGCTTGCTTAGGTAGGTTTATAAAACACAATGTCTGCAAATGTGATGAGGTAATTTGAAGTATTTTTTGGAGTAAGTATAATTTACGCTTCGTTTGGTAAAACAGCAACACGCCATGTCATGGCTCACCACGTCTGCCAACTTCACTTTGTTTCTGCCCCACCATCGTATATAAATATATTAAAATAAGTATTCAAACATTAAAATCTCTTTTCAGTTGTAAATTACAAATTAAAAAATCATTATTTTGCTGTAATAAGTATGAAATATGCTATAATTGAAAACATGTATAATATGTTTGATTACTAGCGAAGTGAAACTTCCAGAGTGTGAAAGAGACAAAGACAGAGAGAGAGCGACAAGCCTCGCTCAGCAGACAGTTACTTCAAAGTTGCTCTTGCTCAACAAAACAACACTGTACCATTACGGCCTACTCACAATATTTTCTGCTGTTATCTTAAACTATAAAAATTAGATGTTGCCATGGGGACTACCAAAATATTTCAATATTTCAATAGGCTAAGTTTAATTTACAAATACTATACTGGAAAAAAAGGTTAAAATAATATTTTAACTGTGAAACTATTTCTTACCACCCGTTGCCAACATGTCGCTGCTCTCGCTGTTGTTAATTCATATATATAAAAAAAAAAAAAAAATATTACAAGTTATAGAAGTTATTAAGGTAAAGTTTCAAATATTCAATAATACAGTACTCTAAATTTAACCACGGTGTTATATATTTGTGGAATGCATGTAATTGAAGAAACAGGTTGACATGTTATGCCTAGAGTGTTTTTTCAAAGTTTGATTTTCATAAATCGCTTCCATTCGGGAATGGACTACAGCGGCGGTTCTGAACCTATCTGTACCTCGGTTTGCCGCAATGGCGTCCCCTGGCTGTTGTGTTTGACACACACACTTTGTTTCCAGCCTCGCTGCCATCATAACGCATTTGCGACATGCTGCAGCCATGAGGCGGTTTGTGAGGACTTAAAAGTTGATGTATTATACCAAATTTAGCATCATGTAGTGGAGCCTGCGGAGTTTTTTGGCGATGTGAATTTTGAATTTTAGATTTTAATCATTTTTGTGATTTTCTCCATGATTTCGGCATTCTTCTGGATAATGTAGTATTTTTCACCTCCACCCTCCTCTGGTGAGTACCGGTTTTGGTTCTTTTCAATTTGTTGCGTGCTTTAGTAATTTTTTTTTTTACTCACTATTGCGTACCTTTTGTATGTTTTAGTGAGGGTAAACGAGTTTCCGTATGCACGGGCTTAACTTCAGTTGTGTGACCTGCACCAACTTTGTGCTTTTCTCTGCTCTCCTGTTTTGTAAGAGTACACATTCTCAAGCAACTTTAATTCTCCTTTAAGTCTCTCTGCCGAGCCTGCCACTTACTCTACAGGCATTTTGATCAACGTTGTTTATTCTACGCATTACAATGCCATGAAGATAAGTCCTACGAACTCATATTTCTATGTTTTTGAAACTGTATTCATTAAAATTTTAGACACCCTGACACTATAGTTTGCAAGAGGTTTTTTGAATTAATTTAATTTTATTGTCTTGTTGCAAGTAATCTTTTGTAGTAATATTCATAATAATTTCATATGTACGGATGCATCCAGGTACTTTTAAGATATAGTGTTAATTTAATAATGAATTTTGAGTCTATTGTTGGTTTGATGTGTTCTCCAGTTTGACAATGATTTCATTTATCTGTGAATTATTTTTATTAGTTCAACGACGAGTTAAAGCATTTTATACTAAATCATTTGAAATTGTTTTTGATATTATCGTGTGTAATCACGTCTTTTTCCAGAACAACTTACGTTTCTTGGTTTGATAATAATTGTATTTGCTATAACTGAAATAATCAATAAATTTACAAAAAAAATAATTTTTATTTAGCACACCACCACAATCAACGAGTTTTTATTTACTTTACTTAATATGATTTCACCTCTGGACCTAATGTTTATTACTATTTGACAAGCAAGTAATAAGTCTTGTTTATTATATTTATAGGATATTCATCATCCTTTTGTGACATGTACAATTCCCAGCATGACACAGTTGTTTATGCCACGTCTTATATAATTATACACTATTGTAAGTGATTTCCATTCAGTCCCTTTCTTATGCTTTCAGTAGCCACTTAAGCTGTGGCATTCCATAGGTTTTACTGTAGAAACATGAATCACAAAAATTTTTATAGGAAAGGATCAATGGTATGGCCCCTATGTTTGATGCACAGTTCACATCGCCGCAACAACAATTGTTGGACACGTGTGAAAACACCCTCATTGTCCCAAATAATCCTGGCAGCTACAACAATGCAGGCGAGAAGGTCCTCTTCAGATTACACTACTGTTTCATACACCAGGCTACACACGTAACCCTAGAAGAAATAGTTAAATGGATTCATATCAAGGGATCCTGGAGGCCAGGGAACAGAATCACCACGGCCTAACCATCGTCCAGGGAATACGACACTCAGGTGACCGCGCGCACGTCGCAAACTGTGGGTTCAGGCGCCGTCATGCTGGAACCACATGGCCACTCGTGTTTGTAATGGGACCTCTTTGAGTGATGTTGGCAGTGTTTCCCAAAGAAATACATAGTACATATT
Organism: Dryococelus australis; assembly: GCA_029891345.1. NCBI lineage: Eukaryota > Metazoa > Arthropoda > Insecta > Phasmatodea > Phasmatidae > Dryococelus > Dryococelus australis. Next base: position 158,877,564 of record CM056996.1, on the reverse strand, counting down.
GCCGGTGAGAGAATGTGGTAACACATAGGGGCCAACCAACTTATTATGTATTATGCCCACCCAGATTGACACTGAATCACTGTTGATCCCCGTGGACAAATGGGGTGTGAGGATTGACATTCACCCACTCGTGGATATTTCGACAATTCTGTAGATCATCGCATTGAAAGGAAGCCTCATCATTTAAGAGAATAAATATGACAAAGTCCGAGGGTATTCTGCATTATTCCAGAAACCATGCTGCAAACTCTATGTATTGAGGATAATCCGCAGGACCTACGACATGCACGTATTGTACCTGGCACGGATGCAGTAATTGCTCGTGTAGCACTCACCTAATGGTGTGGCGGTTTCTGTCGAGTACTCATGCAATAGCATGTGTACTCACACGTGGGTTATTTTCAACCTGCCTCAACACATCCTCTTCAAACCTGGCTGTCCTCGCTGTTTATCTGTGCTCTGCATTCGGTCATGTCACCTTCAAACTTCTTATTTCTTTAAAACATTGCTACAAAGATGCAAATGTGACGTGGTGTGGTTGCTGTCGATGCGTAAATCAATCTCTGTACACTCATTGCACTTTTCGTTCATTTCGCTCTGCCGCACCATCAACGTGTAGCATATCTGTTAGTTTCGACCATGTAAAGCATTCAATTTGGGAGACACAACATGCACCTTGAGCAACGAAATGTGATACATTATAGAGTGTTCAGATATTTTATACAATTCGTCTAGGGGTTTAACAGGCTGCTATTGCTATAGCGCTTTTAGTGCTGTGATAACTGTCGTGCTAAGCGTGGAATTGAACAAGTCAAACTGTACAGAGCTGCCTAGTGTGGTATTAATGCCAGACATGTAGACCGCTCATGCCTGTACACACATAATTTATACTACATACTGTATCTGACACCTAGTTAGATGTTTGCTCGCAAATGAATGGCCTGACAGTGTTATATTGTGGGAAGGTTACTTTCAACTGCCAACATTTAGCTTGTGCGTTTAATGTCTCGTTGAAAACGGGGTCATTAGAGACAGAAACACACAACTAGGCACTTGAAAGGAACTGAGGAAGAATTTGGCAATAGCCGTTATTAACGAACCATCCCAGCGTTTGCCTAAAGTGACTTCGGGAAACCATGGTAACCGAATTCTGGATGGCCTGACCAGAATTCAAACCTACATCCTCCCGAACTGAGTCCAACATCTTACTGTTGTTAATCCACTTCACTCAGCCACTGATTTATTAATGACAGCAAATGTTTATTCTGACAGCCAGGACTTAAAACGTTTGATGATTGTTTATTTTACAGTATGACCTAGATAACACAGGGGCCCTAGTTGCAACTGCCCAGGACCACCGCTTTCTTACGAAACACACATGCATTTCAATGCATGGTAATTGTTGTGTACACAAAGTAATAAATGTCCTCCATCATTGTATGTGCAGTTGGAACAGCAGCTTACCATACATGCATGTATTACGTATTGCCTACATAGGAGGCACTGTATCGCGGTAGAAGAATCTGCGGAATCTTTGTATGCATTTTAAACAAAAACTGTGAGTCCTAGGTAGTTGCAACAAGTGGACCATTTTTGTTTCATAGGTCATACTACTCAATAAACCAGTATGAAACGTTCATAATTCCCAACTGTAACAAAGTTGTTGGCTATTACAGGGTGGTCACCCTTGTTATTTTCCTAATGGGTAGTGTTATTAATGTGAGTTTGTCTTAGGTTGAAGATTCCACCTAACATAAAACAACATTATGTGAATTGTACTTTCACCTCACCTGGTTTCTGATATTTCACATAAATACATCCAGGATCTCAATTTTTGGGAACTTATTTTGCCCTTCACCTTTAGTCCAAGTATAAAGTGTCCTGTATATTTTCTACTTGATTTTGCATAAAGAATCACCTCGTGAAGTATGTCGGTTGAATTCAGTCCCATCCTGTATATTTAGAAATTAAAATATTATATCAAAAATACATCAATATAAATCAAAGCTGTACTTAAAATTTTTTAAATTGAAATCAGTATCTTTTTCCCAAGCATCAAAACATATATTTAAAAAATGCTCTTATAATATGCTCTGTTTTGAATACAAAAATTGCATTACAAAGTTACTATGTTTACTTCGGCAACATGCAACAAAAATCGGCACCACAATTGTCTGCAATACCTCATGTCCTCAATAAGTAATATTCCAAGCAATTTTAGATTTGTCAAAACCTTCAATACATAAAATATATAATTTTGATGTACCAAAAATCCATTTTTTTTAAATATATTGTTTTGTAAAACAATACTGTCACAAATAATTAACATAAATAATATCAATAATTTTCTCCAATATCAACATCTTAAAATTGCCATACTTTAAAATAAATAAAATTTTTAAAAATAATATTTAATTAATAAATTATAACATTTAATTTATAAATAATGCAAATCGAAAGATGGAAAAAATAGGTGTGTTGGTAATACCAACTAAAACATAGTTCTTATGTATTATACTATTAAAATGAGTGCGCACGAATGCAGTGCGCTGTTGCTTTGGTTTAACTTTCTAGACTATGTTAAGTTTTGTCTGCACGAGGCAGAGGAATACCCTGGAAGCAGAACTTTAGAAAAGTTGGAAGTAACAGTGAATGGATTATCAAGATTGTGACCCTCCTTCCAACTGGTGACAACCAAGCCATGGGATCGTAGATTTGTGAAACTTGCGAGAGAGCAAAATGTTTGAAACATTTGGTTGAAATGTCAGTATTAACAGTTAGATGGTATACGAAAACATCCTTTTCTGGGTTCCACTGAACACCAAGAATGTAAACAATAGGCCCAGAGGAGAAGTCGAGCATTTTAAGATTTTCTCAAAGAATAATTGGCATATCTTTAAAAATCTGAGGCAGATTGATCGACAATTTTCAAAACTCAAAATCACTTCAATGAAGCAACTAATTCTACACAAGAACTGAGCATCTTTGACAGTAGTTGTCATCCACGAAAATGTGGTTTAAGAGCATCTTTGGCCAGCAGAAATTGGAGATCCTCATGTAAGGACAACGGCTGCAGGGTATAGATGGCATGGAATGAGGATGTTGACATTTCATGTTCCAGTATTGTTACATGCTCGCTGCTCTTCATCAGTTGCCTTGCACCATCCTGCTTGTCTGCTTGTGAGCGTGAAGGAATGTTTGAAGAGTAGGCAAGTGGTAATCCAAGAAGCGCTTGGAGGTTTATAAAGAAAAGACAAAACGTGCCACCGCGATAAACCTATTGAAACTTACTTGCTCCTCACCTTCAGCTGATTGACATTTTTTGGTTAATTCTTAAGAATGTTCTGGTTCATTGCCCTTTCCTCTCAGTGAGACACGGGACGCAGTGAACCTTCCAGATCAGGCCAGCGAGGCAATGAACCATCAGAGCATTGAGTGGTGGCGAGACTGACCAGCAGGAGTGAAGTTTGCGGACTGCGAATATCAGTACAGTGAAGATTGAGACAGATGGGCGGGACTATTAAACTAGATGTGTTGAGTGCACGACATTTGGTATGATGGCAATAGACATTGAATATGTGTAAATGATGAGTGTGAATTAAGTGACTGTAATAAATATTGAGAATTAATAAGGTTTATAATTAGAATTGAGATAAATGTTAAATATTGTGCCCACTGAAGTTAACAATAGTAAAAGTGGAACTAGATAGTGTTAAATGTGGATGCCTGAAGGGTGTATCTGAGTTCCTGAGGCATGGAGGACTTAATAAAAATAACTAAAATAAACTAAATTTGATTTCTAATTTATTCACTCCGCTATTATTTACAGCATTAAATTATCTGTCTACACTTTTACTATTTTTATTTAACAGTGATCCGGAGACGTAACTTGCTGGAAGTCAATTAGCTCGATATTATGCAAATTCTACCCCGGCCTTACACAAACTAGGAGCAAGTTTGAACACTCTACCAAAACTGTACCTCAGGGCAAGTTGAAAAAAGAGAAACTGGTATTTATTCTCGGCCATATGCAGTGTACTTCCAGAGAATGTTATGTTCCACCCCTAGTTTCCACTGAGAATGTTCCAGAGAATGTTATGTTCCACTGTCCGGCCTTTGCAAGCTGGGACCAACCAGGAGTGCGATAGATTACAGAATCCCTGAGAGAGTAACCCTCAAGAGTTGGATCAGGCTGGAGTACTTAAGATTCTTGTCCGGCCTTATTCAAGCTGGGAGTCGAACCAAGCACACAGGCTGTCCACAGCTCTTAGGAGGTAGAGTTGTTAAGCTGTGTTTTTGGGGTCCACCAAGATCTACCTTGGAACATAAATTTTGCAGCTAAGATTAAAAAGTGAAAAATTAATGCCACTTGAGTTAATTCAAAATACGTTAACATAGAAAAGAGGGAAATCAGATGGGTTACACTCAAAATAAACAGAACTCGCGAATTCAGAAAATATATTCAGATAATATGCAATATTAATATTATGTGATAATGAAAACAAAATGATGCGTAGCTCTCCTAATAAAAATCTAATTATTGTTAACGTTCTGAAATTGTAGTAGGTGAAGGCAACCTACGAAAAAGTTAATTTAAAATAAGCAGATATTATTAGCAAATTTGTTGCTAATAAGAGCAGTGTGTTCAGGATGAACCACAATTACTGACAGGCAATTATTTAATTACGGGGGGCCAGAAGGGATGTCTACATGACCTGCTACCACGGAAGGTATGGGAGACAGGGGCACATTCTTCAATACCTCTCTCGAGCTGATTGACAGTTGTCTTGACTCTGCAATAGTTGACTCACTGGACTGCTTCCTTCGGTAGTCGAACTCGAACTAGAGCCTATTGGTTTCTCTTCTGTTGGTATGACCTCTGATCTTTGCAGACAGACAGGAAGAGAGGTGTTTACCAATTACCCATGGAGACTTTCCACTAGACCGCGGTTGCGTGTCGGCGATGGCCTAGTGTTCAGAACCCTTACAGAGCAGAGCTTCGGTCTTCACAGACTAGGAGTCAGGTATGCCACTTATCCCTTTTTTCACCCTCAGCCTTATGCAAGCTGGAGGGCCAAAGAACTGTCTCGAACCCTGGAAGGGCACTTCCTTATATACTGAATATTTCAGCTTGGTGGCTTTCAGAGCAGTTCAGGGTTGGCTAGCCTCTCCCCGAGGATGATCAAATTTTGAGTGCTAGGCCAAAGTGGCTCTTTTCTTACTGCCTGCGGTGGAGACATTAACTGTTCTATTGTCTCTGCACGACACACTGGAGACTGTGACGTTCCACGGGCAGGGGTGCTGCTCCCTTGTAGCAACTTGTGGAACTTTGTGATCTTCGGCAGGCTATCGACAGCTCATCGAACAGTACATTGGGGATAAGAGCGACTGCATGACTGCTTTGAGTGAACAATACAATTTATTTATTAACCACATGTCAGCAGTCGCATGGCTGGACCCTGTAGGCATGTGATTATTGTACTATTTAAATAATAACTTGCCCAAATGAGTGCCGTTGCTTGGAGATGGGGCGAAGTCTTAAGTAGAGTGCACATGCCAAATGTACAGGAATGCGTCATACACCAATCAGTTCAGGAATTTATCCACGAGGTGAATCGTTTGTATGGCATGCATCTCCATGCTTAGTAGAATTTTCTGCTGTAAGTTGATGCAATTTTATGGTGCTTTTTGTTTTTTGCGTTTAAATTATGACTAGTTATGGCTAAAACTGTCTTAGATTATATAATACAAGATTACTAAAAGAAATATTTTCTGCAATGCAGTTTCTGATAGCAGTCCTTGCATTATCTATTACACAACACACACTTCATTTGAAGTCATTATAACAGAATTATACACGCAAACCATGAACACACTCATGCCTTACCCAGAGTGTTAATTTCATTGCTATCATTATCTTGGCACTCTGTGTCAACCAATTTTCTCTCTCCGACTCAAAATGGAATGTTTTGAGTATATTTTGACTCACATTCCCTGAAAATTACACATGCAGTAAGTAACACAACCCAAGTTCTCAGTGTAACATGCATATTTTGTTTCTTGTACTGGAATTAAACAGAGAAGGGTGAATGCGCACAACTGCTTGGAATCATGCTCCCTCACCCAGCAATACCTGCTGGCCCGGCTGGCGAAAAGCTGTATGATGTCACAGCATGCTTTACATTTATCTATCTCACAGCATAGCTCTGGTTTGATGAAAGTATTCGCACCAGATTTACTACACTCATTTTGTAATATTTTAACTTTCATTCAAAATAAAAATCAGAAAATCAAAATTCGTGTTGTGTGCCTCTAAGTTAGGCACTAGGTTAATAATTAGTGACATTAAAACAAATTAATTTATTGTAATAGTTGAAGGCCGAAATATTAAGACTGCTTTGTGCAACCATCGCAGTGAATGATAAAAGAAAAATTCTTGCAGACTTGGAAGCACTGCAAGGATTAAATAAGGGATTAAGTAGCCAAGTGAGTAAGCCTTGATAGCAAAATTAATTGTGTAAACAAGAATATGAATAGTGCAAATAAGAATGTAGACAAGAAAATAGATAATGTACAAAGAAACATAGATGGCATTAGCAAGATAGTGAACACAAGAATTAACTGTGTGGACAAAAAAATTTACAGTCTAAATGAAAAAAGTAGTGTGTGTAGACCTGCCAACTTCCCAAACTTCCTACCAGTAACATTTATAAATTAACTAATTTACATGTCAATCTGACGCAGAATTTCAAGTAACCAATTAACATGTGACTCATTTAGCACTTGCAGAACGCGCTTCAATAATATACAACTACGCACCATCTCAGATGGCTGATAGTGCTAGCACCAGGGCAGAGTCACTCATCGCGTCGGTGACCGCGAGTAGCCCAGTGGGCGAATGTGACGCCGACAGCTCCAGAGAACCACCAGCTCCAGAAGGTCCGCAACCTCTTCGGCCACCTCCAGCACCTCCCGGAGAACCGCATTCAACCTCTTCAGCCGCTTCTGCCAGCAGCTCCAGGGTCTTCAACGTACACCAAAGGCTCCTACCACATCGTCCTAATCGCTCCCTCAATACCTCTTCATCCTTGTCCGATCAGGTATTGTAGGTCACAACGACATGTCCCTTCCGGGCAAACCCCTTAAGGCCCTAGCCAGGACGACTCCTTACCAGTTGGGTAAGGAACACCCTTATTAAATACACGTCTAGGTCCCATCAAGACATCCTGCCTATTTCAGGTTAGGATTATCATTTTGACTATTTGAAATAATAAGTTAATTAATTATTTGAATATTCAATTCATTCAATTACAAAACATGTCAAGTCTTTTACCAGGTTGCATTCACCAGGCCTTGTGTGTTTTGCTTCCGCAAGTTAAAGTAAAATAATTATTTTAATAATGTTTATCTTATTAGAAGAGTTCAACACACGTATCTGTAACTTTGCTTTTCCATTTATTACGTTCTGTAGTATAAACATATTACCAATTCATTTTATGGTTCTTGTTATTCAGAGTTAAGAAAACTTTTATCCCTTTAGAGTGTTGTATTTTTTAACTCCACTAACTTGTGTTGCTCATACGATAACGCAGGCAACAACACACACAACAATATAACAGTAATCCCGAGTTTGGCCAAGGTAGTGCAAACTATATTGCAGTGGCTAATCTTAGGGAGAGCCCTTTAATAGCAACTCACTACACTTAAAGGGTTTGACTATCCACGTGCGGACACAGCTCTATAGTTCTGTCCTGGCTAGTGAATAGCCAGACTGGAGCTATATGGCGGATTACACAGTATCCAGTTGTTCTCTTGGGAGCACACGTCTGCGCCACTATCATACCTGGCTTTGTTTTACAGTTATTTTAATTTGGCCTTATGTCACGAACACATAGGTGGGGACAGAAATTGCGCCTGAAGCAATCATTAAGAAAATCTGAACAAGAAATTAAATAATTTACTTCCCGAGTCACAAGAAGGTGATTTTCTTTTTACTCTACCTACTTACTAGAGATATAGGCAGAATTCTTCTAGAACACTTATTAATAATTCCCAGAACCTTACACAACCACTCCTCCTCACATACCACAAGAGCCTGCAAGCAGCCAGTGCCCTCTTCCACCGCAGTCAGAGTCGGCCGCTGTTCCACAGCCGGCCGGCAGGAGGAGAAGAAGAGGAAGGGGCAGCTGCCTCATATACAGCAGGTAAAGCATCGACCCATTACAGTGTGTGTGACTCCCAACTTCATGCTAACACATAAGCCTACATATCCCACTTTGTACACAGCAGTCCTTCTGCCACAAGAGTAGTGCCTTGTTGGTATGGTTCCTGCGATCCTGGCTTTCACATTCTACTGGAGGCCACTACCGTCCTATGTGCACATATTGTGTCGAGCAGAATTTTCAAAGTAAAAATAAATCTAGGAGTTACAATCCCCAAGTTGTCCCTAAACCACAGTGCTAACAACCTACACCATTACCTGTTAACAAGAAAACCTATATGAAGGGAAGAACTACCTTATGAGCTAGCCTGGGACATGTGAGCACCCCTTGATGACATTAAGATTGTAATTCGGATTTTGCTTCTATGGTGTGACATCCCTATATAATCGGGCACTAAGGTTAAAGACATACTGAGTTGGCCTTCTGGCCAACCCTTTAGGTGTATTTGATTTTATGTCATTACACTTAGTGGTTTAAAATGCTTAACAACAAACACTTCATTAAAACATTAAATACTATTATTTATGATGCATTGGTAAAATTACCTTTTGTCTGTGTTCCTAGATAATCAACATCAACAAACTGTCTATTTTAACAACATGCATTACTAGAAACAATATTTGGTATTTCCCACACTACTATCAACCATGAAAATTAAATGCACACTAACGCATGCCAACATGCTGCATTGTGCAAATGCGCACTCTACGGGCAACTTTGCCCCATCTACGAGCGACCAAAGCTCAGGGGGAAGTCATAACAGTAGCAAAATAAAATAACGTATCGAGCAAGGAAATTCCGCAAACCTGGACAGCAGAATACGTAATTGTAACTAACCCATATACAGTAATTACAATATACGTTGTCCGCCCGGAATCCTGCATGCAAGTATCACTCCATGAATAAAATTAATATGTGTGATTTTTCACTACCCTTCGCTTAGCCTCGGAAGAAGTTCTCAACAATCCCATAGATGGCAGCACTCCTGTGGCTTTGTGACATCACAATCCGCCTGCCTCAGGACGAGGTGTTTTAATTTGTCGTCGCCTCCAAGTGGGGCGATAAGAAACGAGCAGCGCTCCAGCACCCCAGATAACATATCCCTGCGCTGGAAGGCTACATTAACCCCTTCCGCACCCTGAAGAACTGCTGATCACAAAATGTTCAGTGTAAATAGAAGTCCTGCATCTAGCACCAGCAGATACACCGGGCTTGCCGGCCGAATAGGATTGTGAGCCCTTCCCAGTCTGCAAAGACTCTCCTCAGTCAGAAAAGACTCTCTCAGTCTGAAACGGCTCTCTCAGTCTGAAACGGCTCTCACAGTCTGAAATGGCTCTCTCTCCTCTCCATGACCAGCAATATAGCGCACCACCTGGAAGACTGCAAGACAGCCTTACTCCACTCCGCAGACTGTGAAGACTGCAGCCTCCAAGCAGCTTGCAAACAGCTCGTCCTCAACTGCACCCGCTGACCGTGAGGACAGTACTCCATGTCTGAGGTAAATCCTACACCCCACCCCCCGGTAAACCTTTACCCCAGTCAACTTCAGTGACTCCGTGGTAACAAGCCGGTGCATCCTAGTTTACCCCCTGAGTCACTTTCGGTAACTTTTGTTTACGCTGTGGATAGCGTGTAGTTTACCGTCAACATGTTTGATTAGATATTGGCATTCTAATTAAATATAATTTTACCACGTTTGCCTTCGCATGTTTCAAAATTTGATATTTGTCTTACCCGTTTAGTCAGTTAGAAAATTTTCACTGTAATTGATTTTAGCCAGGAATTACCCTTTTCTTATTTCAGTAAATAAAACTTACGTTTACTTATTTTCCATTTACCTTCTTTGTATCTAGTTCCCATTCATTAGACTTCTGTTGTCTGTGTAACTTGTGCCAGGTAATTCCACTCCCACCGGAGAGGAACTGTTTGTTATACCGAACTTTACCAGGGACCAGATGTATAGCAGAAGGGGAGGACTGCAGAGTAGACAATGGCAAAAGGAATGTTGTGCCCTAGCGCGAGCTGAAAGAGCAGACACCCTTGAAGGGGACACACAGGAGGTCGAACCCCAGTCACAGACTATCGAAAGTGTCCCTCTGCCGATCTCTCCATTCATTCCCCTCGAGTACGAATCCCTTTTGGATAAACATTTAGGCGTCTGTTGGCCCGGCTACGACCCTGAGGGAGAACACCTTGCCCACGTAGAGCGGTCATCGCCTATAACCAGTGCTACTCCTGTTGACACCGTACCTAGCCAGGCATCTACCACTTCCAGCATCATCAAACTCTCATCCGGTAAGCTCATTCGGGTTCAACACCTGGCAGAGGTAGAGCTACCTAACTTCTGAGTCATTAAACTGGCATCGGGCAAAACAGTGCGGGTTCGACTCCCGCCAAAGGCAGTACTCCGACCATGTGTGGCACCCCCCTCGTTACATTATATCCCAATGCGTCGACCCACTTGCCCAGCTCGCAAAATCCCGTTTCACCTGGTCAAGTCACCCATCACCACACCCACGATCGCTTAACCGCATTATCACATCATATTCCCGGGATAGCTGGCATCCCTATTATTGGCAACTTTTACAGTGTGGAAGGTAGAACTCCCTGTTCGGGAAACTACCTCTTTTTTATTTCTGCACAAAAAGGCAATCACAATTATAGAAAACACTGCACCACCGCAAATGATTCATTCTTTAAGTACTATGATGTTGCCTGTTTGGCTCTCTTCAAAAGGTCTACACTGAAAGATTGGTTGTAGCAAACTGGTGAAAAACTGCTTTTCAAAATTGAAATGTTTTGAATTGTTTTGTTGTTTAGTGATGATCTGAATTCTGTTCTATTTTTCTTTACTACATCGAAAATTATTTCACATTCTGCATTGCTCTGAGGTACAAGCAGAATGCCTACAATTACTTGATTAGTATTTTGGGGCTTGTCAGCTCACTGCAAAACATCCACACTAGCCAATGTTCCATCTTTATTCTGTCCCCCTTTTCTGCAAAACCTATTAAATCTTCCATCTGCAGTGATGTGAATTCTATTTGTTGTTCATCCATTGCATCATCTTTTGATTCATCACCACAAATTGACAAAATGAAGGGAAATAATTTAACAAAATTCTTTAACATCCTCAAAACATGCATTTTTAAAACAATCTATACTGGTAACATGTGCTTGATGGAGATTTTATTGTTGTATGGAAATTTGTGCACAACATACAGTAGTCACTTGCCACAGTACGTGTCTATAATCCCTTGTGTGACTTCGAATAAAAAAATCACAATTTGATTTTTGGTTACTCTCAATGTGGTAATTGGCTTTCAACAATTCTGTTTTTTTTTTTTACAGCACTTGCTTTAACAAATATGGAAAACAAAAAACAAATCTCTTAGAAACTTAGAATCTCATTTAATAAAGTGAGCAAAATATGAATTTATGGACTTTCAGATTCAATTAATCAAACATTTGAGTCACTTTTAACAGGAGCGGAGGAGAAGAAAAAAGTGTGTTATTTAGTGGAGACTAAAGGAACATGAAAAAGCTTCTCTTCACGCCCCAAAATACAGTTGTTGCTTCTCAAAAGTTTACTTTTGCTCTTGTGACTAACATTGTTTATACTTTTTCTCACCTGTCGTTCCAACATTGTCTGATTTCCTTTTGCCCACAGCTTTCTCAAATTGACTGAAATTGCTATCACTGCATTCTTGTTTCTTCAAATGAATTGTGTAAGACTGTTAAGAAGAGCTAGATTTTTCTGACTACAACTTCTTCCATGAAAAAACTCCAGAAAGGGGGACCCACTGATCAACAATCCTTGCCAGACTTCTGCCTACAGAAAGCCACCTTTTGCAGACATGCTTCAGAGTTTTTTTAGCTTCCTTGTTATGAAGTTATTGAAATTTCTTAAGTCTCTCTCTCCTTTTTGCACTTTTTTTCAAGGCAGTAGTAATTTATCTATTATCAATTCATCTATTTTACTGAAATGCTGGAACTTGCTTTTTCTGTAGCTAGGTTAATCAAATAGCAAATGCAACCAATTGAGACGAGGTTATATTGTTTCTCTTTCAAAAATGCTGCAACACCATTCTTTCTACCTGTCATAACAGCTCAGAACCAAATGCATAACCATTTGCAAAAGGCACTTACCAAGATTCAAGCTCTGTTAACAACAACTGTCCTATGTACCTTCCTATAGTCACCTTATAGTGATGGAATGGACAAAAAAGAACTCGCTACAGCATTTGACTCTGGATCGTAACATGTAACGATAAGAGGATACAATTTAGAACCTGTGTCGTCGCTTCCATCAGTAGCGAGACAAAATGGTCCACTCTGTAAATACTTTACAATAAAGGATCACACGCCATTTAATTTACAATAGTGGAAGTTTTCGTACGACCACAAACATATTGCTTAGCCACATCTGACTTTGAAAACATCTTTCTCAGTAACAGCCCAGCATAACCTGCTACACTGAATGGTATATTATGTTCCACAAAAAAACTCATGAAACAGCAATCGGGGAATTACTTCACTCTGAATGCTTGAACTACCAAAATAATTATCAATTTCCTTGTTCTCTTGTTGAGTATTCAAACTACCAACGTGTTTCCCAGTTTTAAAATGATTGCTTATATCACTGTACAAAAAGCGAATTTCTCACCCTTGTCTGATTTACATATACAAAAAATTACAAAGAATATTCACACTTAAAAACATGACCATACTTTTTTCGTCTGACATTTTTAATAAGTACAGAAAGAAAATTCATTAGTGTTCCACAAAAATAACAAACATCACTACACAAAAATGCAGGTTATTTACATGGACATTAATAGTTTTTTTTGTAACAGCCACTACTATTCACACTGAACTGTACTTGTTTGCATTGTCGAAGATACAAAAACTGCCATTTTGAATTTCTAACACAGCAGCACCTTGTACATATTGCGGTAAATGGTGATACTTTAGTAGCCATGGGGTGTTTACACCGATTCCCCAAAGTCGCAGACGGACTCCTCTGCAAGAAGTCGTCAAGGGAAGTGACTGGCGCAGTCCCAGCTCCTAAGGCTGAGCTACTTGGAGCTATACGCCCCACATTGGGTGCCAATTGACGCATGTGCACTCCTTACTTTCTGCAGGGGAAAGAGGTTACTACGCTGATCACCCTCTCGGGTTCTGCGAACAAGAGGGGAGTCAAACCCCAAAGTGAAGCGGATTGAGATGGACTCCCACCCAGGGAGTTCAACCTTCCCCTTCACAACTAGGGCTGCCAAAAGGCGAGACACCAGCAGTCCCAGGGTGTGTGGATGGTAAAAGGTGGTGATTAATTGAGGGTGATAGTGGCAGTGGATGATCTGCCCGGGGTTATCGGGGCTATCTGCAGAGGCTTCGTCAGTCGGCGTGCGAGTATATAGGTTGACTGGGGAAAGGTTTCCACATGGTTTGGGAACAACCTTCGGTGGGAGTCAAACCCATATGGTTTTCCCCGATAACAACTATATGGTACAGAAGTTCGGCAGATCCACCTTGGACGGGTTTCGAACCCGTATGAACTTGCCTGAGGCTAATCTTATTATGCATGAGCTGGGTGGGTCCACATTAGTTGGGATGTCCTTGGAGTCAGTTGTGCTTATCACTGACGGCAGAGTCCCTGGTTGGTTAGAACGTGTTCCTTCTGGATCGTACTCTGGCCAACAAGCACCTTGTAAGTGGTCCTGCGGGGATTCTAGTGTGGGCGGTAAAATAGACTCATAAGATAGTAGTACACACTCGGGTTCATTAAGTGGCGGCTCTTCTTGACTAGGTGTCGCAATGTTTACCTCTGCAGTAGCCTGCCGGTGTAGGGCATCTCTCTCTCAGCGCCTTATGCAGCTCTTAACACAGCTGTGCTTATTGTGCATTTGAATACTGCCTTCTACCTTTCTACTGACATACAGTATTGGGGGCAAGACCTTGGCAGTCTTACCCAAGGCCGCGTCGTATGAGGTGCAGTCAGGTATATAGGACAACGCTGAGTAACAACCGAGGTAACACTGGAAACCCAGGAGCTGGGGCACACCTACCTCGGGCTCTAAACCACTTCAGGCTCCATCGGCTAGAATTATGGTAGGCAAGACAAGGTTTTAAATTCACGTAATATTTATTACATCAGAATGGAAACTGGGAAGTACTGGCTGACTGATACACAATTAAGCTAACTAAAATAATTATAAGATTACGATAAGTAATTAGAACAGGCGAAGGTGAGCCTAGGGAAATAATTAAATAAACAAAAACTAAGTCACGTAATTCACGCCGTTTGCAGCGTGTACTAAGTAACGGGGTTATCCAGGGGGGACATTAGTGATGTGACGACCTGCTACCATGGGAGTCACCGGAAGTTGACTGTGGTAAAGCGTAGTAGGTACAGAATGTCAGGTTACCTCTGGAGAGAGAGATGATGACTTGCGGTCAGCTGGTGGTGGACGAGCCTTCACAGGCTGCTGGTCTGGAGAGGGTGCTGCCTTCACAAGAAGCAGGTAGGAGTTCAAAGCCATGTTGCATGCTGAGGAGAGGAGAGAGGTCATCTTGCAGACCAGGAAGAGCTCGCTGATCTACTCAGCCGGCGAGCCCGGCTCACTGATGGAGCATGGTTCTCGACTTCCTTATATACGGAAAAATTCATCCTCAGCATTCCTGTGGGATGTGGGGGGTAACGTAGCCTTCCAAAACAGGGGTAGGTTATCAGGGGTTGTGGGAGTGCCGTTCATTTCTTATCTCCCCGCTTGGAGGTGAAGACAAATTAAAACACCTCTTCCTGAGGCTGGCGGGATGTGATGTCACAAGGTCACAGAGGTGCTGCCATCTCTTGGGTTTGCTGGAACTTCTTCCGCGGCTAACTGTAGTGTAGTGGATCGTCAAAAATATTAATTTATTCATGGGGGTAGCACTTGCATGCAGGGTTTTGGGCAGGCTGTAGATTTCATAACTAATGGTGTCAATTACTTTTACATAGTCGGCTGTCCAACGATTGGAGTCTCCTTGCTCAATACGTGAAATTACATTCGCCACTGTTAATGACTTGCCCCAAGTTCAGTTCATTCGTAGATGGGGCAAGTCACCCGTAGAGTGCATATCTGTGCTGCAAAACATGTTGGCATGCATCAGCATAAACAACCCGCTTAAAAATGATAGTTGCTGGAAATATTAGGTGATGGGACCCAAAATATACTTCAATCGATGCACCACGCGATAAACGATACAAGCTTTTTTACGTTAACATTATTTACATAGGGATTTTGCCGGGACCACAAAAAATTGTTGGTGGATGCAATTTTTCGATACATGCGATGATACATCGAGAGTCAACTGTAATGATTAAAGCATCATGTCACGATTACAACAAAAATTGTTCAGAAAACAATTTTTAACAATCCATTTACAAAAACCTAACCTACATCCACACAAGCATTTTTTCATTAAAAATAATGCCAGTATTTGAATTGTTTTAGCATTGTGGTAGAACGGTTGCTCCACATTATTATAGTTTTTCAGGCTGCAGCCATGAGCTAACTATTTTTAACATGCATAACCAATCAATTGAACAGTCCACTACTAATAGGGTCCTTAGTTAATTGATCTGCTATAGCAACTCCAACCTTGACATAACTGATTCACCAAGCTGTTTAATTCTGTGATTTCATAAGTAATTCCTTATAGTCCCCTTATTTTTCCAGACTGCTAAATTTCCTGAATTTTCCCTGAACTCAAGGTTTTCAGATGAGTAGACATCCTGTGCTGCACAGTGATCCAGAGACTATATTTGATGAACTAAAACAAATTTTTTTTCTTCAAAATTAGAGCTAACACTTTTTCAGGTAATGCCTTGATTCCTAAGTGTTAAAGGGTGTGTTCACATTAATTTCACTGCTTAGCAAGAGCTAATTTACATGGTAGAGACAGTAAGTAGGACAAAAATTGCCATGACACTTAGTGGAATGGTCACCTGCCTATCAGAATAACGTAAATTCTACTTCATCTGCCTAGTGATGCTCACATAACTGGACTTCTGATGAGCAGAAAAAGAATGAAAATCATAACCCAAGATGTCACAACACTGTAAAATACCTATTAGAATCAAATGCACATACAGAGGTATGAAAACTGAAATATGTGTATGTGCTATAAGGATTGTAACATGAAAAGGCATAAAATTTCTTTAAGCAGGTAAATCAAAATGTACCAAAAAATTAAATTAAAAAAATAAATTTAATTGTAACTAGTGTAGTGTAGCATGTTTCTGAGACCTTGCACAATAACATTATTCATGCATGTACTGTAATTTGTTCTGTTTACAGGGTTAGGTGTGTGTCCTACAATTGACTATATTCTGTTTTTGTTCTGTCTTATTTCAGAAGGACGTACGTTTACTGCCATTTGCAAACACATAAGAAACCAGATTGTTTTGTAGCACTGTAAAAGGTGGATTTTGCGTGTTTTAGTTTTTATGCGACGAGCAGGAAAATGCATGTGCATGAAAGATATGTATATATATTTATTAGTGTGAGGCTTAACTCTCATGATCATTGTGCGAATTAAAATTAAAGTAACACACAGACATCCATCCCTCCCATGATCATTGTGCTACAAGATAGCACTGGGCGATAGTAGAATGAAAAAATGAAAATACACACACATACTCAACAGCATAAGGCATTCATTACCATCCCCTTACAACCATGAAAGTGATGTCGGTGCTCTTATAGGACAATGTGCGTAGTTCATTGTTCATTGTGTGCATTTTTAGCTATGGCACAAATAAAAGTCTGGAAGACTCCCTCCATTGGACGGCGACAGGAAGAATGGAAGCTGATGTGGCCAGATGACTTAACATGCAGCATTTTGTTGTTTCTCACATGTGGCAGCAGTTTTAATGCCCAGAACTGTATCTCGAATACCATGGCAAAAATGACGAAGAGTGACATCGCAAAGAGAGGACTGTTATTTGGCCATAAGGGTAAGATGGTATTGCTGTAGTACTGCACAGTAGCTGGCATTTGACATCACAATATTCACTGGAACAGTTGTATCAAGGCAAACAGTGGACAGAGAGCTTAGGCAGAGAGGCAGTATGTGTACCCATGACATGTTCACAGAGAAAGCAGTCAAAAGTGGAGCCTTCAAAATATTTATTACACTGTCTAACAGTATGCCAATGGTATCTTCATGGGTGAGTCCAGATTCGGTCTTCATGGATCAATAATGGTGTGGGGAGGCATTAGCTAATCACTCAAACATCTCTCATGATGTGTGGGTAAACCAGCAAGGTTTAACTGTTGTCAGGTATCCTGATGAGATCTTGGCACCCTATGTTCAGTTGTTTCAAGCTGCTGTGGGCCTAGACTTCTTCCTGATAGATAATAATGCTCGACCTCATAGGGCATAGTTGTTGACGACTTCCTGGAAAATGAAAATATTGCATGCATCAATTGGCTTGCTCACTCTCCAGACTTAAATCAGATAGGGCAAGTGAGATGCTCAAGGGAGACAAGTTGCTCTATATCCGAAGCCACAAATCACTTCCCCAGGGCTTACAAGCTGCCCTACAGAAAGAATGGGCATTAATACTGTTGTATAAAGATTTTTGCTAAGTAATTTTTTTTTGTTATGATCCCTTTAATTTTTCTGGGAAGCATTCTATTTTTTCTAATTTTTTGTTATGATCCATTAGGTTGTTTTATTATTTTTCGTTGGATTTTAGGATTATTGAATTATGTTGTTTTGGTAAGGAATAAATTTTTTTGTTCAGATCCATCCTAGGCATGGTTCTGTTGGTGGTTGTCATTTTGGGGTTACAGGTGTGCCCCTCTTTTTATTAGTCGGGATGCAAGTCCTTCTTTTTGGTGTTTTGGTAATGATTTAATAATTTTATTTTAATTTGGGTTTTTGGTTAAAATTTTTGAAAGTCATTTTGCTTCATTTTTGATGTTCATGCACTTAAGGACTTTTGCCCTTAACATTGTAGTTGTTTGTTTGGATTTTAATTAGTAGTACCTTTATAAATTCTTTTTATTTAATTTTTTATACAGGGGCCTTAACTTGTTTTTATTGGAAGTCATCTCTATAATCTATAATTCCTTTTTATTCTTTTTACTTTTTGTGAAGGATTCAGGTCTTAAAATTTTATCTTGTGCAGAATGGGTTTTAAAAATTTAAAAAAGGATTGGGATATAAGTAGGAGTGGTCAGGTTAAAAAATTATATTTCAGGCGGGCTCAGGCAGATACTTACTCATATTTTCCGGCTTGGGCAACTTCGGTCGGGAATTAAAACCAAAATAAGTGGATGAATTTTGGATACAAAATATCCACTGATATACATTTTTGGTAAAAATTATTTTACATCAGATTTTTCAAAATGATTTACAGTTATTATCCAATACCTTTATAAGTAATAATTGGGTAATGTTTTTAATTTGCTAGATCTCTTCCATTTAGCTCTATGTTAGTATATCCCTTTTAAAAGGTTTTTGTTGACAAAAGATAACCCGCATATAATGTTCAAAAACTAAAGGACATTTATAAAAAAAATTAAATTTTATAATATTTGTGATAGCATTGTTTGAAAATACATCACAAATAATGTATAAACTTTTAGCGATAATGAAACCTGAGCCGCATGCCGCACATGTTGCAAGGAAATTTTGACGAAACCTAAACCACACACCGCAGAATGTTCCACGTATGCTCAACCAATCATCTGCTCATGCGCCTATTGATCCAGTGTTGCTGTTCTAAATAAATGCCAGTGCCCCCATATTATAACGACCATCTTGTGAAACCTGAACAGCACGCTGCTAGCTGATCCAATACTCTGGCTTTTCACTTTACTTGCCGGCGCTAGCGGAAATATTTTGTATTTTTTCAAGAGCAAAATCTGTAGAAAGCTAACAAATGCTGATATCTCAAGGGGGTTATGTGTCTGATATAACTACTATTAATTATTCAACTGACATTTTTCACAGTTACACACGTATGCATTAAAACATTTGGAAAAGATTTAGAACCAGTGGGGAAAATGTGAAGTAGGCGAACGTGCAACTAGCTTATAATTCATTGGAGCGTGCCCTTGTTTATATTGGCAGATGTTTTGGTAAATGAAATAGGGTTAGGAAACATGTGTTATTTTCCCATATAATTGCATTTGGGCCTCTTTAAATAAGTTTTTTTGTGTATCTGCATAGTCATAGTGTAGTGTGTGATGGCTTCTATGAATAGTGGTGAGCCTATAAAGCACAAAAGTGTTAGCTTATGAAGAAAACTGAAAACTTGGGTATCATTCCCCCCCCCCCCCCCCCCCCACCCAAGAAGTTTTCCTTGATAAGAAGTTTTTAGCATCCAGCCGTTTGAAAAACACCTTAAGCGAATTTTACTATACTTTACTTGAGTCATATAAATTAAGCTGGATGAATATTGGAAAGAAGGTTAGCCCAATATTTTTGAGCAGTCACAATACCTGTCCGGTATTCCGGGCATTTCCGTTACCCGAAATACAGCCTGAAATTTTGGATACCTGACCACTCCTATATATAAGATGGTTATGTTGTTTACTTTGTCTTCCTGGGAATCTTCCTTACACTCGCAGTAGATAGTTCCAGAGAGTTGCTGCATGAATTGCTTGCCAATTGTATCGAGCTGAAGTCAACCTCAGCACTCTTTGTATCGGCTACAGCTGTGATTCACTTCTTGTTTCCGCCGCTGCATCGGTAACATGCTGTCATTATTTATTATTAACTGCTTTTGTGGTGCACGTGTGCCGTTAATTCCCGGAGCCGTCCCTGACTACGTTGTTTTCAAGTCTCAACAACTGTGTAATTGTGGTCCCACAAAGGGAAGAGAAGAGGATTCGTGCTGCGGGCAACGAACAGAGTGTAGGCAGCTCAGGGGACAAGGGAAGTGGTCTTCATTTTAAGGAAATTTTGGTGAGGAGGACCTGTTGTGTTTTTTTGAGAGTGTGATTCATTTTTTTAGTTGTCGCCGACAAATTTATTTCTGTTGAGTCAGAAGGTCAGGACATTTATTGTCGATAATGAGAATGAAACAGTGTCGAGATTTTTTTCAATTTGCGTAAACAGATGTCTTCCTCCCGTCAATAAATTTGTGTTCTAGTGGCCATGAATTTTAATGGAAAAGTAAGTAAGATGAGTTGTGAAGTCCATTTACGATTTTGTGTTGGGAGATTACTTGATTGGTGTAAAAGGCCAAGGTTAAACATCAGGTGTATTCAATGGTTGATTATTTTAAATGGACATGAAGTGTGGAAAAGTAATTATAAGCTAAGCTAAAGTTCATGGAATTTTAATTGTTATAGAAATAAAAAGATCTTTTAATAATTATTTTGTAATAATGCATTTGCTTATTTATTTAATTATTTTAAGGTTAAGAATTTGTAAGGAAAGATAATCATTTGCTTGTGGTACAAATAAGTTTTAAATGTTATTAGTTTGTTTACTGTTTGGACAAAGAAACTAATTTTGTGTTACATATCCTTTCTGCACAAAATTTTAATCCAAAGTTTTAAATTCTAAAAACTCACTTTTGTTTTGTAATTATTTAATTTTTCTTTGAAAATAATATTTATTTATCTGGTCATGCTCATGTTTTACATGAAATTTAATTTATTGGGATTTATTAAATGTAAAGTTTTTCTGAACATCTCCTTTTTTATTTTTATTTTTTAATTTAGATACCCCCATCTCTCCCCCTTTTTTATGAATCTGGTGGTTTTGGTAGTCTTGAATACTTAAATTTTTGAAACGGAGAGAGTGTCTCAACATTTAAGATGTTTGCCTCTTGACAGTGAGTATAGGGGTCTAGTCGCTGTGTGTTTCCCTACATCTCCCACCCCCACGAGACGTCAAATTAAAGGTTGTTGCTTCGTGCCGTCGTGCTCTAATCCCCCTTGCCCCCGTTGTTCACCGTTCCCACTTTTTCACAATACTGCAAACTGTGATTGATGATCTTTTTTGGAGCATGCCACCACATTGTCAAGCCTATATTGTTGCCTGAGGTGATCACACACCATATTGAGCAGATGTAACTGGTTTTCTGTATGTATGTGAAAGTGATTAACTTGTGCTGATTTTTCATGTTAACTAATTAAGAAATTATGTTACACTGTTAACTTGATATATGCTTTATAATTTACTATCACCCGATACTATCTTGTTGCAAAATGATCACAAGAAAGACAGATGTTTGTTGCTTTGATTTTGGACACCAGTGTAGAAAACACATCAAAATTCACACAGACGATTGTAAGAATTGAGCCCCACACTAATAAATAATGATACATATCTTTCATGCAAATACATTTTCCTACTCTTAACATAAAACACCAATGTAGAAGGGGAAACCAACATTTCGTATATGCACCAACATTTTATGCAGTTCATGCTTGCATAGAAAATAAAGCATTAAAAATTTAATAAGATTAGCAATTCAGATAATACCTGCCTTACCATTTCTATTATTTCACTAGGAAATTATATGGCTAAAAAATAACACCAAATAACCCAAGAGATGCTGCAAATAAGACACTAAAAATGATGCAGAAATTCATTACTATTTGCTTTATGAAATTACATAAATAGAATTTCTTTGTACTCAAAACATAAGGAAATAAAAATTTACTAGCAGTAAAATAAAGGCTGATGCTGTTCCAATAGGAAGAAATCAATGAATATAGAAATTATTAAAGTTTTTCCACTCTACAATAACCCACCTTCCTCACAGAATGTTATTACAGCAAGCTACCTAGTTTTCTTGAGAATTTATTGCAAATTATGAAACTGTTTATTTTAAAAATTCAGACAAACAATATGCAGCTAGCAGAAAGAGAACAAAAAGATCAATTAAAATTTTGTAAATAGTATGGCAAAACTCGCCGACTTACACATGTAATAGACTCATGTTGTGATACCTACCCTCTAAGTAGCTGAACGTAAAATTTTTCCATAAATTCATTTTGTTAAATAGAAGATGGCTTGCTAGGGACCATGATTATTCTCCTTAATGCAGGAGAACTCATTATCAGTATTACATCGGAACTCTAGTGGGAGGCATCATCTTCAGTTTCAAATCACTCAAAAATTAAATTTTACGAGTGTTTCAGGACCTCTTTGGATAGCCCAAATAAATTGTAGGCTCAGGAGTCCTAATAACATGGCAAGCTGCTATGTAGATTAACCCAAGAGTATCATAATGATACCAGGAGCTTCAAAAATCCTTATTAATGACAAAAATTGCAGTTTAAAAAAATCAGAAAGTAATTAAAACTAACTAAATTTTAGTTATCTACCTGACTGTGTTATGCTCCAAAAAAACTTGAGACCAAAGCTATGATTTCTATGCATTCACTTAAACGTACACAAATATTAAAACCGAAGGGAAAAGCACATAGATAAAATAACAATCAAATAATAACAAAAAAAAAAAAAGAAATTAAAGGTTGAAATAATGTCAATTTTGGTGCTTAAAATACCCCATAGCCATCTGAAGGGCAACATTAATAATTAATGTAAGTCACGTATTGACAAAACAACTGTGGTAATAAGATTCCTCTAACGTAAAAGCCTTATTTTGAGGAACTGTAAAATTTTTGGTAAAAGAAAAAGTTTGAGGGAAATAGGCTGAAAATAAAGTTGTTGCATTTATTTTGGTTGCTGACCATTGCAATTCTCTTTGCAGTTTCTGAACTACTTTGACAAGGACACTTTTAAAAGACACCACTCACTAACACATTAACTGTTGCTTCTTCAATCAAGGTTCCCGATCTTTACCCATGCATACCTGCTGGCCTGCCGTTACTCAAGTTACATGCCAGATTTGCGTATCACAGAGTCTGCTCTTTGTGAGGCTCCATGACAAGGACAATGATGATAATGCTGCTGATAATAAAAACACTGTACTGAACTGCTGAAATAAAGACTATCTTTGACATGGCTGTGAACAAATAGATTATTACAAATTCAAATACAAATACATTATTTTCCAGTATGTGAAGGTTATTAGGACAACACATGAGGCAAAAACTGTGCTGTATTACAAATAAAACATTATGCACAAATTTGTTTTTTTTTTTTTAAAGATCTTTTCCAAAAATTAGATACTAGGAAACCACTATTCCTAGCGTGGATAGCCACAAAGGTGCCACTAAACATCTCTCAAAAATTGGAAGCTAAAATATTTGTATGACACATCAAAAGAGAAATTAGGACTACTTTCCTCAGCCGGACAGTGGCGGAGTAAATCAATATTTACAGTCCAAAAGAGCCTCAAAACTGCAGATATGATACTATCAAGATTATCATAAAGATGGAATCATGAATTGGCCTGAAGTGCAGCACAGGAGACATTTTGTTTACAGTTTCCTAAAAAAAAAAAAAACGTAATTCATTCACAAAATAATATTTTAAAATGTAGGCACGTTCCGGATAAAATTATTCCCCAGAACTGTAGATATAAACACAGAGTCCTGTCTAAAACAAAAATCTCAATTATTCCAATAAAGAAATATGTTTGTAAACAAATGCTACAAATCAGATGTACACATTTTTCTCAGCTTTAACTTTTGTTTTATATCATGCCAGGTACTGAAAGAGTGACATTAGCTAACTTCAATCCAGTACTCAGGTAAGTTATTATAGCTGAGGGTCTACTTCGTTTAGCAGAAAAAAGGGACAGGGGAGGGGCTTTGGTTTAACATACATCTTTTATGAGCCTGGATGGCATTACTCTTCGGTTCTTTTTACAAGGCAATTATCACTTTAAACTGCATATTGTTTTGATGGAGCAGTGGAAAATTTTACTTTGGACAAATAACATTAGAACTATAAAAACTTGGAGAGCCTTAACTTCACAGAAATAATAAAATGTGGTAAATAGGTCACTGTACAGATGCGAGTACATTCTGTGAGTAAACTCATTATTTTCTATAAAATAAAATGTCATCCTTACACAGCAAAACAGAGAGTTGAAAGAGCAGTTTTTTATTTCACATTAATTTCAAACATTATAAACCTGCAATAGTTTCAACTCTCTCTCTCTCTCTCTCTCTTTTTTTTTTTTTTTTTTCTTCAAAACCAACTAAATTAAACTTGGGAATATAAATATATTTACTGACATTACATTTCACTAAAGACAAAATGGAAAGTCACATACAATTCACTATACTGAACTAAATCAATTAGAAAAATAATTATCAAATTATTGTACAATGTAGTTACGCAGTGAAAATTTAGATTTTTTTGCAGTTTTGTTCACAGACATATTTTTACTTATATTTCTGGAAATTCATTTTTTTTGTTACGGGAGTGTTTATCTTACAGTTGTGTATTTTTTTATAGGAAGCATTTTAGGTTTTTAGTTTTAATAATTTAGAATCCTTTATTATTTTTAATTTAGTGATTTTCCCTTTTGGCAAGTTAGTCTTTAGTTTGGCATGATTAGTTTTTTTTTTTCTGCCCTCAGTTTTCGGAAGCCGTAAACGCTGATTGCGTTGACATAATCATTTTCTGGTAGTTTCTAGGCTTTCTGGTTTCAAAACTAGTTTGTGTTGATGTCCTAATAATCGAGAGTTTAAGATTTCAGCAGTTCTCTTCCTAGCCTATATTCGAGGCAGTCTAAGAGACTTTGGACGGTTCCAGGTGCTCTTTGTTGTTGTGTGTCAGGAATTGAGTTGCCGTAACAGGGCATTGTTTGTGTGTCTGCAGCCAGCCAGCTTGGTGGTACTACCAGGGGCGAGAAGAAGGAGTCCTGCAGAATTCAGCTGGAGTAACTAGGCTGCCCAGGATTGAGAGAACCAGGGAAGTTAGGATTGTTCTGGAGACCAGCTGTTACTAGGGAAATGCAACACGCTGATTAGCCAAGGCCAATGGCGTGGCCAGCCAGTTAAAACCAGGTCAAGAGGTGCTGGTGGGTTTTTTTTTTTAGCTGGTCTAGACTATTCTTCCTAAATCTAAGAGGAATGGCCTCGACCAATTATATAAATATTAGTTCCATAGTGTAAACAAAGGAGATCAGATGCTGGTGAGCAGTCATAGGCCGTGAGTCAGGATGAGAGAGCACTGGAGCTGTTCAAGTGTTGGGTAAGTGTAGTGAGTACGTGAAGAGATTTGGGCGGCTCTTAACAGCGAGGTCTGGTGAACCAATAAAGGTGATTAAGGTGAGTATGGAGCAGCGCCGGAATAAAAGGGCGGGGGAAATGGGAGATCCCCACAAAAACCCGCGGACCCACGGCATCGTCTGGCACGATTCCCACGTGCGAAAATCTGGTGACCCGGCCAGGGGATTGAACCCGGTTCACTTTGGTGGGAGGCGAGCATGCTAAGCACTCAGCTACCGCGGCCCCTTCAAGTGTTGGGTTTATGAGGCAAGACACTAGTTGATCTTTTGAGGAGCAGAAATAAAGTTGAATTGAGGAAATTAAGAATTTTAATATTATTATTATTAAAAATTGCTATTGCACTTTGAGTAATAATTTTGGGTTGTTCACTAGTGGGCAGTTTTCACAAGCTGTAGTTAGTATCATTGCTTAATTGTGTGTGTTGTTTGTTGTCCTTACCAGTAGCAGCTCATAGCTTTGTGTGGAATGAGAGATTTTAGCCTTGGACAATTTCTGTTTTGCACATCAGTACTCATTTTAATTTTAGAAATTAGATAATTGATTTTAAGTGCCAATCCTTCCTCCTGAATGAAGTTTGTCTAATTTTTGCCATTACTGGTACAACCTGTCATAAATATAGCTAACCTTGAGTTTTTTATTTGACGAGTATTATTTACAAAGTTTTACTAGCGTGTACATACCTTAACCTTTATTCACAGACGTACCTTCACAAATACTAATTAATATTGGAATAGTTTGAGAAATAACCTTACACTGTGTGGAGATCTTTAATTTGAAAGAAAAAAAAATTATTTAATCTGTAAAATTATTTTATATTTGCTTATTCTTCTGTTAACCTCAATAGTCTATACTAATATTATAAAGAGGTAGTGTTTGTAACTTTGTGTGTTTGGATGTAGGAGGTAATCTTCGAAACTACTCATCCAATTTTTAAAATTCTTTCACCAGTAGTATGCTACGTTATCACTGAGTGTCATAGATTATATTTTATTTTAAAAACCAATAGGGATCCCTACTAAAACTCTAATAATGTAACCCAAAGTGTAAATAAATGACCTATAAAATTCCTTACATAGCGTCCACTGCGAAAACTATTGATGATAGAACAAAATAATGTACTACTGCTTTGCAGGACAGACAGATTCGAAAATAAAACGTGCTGTGTGCTGCGTACGGCGCCAACCTTAGAAGCTCTACTGCCATTATGGGGGGGAGTTACTTTTGTGTTTGCTGGGGATTTTCGGCAGACACTCCCTGTAGTTACAAAAGGGACGCGTGCAGATATCATCAAAGCATGTCTTAAATCATCTCCCTTATGGAGTTCTATTCAACACCTAAATTTGCGAACAAATATGAGAGCCTATCTTGGTGGAGACACGCATAAAGATTTCACACAACAATTGCTCAGACTTGGAGAAGGAGTTTTTCCTTCTCTAAATTTGGGCACTAATTCTGCTGAAATCATTTTAAATGAGACATTAGGTCAGATAGTCCACAGTCTGCAGCATCTTATAGAAGCAGTATATCAGGGCCTCGAAAATTTACTAGAAAGAGACTTTCACTGGTTGTGTTCCAGGGCAATAGTATCGCCTAGGAACGACACTGTCAATGAAATCAACTATCTCATTATACAAAGAGTTCCCGGCCAAGTCAAAACCTATAAGTCGATTGACACAGTCACCAATGTTGACGATGTCGTCCACTTTCCTCAAGATTTTCTAAATTCGCTTAATCCTTCTGGCTTGCCACCTCAAGAACTATCATTAAAAGTCGGTACTCCTATCATGCTTTTAAGGAATATAAGCCCTCCTAACATGTGTAATGGCACAAGATTGCTCATTAAAGACCTGAAAGAAAATTTTATTGTCGCAACCATCCTCACCGGTCCAGCAGCCGGCCAGCTGGCAAACATCCCGAGGATTCCCATGATTCCCATGGATTTGCCAATATCTTTCAAATGGTTGCAATTTCCTTTAAAAACATTGTTCGCGATTACTATTAATAAGTCCCAGGGTCAAGCTTTCTCTTTGTTTGGAATCGACCTACGAAAAGAGTGTTTTTCCCATGGCCAACTATATGTTGGTTTATCACGAGTTGGAAGTCCCGAGAAACAGTACATTTTGCTACCAAACAATAACAGGATGTCAAACATTGTCTACAGAGAATGTATTAGCCAATAACCTATTAAATACTTCTATCTCAGATAAATTGCATTGTAATATAATGAATATTAATATGAAAAATTATAAAAAAGTAAAAAAATATCAAATAAAAATAGCAAAAAAACTTTAAATTATAATGTGCTTTTTTTAATGCTTTAGGAGAGTTTACACAACCTAATTAACGCCAGGTTAAGCAGTTTTTTTATCTTAATTGCACCCGTGCGAAGCCGGGGCGGGTCGCTAGTCTTTGAATAACTCACTACACAAAGTTTTGCATGTTCTGTACCTTGGTAATCTGAGTTTACTCCTACTGGAGTATATGGCGACAACTTGTCAGAAGGCCAGTTTAAGTTATACAAGCCAGACATTAAAGACGTATTTTAAAACCAAACTCAGGTTGTAGATAGAATTGTAATTTTTGTTATTTTTCTTGTATTTCTAAAGATTTACCTGCTTACACTATTTAATTCATACTTTTGTTATTATTATTATTATTATTATTATTATTTTGAGGAAACTTAATTTCTTTTTTTTTTTCTTGTAAAAGCAAGACTCTAATAATTATGAATAAATATAATTTGATATCTTTTGTTACATGACAACCACTTTGTAATGACATAATTTTTAGTAATTGTTTAACAGTGACCAAAACCATTGTAAATTGTTATAACACTTTTGTGACTTTACTTTATTAACTTAAAATAAATGTTCACATAGATTGAAGTCTGCGAGATGTTATTTGCATATGAGTTATGAAGAGCACTAATAATTTGAAGGCATAATCCACATAGTGAATTTTTATTGATGGTAGAAGATCTCCCTAGATTCTTTATTTTCCTGGATGATTTACGATACCGAAGTGCAGTGAATAGTCTCTTTAGGGGTGGGCGAAGCTGGATATTTCATTTCAAAGCTAATTTGTCAAAATATTCGCGAATTTGAATTGAATATTGAATTGAATATCAACTAAAAGTGTTTTTTGACAAGTATACATTGCACTAATTATATATTTTTTAATAAATTTAATAACTACATACATTTCACAAGAGAGGTAAAAGGCAGATAAAATAGAAATGTTTTCCACCGATTTGCAAAAAAATTATAGTTATTAACCATGTACCGTATTTACCCGAAAGGAAGACTAGGTTTTTTTTGTCACAATAAGAATAGAAAAAATAAGGGGTCGTCCACAATACGGGGTAGTCCTCAATTAAAAAACTAGGACCATAAATACCATAAATGTGTGACACTGCTAGTTTAGTATTTAAGTTTGTTACATGCACAACATTACTACTGGCTTTTATTTATAATTTTTTACTCAAGAAACAGTTAATCCTCCAAAATTGGCACGCCATGAGAAAGAGGATTTTGACAAATACTTTTCATACATAAATACAGTGTGTCCTATGGTTGGACACATTTTTGTAATGCTGAGACTGTACCTGTCAACGTTGACAGGGGTCTCCTTATCTGATGTCAACCAGAGAAACAAAATGCTAGAGTAGTAGTAGTAGTAGTAGTAGCGGCAGTGGCAGCAGTAGAAGTAGTAGCAGTAGCAGTAGTAGTAGTAGCAGTGGCAGTAGTAGTAGGAGCAGCAGTAGTAGTAGCAGACGTAGTAGTAGCAGTAGGGGCGGGTGAGCGGGTTCTAATTCACTAGGCAAATGACGTGTTGATGGGATGGTCTAAAAATAGAGTTTGCGGATTAAGGGCTAATCCGATTAATGGCTAATCCTGATCTGATTACTTTCAAATGGTAGCAAAGACGAAGCAATTTGCAAGTTACATAAAATATGTGGTATAATTATTTTTTTGCTTATATGACAGACTTTCAACTCTGTGAAAATGAGGAAAAATAAATTTTCTCTACTAAATTTGATTCATCAAATCATAATCGCATACGTAAAGAGTCAATACAATACTTATGGCATGAAACCACACTTGTATTTTATTAACAATTTCCCATTTTTTTAAATTACATTATTGAAAAGTGAGATTTGAATAGCAATGGGTTCAATTTCACACTTTTTGTAGCAGTTAAGTCTGTAAAACATGCAGTTTAATATCATATTTATCACACTGCAAAACTCTTGTTGTACATGAGGAAAATAAACATATAATACCGATTAAAATGTGAGGTGCCGAATTAAGTTTGGAAAGATAATGAAGTGTTTAGTAATATAAAAGGATTTTTCCCAGATAATTCCGTTTTGCTATATTGTGAGTAAAATTAGATACTGACAATTATTTTACACCGAATGCAGTTTGGACAAATTTGTGGACATTCTGTTGAGTTGAGGTTATGTTTTCATGTTTCACTAGCCATATGTGGCAAATGTGGGATAAAAACTTTGATATTATTAAGCGCACGTTATCTTCTTTTGCTTTTTGGACGAATAATAATACATAATTTAAGCTGCCCAAAAGTATTTTTTTGTTTCAAAGTTTGAAGCAAAAATTTGATTTTGAATACGAAGCCGAATATTGAAAATATTCTATTCGAATTCGAATTTTCGCAGCTTCGCCCATCCCTACTACAGATTACATTTTGGTATTTTGAAACTAAGATTGATTTTACCACAAGTGGTGTTGTCTTTTTGCAGAGTTTTTTTTTTTGGGTAGAAGTGACATTTCTTATCCCCCCTCCCTCCATCCCCCTTTTCCACAACTTCATCACAATATTCCACCAATGCCAGAACAAGAACGTTTACAAGGTAAACTAGTCCGTGCTCTGTTTTGCGATTGCTAGACACACAACACCAGTATCGATTAGGTGCATGCAAAGCTCTTTCTGTTGTTGGAGAGAGAAGGCATGCTAACAGCATTCCCCTCTCCTTTCACCTAGACAAGGCTGCTTCTTGCTATGGTCACTTGATCCCATTGTACTGACACACGCCTTGTTCATAGTGATTGTGAAGGGAACCACACTAATTGCATTGGGATATCTACCTTTTACCACCCTTATGTCAAGTTTATATAAAGCCCATTAAGGACCGGGTAATGAACACGTAAAGTTAACAATCAAACAATAATTCCCATTATTTTCCTGCAAGAGGCCAGTGAAAATGTAGCTCGCACTCACTAAAAGCTTGCTCGTTACACTGTGTTTAGGATTTTCTTGACAACAAGGGGAGTATGATTTTTTTCCAGGTACCGTTAATTTGCTTAAGTTATATGCATTACTATACCGCAATTTACGTTGCAGAATCATATTCTTCGCACTATTTACATTCAGTAAAAAAACATAAATATAGTAAATAATTTTACCTATCAGAAGCGTTTATGAAAGAAGATAAGACAAGATAATTTTAAAAATTTTAATGCCTTTCTCCGATTTACCCTTCATTGTTTTTAAGACCTGTTTACTTTGTCTCCTAGAAAAGCGTAACTAAATAAAAAGTTTCAATTATGTACAAAACACATTTTACAGAACAAACTGTTCTAGTGGACAACCACAAAATACAATTAAAGTAAGTAAATAAATCTTACTCTATTGCGTGCACCAGAGAGAAATAGCTGTGCTGGAAAATTAATGCAAAACATTTTTAAAATGATTATAAATGTATATGTCCTGAAAAAATTTGATTAGTAGACTAGCATCTGCTGCATCAGTATTATTTTTATTCTATATTTGTTAAGGATCAAATTCACTGGGATTTAAAATCAAATATGTACAGACCTTTTCTATGGTTTCGTTAATTTATTTTATATTTTTTTAGTCCTTTTCCTGACAACTTCACATTTCCTGAACTTTCAATGAGAATTTTAAATTTCCCCAAATTTCCATAATCTAGGTACACTGTAAAAGTTTTGAGATAAAGAGTATGTGATATCTGTAAAAATACAGCGTGAATGGTATGCAAGGTAAGAGAGAGCAGTATTGCATACAGTGGAAATGAATAATTGAATTTAGTTTGATCGAAAGTATGTATCCACAGAGAATTTCCTGTGGTCCAGACAAAATACCTATATAAATAATGCTAGAAAAGTTGGTTTTTGTCAAACTCAAAATTTCATTTTTACAACATCGACCAAACAAAAATTTCTGTAGCATCGCCAAAAATTACATGCTCTGATCATAAAACAATGAAGTATTAACAAAAAAGTATAAGCATAAACTGTACTAACCAAGACATACAAAGTCAGTATACCGTACATTATGTACAAATGCACAAGTAATACTAATAGATAACATAAATAAAATAAATTTTTAACACACAAACACAATGTTTTCACTTATGTCTCACAGCCCTGCATTTAGACCTATTTATGTAATTTACCACTTTGGAAGTAACCTGTTGTTGATTTCATCACTATGCCACTCTAACTTGTACTTTGTAAAAATAAACAATTACAACAGATGTCTCAGACTACACATCACGTATTTAGAGAGCACAAAAAAAAACCCAGAGAAATGAAGAAATACAGTACATATGTGTATGAAATATGTACTATAGAAATTAGCCGTTCAGGAAAAAATTGCAATGTTTATCGTGGAAGACCTGTTGGTAACGATCAAGGGGGTACAACTCAATGGGACATAGTGTGAAAAGTCTCTTATTTTGTGCCACCGCCACATAACACTAGTGTTGTTTTGTTAAAGTGATAAAGAAATATTGTTTCAGATTGCAGTAGCTACGTTTGGATTGTGTTTTGGCACAAACTGTGGTTATGCCAAGGCATGTTTACTATGATGGGTACAGTAAGAGACAGATTCACAGTTTATGAGGAATGATTATTTCACGAATGCATGAAGAGAGTGGCAGATGAGAATCTGATTGGATTGGACAGCCTAGAAGGTTACAATAATTATTTTGTTTGCGATAACTACTTTACCAATGATTGCAGGAGTCTTGGAACGAAGAGGCTTAACAGGCTTTCTTTACCAACACTACATCTGAAAAGCAAGTGAACTGTAAAATTTATGTACGTTTCAGTATTTTATGTACAAGATATCTTTCTTTAAGCATGCATGTGTGTATAAGCTTTTCACTGTAAAAGAGCACTTTTGGAAGCCATCTCATTTGTAACAATTGTCAAAAAATGCAGTGGAATATACACACTGAGTTTATTACTTACATGGCAATATTTATTTACAAATGTGGTTAATGGATACAAAATGGCTGAATGAAAAAAGTAATTACAGCCTCAGAAGTGTTCACTTTACCATGAACAGCCTTATATTACTACACCTCAATTTTAGGTTCAGATTCTCGTATTAATTTTCTCTGCTCTACTATCTCAGTCACGGTGCTTATATAACCCTGATTGATCTCGTAAAGAAAAGACCTAGATCACTCACAACACTTATATCACAGAATGTTATCAAACTCCTTTGTTTCAAGAAAGATTGCAAATGTAGTATATTTTATTTTAAAAAAAGTTGTACAATTAATAGACTAACATACTAAGATAAAAATATTAAATGATATAAAACTCATTCTTGTTTAAGGGTGATTATAAAGTTCTTATATTCGAAAAAATAAAATTTATAACATTATATTTTATTAGTTTTAAAAAATTATTTACGATTAACGAGGTAATAAACACAACTGTAAACACCCTATTATATCGTTTAAAAAAGAGTTATAATTTTACATGTTTATAGTCCAATAAGCGGTTTACAATCATGTGGGCTAATATACAGAGATGGAAGAATCATTAAATGGTACAAACCTCTTTCCTGCTTAAGGGAAAAATATAAATGTAATATATTTGAATAAATAATTATAATTTCACATATTTTTACCTAAACTAATTATTTACTACAAATGGGATAACACACAGAGATAGAACTACAAAATGTTCATTAATCTCCTCCTACTTTATGATAGCAGTGTGTTGAAAATATCTGAAAAGTTCAAACTCTTTTATACATTATATAAATATATAAATAAACAAAAAAATCCAATTGAATATGAGAAGTTATAAATAGAAAAATTGGATACACTTATTTACAATTTAAAATATTTAAATTGAAAAGTATGAAGTTCTAAGACTTCTAAGTGTGAAGTTTTTATGGGCCACTCATTATACGAGGAAGTCCAATCTGTGTGGTTTTTTTTTGCCAAAACATTAATAACTATCTCAGGGTCTATATTCACTTTTCTATGAACAGATAAGAGCGCCAAGCCGTTAAGCCTATTTTGAGATGTTTAGTTCTTGAGATAGTTTTTCTGTTGACGAAGAGTTGAGAATGATCTTTCAGTAGTAGCTGCCTTATTCTTTTGCGCAACCTTCTGCGCATGTCACTTGCAGTCCCGCCCAGCCAAGAAAACCTTTGTCCGTCAACCTGCCCGTCTTATCTCCAGCGACACTCGACACCTCCCTTGACCTTGAAAGGACAGTGACTAGCAGAAAGGGAAGCAATCTAAGTGACACCATCTGGCATCTGAGAAGGGTACAATTCAGCTTTCTTACCCAACAGAGCACTAAGACACTGGATTAATCAAGAGTATCTTGCACTTTATCATTAAGGAATGTATATACACATATAACTTATATAATATTTAATCTTTTTACTAAATTTTAATATCTTATATTTTAATATTTTATTTTCGTGTTTTTTTTGGGGGGGGGGGATATATCCCTATATCCCCCCCCCCCCCCTTGTGACACATACAAAAAAATATTTTGTCAGGAACAAATTACAGTTTTTGATGACTAACACAAGACTGTCTTCTGAGAACGAGGTTGGAATTTTACAAAAACATTTGAGAATTCTGACCGACAAAAAATTAAGGCAGCCATGCATGAGAAACAGGCAATACTTAATAGACCCTCAAATTCTGTGAGTTCAAGCTGTACTAGAATAGACTATTATTTTTGTAATTGGGACACTTATTTCCTGACATGCCCTGCAACACTGTGAACCAGTAACACATGTGTATAAAGAAACTGAGTGAATCCTGTACAACCTGGTACACAGGATGCTGCCATTAAAAGCCACAGCAACAAAGAAGAATTATTTTTTCTATGCATGCATATACATCAATATATGTTGCTAATCTGTAAGTTTTAGAAAAAATTGCAGCTGGTTTGCTCTAACATGTTTGTCAGATCTGAACTCCCGAATATATAAATGATGTGCTTTATCAATTTCTCTTTCATTTATATTTTAATGCCCTTCTTTAGGTATAGAATTGTTGTTTGTAGTAATGCATGCCAGCATGTTACGCAGTGAGAATGCGTGCTCTATGGATGACTTCATTCCATCTACGAGCCACGTGCGCTCAGGGGTGGAATATATAAGCAGCAAACCAGATTATATGTATCGCACTAAGACAGCCCACAAACCTGAGTAGCCGATTACATCATTGTAAATTATGTGCATAATTACAATCCCTATCGTTCACCCATATTTATGCATGCAAAAGGCACCCCTGCAATTTAAAGAAGTATAATGAGAATTCTACTACTCGTCCCTTAACTATGGGTGGTTCAGTATCCAAGTCCACACCTTTCAGCCACAGCATCTGAATCAAGTGTTTGCCAAACAAAGTTAAAAGAGCTAGCCAACCAAACGGGTCAAACACTCGAGCCAAGTCTGACAGGATGATGCGTTTTGTAGGCGGATTGGAGTTGGGATGGATTACATACGAAAATGAGTCAGTGGAAGGGTTCCACTGCAGGCCTAGGACTTTAGTAACCAAGTATTGGTCAAGATAAAATGAGTGAGATGATTGTGCATAAATGTCCTCAGGTGGGAGCCAATGCAACAAGGCTGCATGGTTGCTCATAAACTTTCTCAATTGAAATCCACCCACCTTCAGTAATGCTATGAGCTCCTGCTGTAGATTGAGAGCAGCCTCAACACTGCAAGTTCCAGTAGCTACATCATCTACATACACGTCTGAAGATAAAATCTTCGCTGCAACAGGAAATCTGCTCTTCTCATCCTCTGCAAGTTGATGGAGAGTGCATATGGCGAGAGATGGTGCAAATGACATCCCATAAGTAACTGTGTTCAGTCTGTATTCCACTCCGCAATGGGTTCATCATCCAAGCACCGCCACACACTCCTCTGATAATTTCTGTTGCTGGGATGAATGGATATCTGCCAATACATTTGTTTGATATCTGCAGTAAACACAATAGGGTACATACGAAACTGAAGCAACACATCAACAATGCTGCTTTGGAGTTTTGGCCCTACAAGAAGTATGTCATTGAGCGATTGGCCTTTTGTGGTTCTTGCCAATGCGTCGAACACCACTCGCAACTTAGTGGTGGTGCTATCAGGCTTCACTACAAAGTGGTCAGGAATGTACAAGGCCTTACTTACAGATATTTCTCACTCTGGAATCCTTTCCATGTGTCCATATGACAGGTAGGCCTCCATAAAATCTGCATACTGGGCTCTTACTGAAGGTTTCAGTTTCAGTTGCCTCTAGAGACGATGAAGCTTATGTATTGCTTGGCTCTTAAGATTCCCCTAACTGTGGTCTTGGTTGACAAAAGGGCAAAGCAACACTGTAGTGGCCTGTTTGGTCTCTTGTATGAGCTGTTACGAACATCTCTTCACAGAGTGCTTCCTGAGGAGAGTGATGTGTTTCCTGAGGAACTTCTTCTAATTCCCAGAACCTTTTGACAACATATTCAAGGGATGGGGACAATGTAAACAATTAAATACAACATGATGTTATTGGTTGCGATAGAACAGCAGTTTTAACCATTCCCATGAAGATCCATCCAAACATAAGTCGCCAATGTGATGGGCATTTCCTTGCTTCCATCCCTTTTGCGGCCAGTCATCAAGTGCGGAAACAACTCGGCACCTATCAGCAAGTCGACTGGGTCTGGACAGGCAAATGTAGGATCTGCGAGTTTCAGGTGCACTACAGCATCACAAAAGCTAAAGGGTAGCTGAATGATGGTGAGGTTTGTCCTAAAGGACTGATTAGGCAAGTAGTGGATGACTTGGAAACACTTACTGGCACATTGGATAATCCATGGATCGGGAGCTGAATTTTCTGTCGGGGCAGTCCCAATTGCTGTAGGCAGGCTTCTGATATGCAACTAGCCTGGTTAGCCGAGTCTAAAAGGGCACGTACTTGTTGGGGAGCTCCAAATGCATCCTGGATTCCTACTAGAGCAGTAGACAGCAAAACAGTGGTGGTAGCTGTCATGGTGGTATGAGCTGGAAGTGTGGATACAATTTTAGTTTGGCCATCTCCTGTATGTTCTTTTATTATGATATCCGAAGGGTCATCTATTGCAGGGGCCGATGATATCCGAAGGGTCATCTATTGCAGGGGCCGATGCATCCTGTGTTTCAGCAAAGTGTAGCAATGTGTGATGCCTAGTATCACAGTGTCGACACGTGAATTTGGAGTTACAGTTTCTAGCTCGATGTAATGATCTGAGGCAGTTCAAACACAAATTCAACCTTTTGGTAAGAGCGTAACGTTCCTTTGGGCCTATACTCAGCAACTGGGTGCACTGGGAAGGAATGTGGTCTGCCTTACATAGGGTACAATTATCAGCAGCTGTTTGTGTCATGTTCACCATGGAAGTAGTTGGACTGTACGAATTATGTTTGCTGGATTTGGACACAATTGAAACATTTGACATAGAGGTCTTGACATGGTACCAACCGACTGCTTCAGCTGATTGATACTGATTTTCTAGGAACTCTACGAATTCTGTCAGCTTTGGCAGTGATTAATCACTTACTGTCAGCTCCCACTGGTGGCGCAGGTAAGGGTCCAGTTTCTTCTCCATCAAGTGAAGCAACAACAAGTCCCAGTGATCCACAGGAATTTTCAATGCTCGCAGAGCACTCATATTTTCGGCTAGTGCAGTTACCAGTGCACGCATAGAGCTCGAAAAGAGTCAGATGATACCATTGGCACTTGAAGTAACGCTTCAATGTGGTTTGAGGTTAGGAGTCTTTTGTCATATCTCCTCACTAAAATCTCCCATGCAATAGTGTAATTTTCCTCAGAGAGTGGTAGGGACTGAATTAACGACAATGGCTCTGCAGTTAAACACAACTTCAGGTATGTGAAACGATCCACCTGAGATAAGTTATCATTGGTAGCTACCATGAACTGAATCAGGTTTGCACAGTTCGACTGACTTCGGGTCACCATTGAAACTGGGAAGTTGAATAGTAGGTAACTTGACATGTGATGTGTTTGAATGTGACTGAGTGGCTCCTTTTTCATTCCTACCATTGCTCACTATGACGCGGTCATGTATGGCTGTATGGCTATTACAGCGTAATACTCATCATCAAACTTGGTAAGTCGTTGGGCATGGGACTGGGTGTCAAACTCACTACTACCTTTGAACGCAACTTCAAGTGCAATGTGGTCATCGTCAAAACCGTTCCGAATTCCAGCTAAGTCCCGGCAAGTAGAAAGGAAGAGGCGTGCATCAGTACTGTCACCTTGCACAGAAGCTGACAATGTAGATGCACGGTGTAGTCGATTTTCCATTCTTTCAAGACGTCTCTGAAGTGCCAGGTGTTTATCAGCCATGTTCATCATTATTCCGCACTATTAACGCCAAAAGTAACAGGCGCGTGAAGCTTGCATACGCTGATAATCCTGTTCATAATAGTGATTAACTAACAATGATAAACTGTTATAAATCTGATTTTATCACAGTTTGTGGAACTAAGTAGCTGTGATTTCTTAACTGTTCCAATGTACATTAAATGGAGTAAGGAGTAAACAGGAGATGGCATGTTGTGACATAGGTGAAGCCACTGGAGATAGGTGGTTTTACTATGGACTCTAGCCGCCATCTTGCCAGTAACCAAAAACATTGTGTTTACTTTAGAATGACATTAAGAGAAAGGTTACATTCGAAGCATTTCGTGTTGAACAAAGATGCTGATGAATAAATTAATATATATTACAATTCACGCAAAAAGTTTTACTAGTTTATTATTGGCTTGTGTTAGTTGTGCAATAAAAAAATTTCCTCATAAAACTACAGATCGTGAGTGTATGTATCACGGACCAGTATTGGGTTATGTGCGACAATAAGCACGTGTTTTAGATATAGTGCTCATATATCAGGATTTGTGGAAAACTATTTTTTTAAATTAATGATGAAATAAAGTATAACAAGCGTGCTACCATTGTCATGTAATGTATTGCAGGTTGTGTATCAGTAACGAGGCAACAAAACGGCGACCAGCAGCCTAGCTGTATTTCTGGAAGGCAAAGTTCACATGTTCCTGAGCCACGAATAAATAATTATTTGCTGGCATCTATATTTAAATTCCTAACAGTGACAATGACTCGAGAAGTTTGTTTCCAATATGACTTCATCTCCTTTATATATATTTAATGTCAATATAGTCAATGGTTTCAGGTAAATACAATAAAATCCCATTTTAGTTATTCCCTCTCTTTACATTACATTAGTTCTCTGTTATGATACAGTTTTCTACTTATTTATGTGTATACAATTGGGGGGGGGGGGGGGGGTGGTATTTCCAGGCGGACATTAACAAGATATGGTTGTGGACCAGGAAAAATAAAATGAAGATAAATGTAAGAAACACTAAGGTAGTGAGGTTTACAAGGAAGAAGGTAATAAGCAGGGACGTGTACAGATGGGTGGGACAAGAGATAGATGAAGCATCAGAATATAAGTATCTAGGAATTGTACTGCAGGGAGACCTCAGATGGAAAAATTAGGTAGAGAGGGTGGTTGCAAAGGAAAGAAAGGCTCTGGGTATACTGGGAAGGGTGCTGAAGGGAGTCAGCTGTGAGGTGAAGGAGAAGGCATATGGCATAATGGTATGGTGAATG
Source organism: Dryococelus australis (assembly GCA_029891345.1). Lineage (NCBI taxonomy): Eukaryota > Metazoa > Arthropoda > Insecta > Phasmatodea > Phasmatidae > Dryococelus > Dryococelus australis. Next base: position 158,838,244 of record CM056996.1, on the reverse strand, counting down.
TCAGAATATGCTGCAGCAGTATGGGACCCGTATGTGAAGGTGGAGGTGCGAGAACTTGAAAAGGTGCAAAGAAGGGCAGCAAGATGGGTAAAGGGTAGGTGGAGAAGGCAGGGGCAGGATGATGAGGAACAAGGAAACTATAGGCAAATGGGGTGGAGTTCATTTAAGCCCGGAGGAAAGTTGAACGTCTAGTCAGGATATACAGGGTGGTAAATGAAGAGAGGGGGATGTGGGAGGCCTACACTGCAAGCTAAGTAATGGGGTATTTAGAGGGAGAGGAAACAACAGTGAGAAGCTTCAGAGGGTGTGGAGGAGAACGGAGCGGTGTAAGCAGTCCATGCTTGTGAGGTCTGTGAAGGAGTGGAATGTGTTAAGGGAAGAATTGGTATCTGTGAGAGGGGTTGGTAAGTTCAAGAAGGGAATGGAAAAGGAGTTGGTTGGGTGAAGGAGAGGTGAGAGAGCTCGCCACCGGGCAGTAGCCTAACTGCGAGTGTATGTAATTATTTATTTTATTTATTTATATCCCTTATTGTAGCATACAATTTTGTTTCTTGCATCTACAATGTTGGACAAGGTTAAGTTACTCTTGGTACATAACTAAAACACAGAAATTAAAATTTTTACTGCATTGTTTGCACTGGACAATCAAGTATTTTAAAAATTTTTTCAGAAGAAATGAAAATGGGGAGGGACAAGAGACATTTATGGATAATTTTATTCCCTATATCTACAAAAATTGTGTTACATCATTCTCCAAAAGTGTAATTTAGTACCAAGGGCTTAAGCCCCGGCTACAATCACCATAAGAATCAACAATAAAAAACTGAATCCACACTTGTATATGGCATCAACTACAACACAACATAATGGCATAAGATGGCAGCCTGCTCGCGGTAGCAGCGTTAAGAGGACTGAATATCTTCAATTCTTTTACTCTGCGTTCTATGCCGGCCAATCACGAGACAACATTTCCAACCACGAGTGTCAGCGCAGTGCAAACTTATAACAAGAACATAGTTATTAAATGAATTTTACGGTACAGTTAAGATTTTTGTTTATGTAAATAGTCAACACAATTATTAACATGTATACCACACTTTAAATATCCCAAAACACAATTACCGTGAAACTTCTTTCATTACAAGTAGATAAAAATAAATATCAGGTTAGCCAAGACACTGTGTGAAAATCTCCGCGATACATGTATAGTCTGTCTTTTAATTCAGCCCAACTACACTAGGATATTATTTCTATAAATATACTTTTAGGGATAATAAATGGTTAAAATGTATGAAAACTTATTCGCCAGCATTTTAGGTTACTTTGGGTAATTTAATTAGATTAGGATGCATTGTTGAACTACAATGCGTGAAAGACGCATGCACCGCAACAATATCCATAACAAGCGCACTTGTACTAACCACTGCCAAAGTGGTCCACACACACACTTGTGACAAAATTTCTTTGTTGTTACCTTCCAACTTGTGCAATTATTATTTTTAGTGTGAAATTCTCCTCTGAATACATTAAAAACTATTCAGATTGTAGCATTGCAGCTAGATATATATATATATATATATATATAATTGGTATATTCAGGAAGTATTTCTATTGTCTATATTTCAGTCAAGTATAGTAATTCTTGTAATATTTGAAAGGTCGTGGCTATGACAACTTGTTTGTATTTCATATATTTTTGTTTTCCAAATTTGTTAATTTTCTTTCCTCATTTCATCAGTAGTAACAGACATCGTCATCAACAGATGCAATAGCGCCACCGCAAGGCACAACATGGTGAAACAAGGAAAATAACAGAGGTCTTTAGCTGACGTGACCGAATGCTTGAAAACAATAAGTTTTCAATGAGGAAACTTTCTACTAATATATAAGGAAGAACGACCTTTCTCGGGTATCACAACAGTTTGTCCCAGCACAATCGTTTGTCGGCTGTCAGTCAGACAGCCTGCAACGTGTGATCACGCGACTCGCACCGACCAGCACCTGCGACTTTAGCCTTCCTTTGTATTTCGGACATTTCAATTCCAATATCTATTAAATTTATTTTCCGTCGGTGTGAGGAGTCAATAGGGCGCCGGGAGAGAAAAGTAATGATTCTCTCTCGTCTTCATAATTCTCGAAGTGAGAACTTTTGTTTTATAAAGGCTGCCATTTTGTCTTGGTTTTTTTTGTTTGTCAGCTATGAGTGTCAATTGTTTGTTATGCCAAGACGATGATAAATCTCCAGACATTAACTTCATTTATTTATTGGCAATCCTGGTATCAACAAACTTTCATTATTATGTAGTCAAAAGTCTCCAACTCACACTGAGCTAGTCCGTTGGTGTTTACTGAGAACTACGACGAGTGAACAGAAAAGAAACCTATTACAAGTTTCAATATCTGAGAACCACGCTGCAGAAACTTGATAAACAAACACTCCTCTAAGAAAAAGCATTATCGCTGAAGAAATTAGGTTCCTCTCCTCCCTTCCCAAGCTGGTGGGGGGGGGGGGGGTTTGGCATAGTGATAGGACGCTTGTCTTCCACCAATGTGATCCATGTTGGTTTCCCTGTGAGGTTAATCACATATTTTTACATATAGTAATTGTGCTGATTGATGCTGCTGGCTGGCATGTTTCCTCAAGGTTTTCTGGTTTTCCCCCACCCTTGCATTTTAGTGCTGCTCCATATCTGCCATATTTCACCCTCATTGGCTCTCAATACCTTAGTTGTTACAAACCACCAAACTTTCTCAACTCCTCCCGTCTTAAGATGATGGAGGCCATGGTGGTGTAGCAGCTAGATTGTTCGCTGTTTCATGAAGCACACTTTTTTTTGTATCCCATATACATCCAATACACTTTGGAAAGCAATTATTATTATTTTAATTTTTGTTATGCAACATGGATATTTGCACACAATTACATAAACATTAAAATATGTAACAGAAAAATAATATAATTTACACACTTATTAATTCTAGCCGCTCTACAAACATGTCAAAACTACATTTGGTTCGCAGTACAAGTTGTTGCAATTCATGTACAGATAGATATTAAAGTATAAATATGTAAAGTCTACATTAGATTGATACACAAGGTATTACATGAAGTCTCCTTATATCAGTCATGTTCTGCGTTATAGAAATTTATCTGTATGTAAGTATTCTTCTACAGAATAGAAGACATTATTTAAAAAGTATAATTTAACATCTCTTTTTAATTTCTGTAAACTATTAATTTACTTCAAATGACTGGGAAGGTTATTAGTTTTGCCCCAGCATAGTACAGATTTGATGTAAATTTTGAGGTTCTGTAGGAGAATAGGTGAAGATGATTAGCTTGTCTAGTGTAGTAATGGTGCATATCACTATTTAAATGTTTTCCATGTAAAAAAAGAATACTACGGTACATATAATGCATGGAAGAGTGAGAATTTTGTTATTTGTAAATACCGGTCTACAATGGTTTCTTTTTCCTTATTACTTATTAATCTCACTATTTTCTTCTGTAATCTAAACGCCTTTTCCCATTTTGTCGATTTACCCCAAAATATGATTCCATAATTGATTATGGACTGAATATTTCAGAAATAGTATGCAAGTATTGTATTATTATAACAAATTTTTTTTAAGGTATGTGCCACACATTGAACGCAATTTTTTACATACACTATCAACATGTTCATTCCATGTTAATTTACTGTCTACAATGAACCCTAGAAATTTAGTACTATTTACTGTCTGTAACCTGTCTTCTTCTATTGTTGTGCATCTTTCATCCTGCATTGTATGTTTATTTCTTTGCATGAAATTCATGAGCATATATTTGTTTACATTTAATAGGTATTAATTTATTATACTGGAACCAACTGGACATCTCAGTCACTGTTTGTTTTACATTTTCTTCAAGAACAGCATTATTTGAACTAATTACCAAAATGTTTGTGTCATCTGCAAACATTATAGCTGAACCGTTGGTTATTTGTTCTGTAAAATCATTCATAAATATTAAAAACAAAATTGCTCCCAATATTGATCCCTAAGGCACTCCTACTCGAGTAGTTCTGGTATTGGACATATCTGTAATGTGATGGAGGTGATCTGTTTTCTGTCATTAAGATATGATTTAAACATATTATTGGTTACACCTCTTACTCTACACTGTTAAAGTTTTTGAAAATAAAATATTGTGGTCAACACAATCAAAAGCTTTTGAAAGATCTGTGAACATACCTGTTGAGAATTGTCTTTTAAAAAGAGGTTAATATTTTTTTTCAGTTAAACTGTAAATAGCTTGTTCTGTAGATCTGCCCTCTACAAAGCAATACTGATGCAATGAAATTACCTTGTTTTTTATTTAGAAGTGTGTCAATTTATTTGCTATCAATTTCTCTAAAATATTTGAAAAGGATGTAAGAAGAGCAATAGAACTATAGTTATCCATCAATGCCTTGTCACTTTTTTATGTATTGGTACTACTTTTGCATATTTGAGTCAGTCAGGAAAAATTCCCTGGGCAATACATTGAAAATGTAAGTCAAAGACAGTTTATTAAATAAGAACACTTTTTTTATTAGAGTCAGGTACCTCATCTATTCCACAGGAACTTTTACTTTTAAAATTTTTAATTACATTTATGATGATGTCTTCTTCAGATATAGGTGTGAAAAACAGTGTGTTAGAATTCCAAGTGGGGTATATGTGCAGGACAAATATTTGTAGCTCTGTGTTGATTTTGCCATTTTAGTGGGATGTTTGTGAAATAGTCATTAAAACTATTAGATATTTCCTTGCTATTTTCGATTTTGATACCATCAACTTTCAAGGAAAGGTTAACATGTCCTTGCCTAGGTGTCAATTCATTATTAATAATGTTCCACATTGCTTTTGTTTTATTTGAGGAGGAAGCTATTTTTTCCCCATTGTATTTCTGCTTTGCTACTCCAAATAACTTGAGATATAATTTTTCGTATTGCTTACAGTATAATTTCTGGTTTTCCCCTGGGTTCTTAGCATTTGACGCATTGTTTTTAACCTCTGTCCTGAGACTGTCAGACCTTTATTAATCCATTTTATTTTTGAGCTACTGCTACATTTTACAGATTTGAGTGGAAAGGCATGATTAAAATGACAAAGAAATGATTAATAAAACTGTTCCAGGCAATGTTTGGTTCAGTTAATGTATAAATAATGTTTGTTCTGGAGAGGTTGTTTGTGGTTGTTTCTGAAATGTTGTTTGTGGTGGTTGTAGAAAATTTTGTTTGTGGTTGTTTTGTAAACATCCCATTTTTCATTTACAAGTAGGCTTTTAAAAAATTTAACATTTTCATCTAAATACCCATGATTCATCATCAATATTAGAATAAGCTTATGTCCAATTAGTTGCCCTCAAAATTAGAATTTGAAAAATTATTAAGATGGGTGAAATAGAGTTTAAAGAAAATCATGCAATGCTTTTCTATTTTGCAGATGGTGTAGTTATAGGAAAATATTGGCTTCATCCAAGTTTTCTTTACTTTACCTTTGGAAAATGATATGTATAAACATGTAATTTACTGTAATGATTACAGCCTACCATTAAATTCATAACCATCTAAATATAAACGTAAAACTTATTTATTTAACTTAACATCTTGTCGATACCAAGGTTCATTAGAGAATGATAAACCAAGAACACAATGAAGGGAATACAAGGAAGGAATTGGTCAAATTGTCTTTATTGAGTCACCGCAGAAATTGTATGGAGTGAGTTTGAGAAACCATGGAAATTACAAATCATGAAGGCTACATTCAGTAGCTATTAAAAATATGAGAACTGATTCGGTTGTAGATCTATATTCGTGTATTGATAAACATCTGATTTTTTGTTTGTCACTGCAACTCTGCTGACTTGGGGAGATAAAAATTGTAAGAGTGGATTTTTCACAAGGTGTAGCTTTGTATTGGTTTACGAGATGATTTGTCATTAATAACCAATGAATTCCATATACTCCTACACTGAAATAGCAAATCGGCATTTAGAAAAATACGTATCTGCAGTTTTACAATTTCACAAGGCGTAGCTTTGTATTGGTTTATGAGATGATTTGTCATTAATAACAAATGAATTCCATATACTCCTACACTGAAATAGCAAATCGGCATTTAGAAAAATACGTATCTGCAGTTTTACAAAAGTGTTTCTACCTCTAATGAGTCCACAACTTATAGACCTTAAATTCACGGCACGTTAGTAATCGCAACCTCACTTGCAAAAATTAAACACACTGTAGTTATTAATTTACAAACTTACGCAGATAAAAATATCCCTATACACGCAATAATTGTGCGATATCTTTCACGAATGTATCCACGGTATATACGAATACACTAAACACTGGACTCACATGGCCCGGCTAATACTATTTTTCATGCATTAATATTAGTTTTCGTTGGTCGCCGAATAAATAAAAAATAGATTATAGTTTTAATGCGTCTTAACATGCAAAATTCCCATTTCACAAACGCAAGAATAACACAAATTTAAAGAAAATTCAGAACAAGTAGTGAAGTACTCACAAGGCTGTTCAATTTCAATGTAAACAAAAGTTCTCTTTCTCCCGCATGGTTGCTTCACTTGTAATGCACTCGCAGACGACTTCAATACCGTATTTTATTCAATTTTAGAACGGGTAAAGTTTTATCATAACTTTGAAAAACTCTTATAGTCAGAAAATTATTTCCTGGAATATTTTCCAGGCAAATATAAATGGAATGGGAAGAAAATCAACAAAAACACAGTATACAACACTTACATTTAAATATAAATAATTTGTAACTTTACATATTTAACTGCGAAATTTATATTTAGTTATCTGATACAAACACACTCACGCTTTATGTATCTTATCGTTTAGGTCAAAAATGTCGATTTTACTACTCATCAAAATACACGTGAAAGTAGACCAATACAATGTTTTTTGGCTAACGTTGGTCACGTGACCTTTTTTTACAGGAAAACAACCCTAACTACATGCTATAAACTGGTTTCACTTGTTAACACTGCACGGTATAGGACATAGCCACCCCCTGGTACATTAATCTTATCCTTAGTACGTGTAGATCACTGTGAATACGAACAAGATACACACATCAAAACAACTAAATGCAAATATGCCCGTTTTGGCAGAGTACTGATATATAAATGCTCTGACAAAATTCCACAACAACTTCTGAAAACTCTTGATGAAATATGAGTCACAACCGAGGTAACAAGAGTCACGAACAAGGTAGCATGAGTCACAACCGAAATAGCACCGCGCGAACACATACACAAAACAGTGATGTGGTAGATAATCAACTATGTCTGAACAATATCCAGCGCAGTTGGACCAATAAATGTTGCGTAGAACATCTTGATGGACTGTATTTCACGAAAGTTTGTTGATATGAGAACTGGCGGGCACTATCAAATACCATTTATCCCGAACGAATTGCGAATAACTGGTTGTCTAAATATACTAGTTCCTAGAAGCACTACGAGCACGCCACTGATAGCAATGGTGGGAAGTTCAAATCTGTACACAGTAATATTTACAAAGACATCTATACACACAGTACCAAACAGATCGTGTTCACTGGTCGTCAGGTTGACTGGTCGTCGACGTACCTAGTAAGTAGCCGCTGGGGCGTACTTGAAAGTAACAAGATTCTCCGAAGTTCCCAATCACTGATGTAGTACTATGGGAGGTTACTAGAGATGCGAAAGAATGACTCCAGAGCTCAACAGCATCTGGACTTATATAGTGGAAGCTTGTAGACTGTCGGCGTGGGATGCGGGGGAGGCGTGACGTCCTCCGGCCCTGGCTGGAGTGGGAATACTCTGGTCAGCGATTCTGCTTTGTGTCTCGCCGGAGGCACTCGGCCTCGCCCGACATCTGGGCAGCTTGATGGCTCTCAGCGCGGGGTAGGAGAGGAGGCGTGCCTGCGGGTTGCGTATCCTCCAGGCGAGAAGGAATCGCTCATAGTTCCTGCTGCCTGTAGGGTAAGCAGCGTGTTGCTCACGTCCATAGTGGTGAAAGAGGTACTCTAGGTGATGAGTCGTAATCGTAGTAGAATAGTTGTATAAGAGGCACATGTCAATACTAAATCTCGTAAAGCATTAATTTACCGCATCTATCAATCTGATATTCTGTCCGAAACCCAAGAGATATTCGGAACAATTGTTTTTCAATGATTTGTTCCAGTTGTTTACATTTTACCGTATTTCCTGTTGGTGCATTTGCGAAATATTGTGTGCATCATTTGTTTCTGGCCACTACATGAATGCAAAACAACACAGATAATTGATAACTGGTGCTAACAATAGAAATGATTACATCCTGCAAGAGTTTTTTGTTTTCTATTTTCTTCTTAAGTTTTTACTGCATTGATAGTTCGGCGACAATAAGAAAGCAACCTGTATTATAATTATTATTATTCATTAGTAAGTTGGCAACAGTGAAAAGAAATTGCACACACTGACACTGTATTCAACTATTATTGCAGTGGTGGTGTTATTGTTAATGGCAAGTTAAAGGTTATATCTGTGAGAGTAATTTGATGGACGTAGTTCTTATTGGAAACTGTCTACGGGTTTAGTAAGAATGTAAAAGGCCTGAATAAGACTTGGAAAGTAATAATTGGGAAAAATTGTAGCAAATAAATCAGTTGTCATTTTAACCACGGAATTGAGTATGGTTTGGCTAACGAAGAAATACTAATGGAAAAAATTAACATAAATAAATAAAATTTGCTTAATTTCAAGTAAATATTTAATATTAAATTGAGTACAATAAATTTTTTTTTAATGACATCTTTAGGCTGTTGGTGTAAACAAACATGTATTTTGAGGTTATGTATCAAATTTCTCAGGTCTACAATACAAGACTGAATCAGATTGCCTTCAGTTTTGAAATTTGTCTCTAAGGAACACAGTTTATAATGAATGCTGTATTGTCTGGTAACAGTTTTTGCTCGACTGTTAAGTCTCTTATTTGCCCAGTTTAATTGCCTATCTTATCATTTATTATTCAAATTGGTGTTGTATTTCATTCCTATGCTATAAACACCTAATACAGTGTGCTAAAAGTGTTCACAAAACTGAAGACTTAAATTTAAGTAATAAAAAAGTATTTCCAAATATTGAGAATTGGCAATTATGATTGTTCTCATCAAAATTGGTATCCCCCTCACTGTAATTGGCGGCATCCACAGCTTAGAATCAGTATCGACGGTATCGGCAAAATGTAGTATAGACCCATCCATAAATATAACGCGTGATTTCTAAGCCATTCTCTGTGTGCTAACTGTGTTGTTTCTTACGTAAACGCAACCTGCCAGAGTGAAGCCGGCAGACATGATATTTAAAGCCAGAATACACACACATTAGACAGTCAACTGAGCTTTGCCCTTGGGTAGAGTTCGATAGAGCCCCAACCACTCAAAACTCCTCCACTAGGTAAATCAACCAATCAAACTATTCAGTACTCCGCCACCAATCTTTATGGTGCCGGAAGGGAGTTGGAAGCAGTTCTGACTAACTGACCCTCTGTGGATACCACACCTAAGTATCCTGTTGTACAGCTTGAACCAACCTAACGTTGTCCAACACTCTTTACAGGGCCAGACGAAAGGAGCACAAGGTATAATTCTTACCTGTATGACTCCGATCACTTAGAAGTACAGGCTAGGGAATTGAGTCACTGGTTCGCCTTTTACGAGGTTGTATTTGCTCATACCACCTATGCCGTACACCTGGAAGGGAGGCGTGAGGGAGAAATTTGAGAAAGGCAGCGTCTCAAAGTAAACCGAACTGCATACCTATTCCCTCTACTGCACTTGGCCGCACCTTACCTAAGCGGGGCAGAGTTCACACCTCCTACACGTCTGAGAGGCCTCACCCCTCAGAATTACTGTCACCCCTTTTCCCACCTCTAATTAAGATGGTTGGCACCCCTCACCCATTGGTTGAGACTTTAAGAAGAGAAGTGCTACCATTTGGAATCACTAACCAGTGGTTTAGTGAATGCCTCTTAGCCAGTCAACAGTCTTCCTCCAGCAATTAGGCGATCAAGAGCACTCCATGTCCTGGGGATGACCAGGGCGGCCATCATCCCAAATCCCAGCCAAAGAAACAACTTCAGCAGAACATCTTGCTACCAGGTAAATCATTGAAAAAGGTCCAGCCCATTCGTAGCACAGTGACAGTCTCTCTTGACTTTGTGCCTCTTCGACAGGCCAGTCGACCTGTCCTGTACATTGGCCATGTGCCAGTAAAGCATTAACATGCACCATGTTTCTCTTGATTCTGGCATCACGGAATAAAACCTTAAGATTGTCAGCAACTCATACGTTCTACATTCGTTGTGTGTCAACTGCATTGACGTTAACCCAGCATAGAAAAATTAATACTTTGATACCTTAGTCAAAAGGGTTGATGTGTGACGGACTCTAGCAGTTAGTTCTATCACTGGTCCAAAGTGATTTTGGTCGGACACTGGGGTGCGTCCTTGTAGCATGTGATATTCTCTGTGCGGGACGGGGGCTCGGCCCATGTATGAAACTGGCGTCGTCGGTTTTTGACTGGGAACGAAGTCAGGTTCAGCTAAGACCACTTGGTGGGCATGTGGGTTTGCTCGCGTGGATATACCTGGACAACATGATCCCCGTGACCGAATTGGTTTTAACTTGTCGTGAGATGTACTAGGAGTCGTTTTTGTGGTACGGTCATTATTGGCTATAGTGTGCTGGGCAGGTCGGATGTCCCACTCAGTGAGGAGGTGTTCCTTCTGTGGATACTGTCAGTGCTGTAGAGAAAGGCATGAACTACCTGATGGTGCCCTTCTGCTATCTTGGTTGGTGGTTTGAAGATAGCTGGTATGGCGACGGGAGGAGCTGGAGTGGTGATTCGACAAAGTACTGCAGCTTGCTCTCATGGATTACGTAGCTCGAACCCGCCAGGAAAGAATTTAAACCTCCCAGGGATATTTAGAGGCAGCCCTTGTCCGTTTCACTCTCATTTGAATACCACCACTGTGGGTAAATAGCATTGGGACTAATACCTATGATCAGACCTGGTCGGAGTGAGGCAATTGACGTGTAAGCGTGTAGACAGTGTGGGTGCTGGGCCGCCGACCAATGCCGTATATCACTCTCAAACTCCAGCAACAGGGTGAGGAGTTAGTCAAGCTGCATAACGCCAATAGTGGTCCCAACAAGCTGAGGTTCCAGTAGGGTTGGTCTCCCTAGACCCCGAGCGCTACCCCTCTCGGTACCACTAGTGCACAATGAGAAAGGCAACCTCTGAGCTGACAAGCCGATCCTACTAGGAGCGTGTCCCTAGTGTCATGGCTTTACTGTTCACTACACTAGGTGCAGAGAACAGGTGGCCTTCCAAATCTGTTGTGGTGAATAACTCAGAGGTGCTGGTTCCCACAGACCAGAGGAAGTACCCTTCTCGGCATCACTAGTCCGCAATTAGAAGGACAAACCCCAGACCGGCAGTCCAACCCCTAAGAAAGCGGTATCCTGGTTTCAGGGCTCTACCATTCACCACATGAGTGTAGTGAATGGGTGGCCATCCAAGATTTGAGTGGTGTGAGGTGTCCTTACGGAATGAATCAAACCCTGCCGCCCCCCGTTTAGGTCTGATGTCTACGGCGTATGGGTACTAGGATATGAAAGTGATATTCAAAATTAAGATAATCAATATTTATTTCTTTTGATGGAAATAAACAAGGGTGGTGAAGGTACTACTTCCTATCCCCTAGGGTTTGTGGAAGGTAAAACACCCTACGTGACGAAGGCGGAAGCAACCTGCACAAAACTAAAGGAAAGGCAGTATTGCAAGTAGCTGTTTAACTGACTTAACTTTCCCTAGCTCTACTCTGCTTATCCAGAACAGACCGGTACGTTTCGAGGTGTTAGAGGAGACACAAGCTCTTTTGTACGTTCTTTTGTAGACTGGTGAGAGAGAGGAATCTTTGGCCCTTCTGGAGGCGCTGTGAAGAGTCCAAGAGAAAGGTTAGGCCTTCGGCACTACTAGTGCGCAATGAAGGACCAAGGTAGAAGACAGACGTCAAATACTTGAAGACTGGTCACGAGCTCTGGAGCGTCCCGCTATTTATAATGCCTGGCAAACACCCCCCTTCTTCATCTGGCATAGGGAGTTTGCCTTGGAGAGGGAGGTAGCAAGTGTGAAAAGCGTGCCATAGATACTTGAGTGAGACGTCAGTAGCAGGCGCTGAATCTAGGCTTACCTGCGGAGGAAAGGCAAGCACTTGTGTCTGCTCTTAAGATGTGCCCTTTCACGTGGTCTTCACAGTAAACATGTCTGAGAGAGAGGTGGTTACTTAACTCTGATGCATACCGCTTATACTACTATTAACTATGATTACAACTCACCGCTCTTCACGTGAAATATACCCTTACTTCAACCACCCACGTGAGAGTTGTTATTGCAAACCAATACACAGTTGTTGCACGCTGTTTGAATCTACCGGGCGGCTGAACACGTGGCTACAATGTTACGCAACCAGTGAGCACGCTGCCTCCCCCCTACCCACGCGCTGAGAGCCTACAAGCTGTCAGCCACTTCGAACACTGCTGAACGCCGCAGAAGATCCACAAACCAAGAACGCTGACGAGAGGGTTCCCACCTCCCACGCCAGCCTCACAGTAGAATGTCACACCCCTTCCCCGCACCCTGCCGTGGCAGATTAGACTTCTGACAATATGAGTCCGTGCGCGGCGGGGCTCCAGCAGTCATTCATAATTCTTATCTTTAGTTAACTCCGAGCACTCCTTAGTACTGGGGCCTCCAGCAAAACCTCGAGCCTTCAGTAGCCATTGCAGCTACCCTCTGCGACGACAACAGTCTTCGACACCCATTGAACACGAATATACCTTGCTACTTAACTTTTAACTTCTTTTGTCTCTTCCAGACATCCGCATTAGACAGCTTTAGTTGAGTAATTATATATTCAGTTTTCTACTTCACTATCCCTCTAGCCTAGGACCAGGTCGCCTACACCTGGCTAACGTAGTTTACCTTCAGTGCTCAGTCTGTTCGGTAGGAGATAGCACGAGTCACTGTGTTTATTGAGTCCTCAAATACAGCTTCGTTTTCTATCCTAACCCTTTTATTTCTAGAGTAACGTTTACTTCACCCGCTAAGAATAAGTTGCACTGTGCATTACCGACAGAAACCAGGTACTTTTGTAAATCCGAATTAGCTTGACTGAGGCCCCCCTTCTGGGGGCGTTCAGTCTGGTACACACCCATTAGACAGCCACCTGTTGCTTCCTAATACCCCGAGCATCCAAGTGCTGGAGGGAAGGAACAGAGGAGCCTCAACCACTAGGAATACCTTCCACCAAGGAGAGAGAGCATGCCTAGGTTATATCACTTACCAGAGCACCTAGGTGCTGGGGGCAGTATTGGCCTAGGTATTGCATCCTGGCCTTGGCTGGATATCACATCCAGTAGTAGCATTGGTGACACACACGGCTCAATGTCTCTGATCTGCCTGCGGATGTGGGGGATCAGTGGAGACTTACCGAGCTTGTGCCACAAATCAGCTACTGGACCTACACTATTATAGGGGAATAATTTCTCATCCAGAGTGCACGACGTATCTTGTTCAGCGGCGAACCAAACTCTATGACTTATAAGATAAGGCACGGCCAAAGACATAGGGAACAAAAGATTGCTCATCTAGCGGCCAAGCAGCAGAATACCTTAGCCCCTCCTACGCAGGGGAGAGAGGTGGAACGGGACCACACTGCCTCACTGAGATTACAAGCAGTCTCGACTATCCATGAGGTACAATATATTCTTTTTCCACCGCTCGTCCAAACAAGTCCCGACTACCACCCGGTGTTGAAGGGTCTAGTATACTGGACTGAATCTAGGTACGAACCAGCCAATCCTAAATTCTGGAGTCAAGTGTCTGCGGCCTGGGAGTACGGTGTGAGACAACTCAGTACAACATAATCTCACCCAAGGACTTTAGCACTGGCTTCGCTCAGCCATCAAACCCACGTTACTGACCGACTGAAGACCTTCAGAGTAAGTCAGGTTAACTAACACCTCCCATTAGCTACCAATAACCACGTACTTGGTCTAGCGCAATAAACGTTGACGATCATGCCATACAGACAATAACCGGGCATGCGTCAACTCATTAAGTTTTTTTATTTTATGTAGTTTCTGTTTAGGAAAATGTTACTATGTTCTATGCATGTTTAATGAATTTTACATTGTTTGAAAACAATATTTTTTTGGTCCCTATTAGAATAAAACGTTATACTGTATATATATTTGGGTGGTGCTAAATATCGAGAGTCAATGAGGTTGAAGCGAAGTGAAGTGAAATGAAGTGAAGTGATTTAGACTACTCTTAACATCGCTGTCTTGAGAGCCGGTGAGGGTGATTAAGATGAGTATGTAGCAGTGCCGGAATGAAAGGGCTGGGGAAATGGGAGATCCCCAAGAAAACCCACCCAACTGCATTGTCTGGCACGATTCCCACATGCGAAAATTCGGAGTGACCCGGCCGGGGATTAAACCCGGATCGCCTTGGTGAGAGGCAAGCAGGGTAACCGCTCAGCCACCATGACCCCTTGAAGCGAGACGAATATGGAACGGTACCGGAATGCAAGGACAGGAGAAACTGGAAATCCCAAAGTAACCCGCTCACCAGTGGCCAACTACTGTATCTGCGATAATTTTTGTTTCCTCTCCATTGTGATAAAATACCAAATGCAAAACACTATCACTAAATTTGGATTGAGTGCACAAAAACTGCAAAGCGCAGCAAAGATTCTTTTCAATAATAGCCTTTGAGGTGATCAAACAGCTAGGAACAGAAATATTTAGATAACTGTATATCAGCGCCAGTGAATGTTAATCATTTACTGGCAATTGAAGCAATAGTATATGTTCAAAATATTTTGCTTAATTGTTCACCTCCATTGTAAGAATCTTTCAAATACACAAGCA
The DNA here is from genome assembly GCA_029891345.1 of Dryococelus australis. Taxonomy (NCBI): domain Eukaryota; kingdom Metazoa; phylum Arthropoda; class Insecta; order Phasmatodea; family Phasmatidae; genus Dryococelus; species Dryococelus australis. Next base: position 158,823,223 of record CM056996.1, on the reverse strand, counting down.
AGTGAAACTGACACACATCGCTGTGGGTGGTAGTGTCACATGCACGCAGCAGCCATTTTGAGATAAGTGCTGATCTTTGGCATGTGAAAAAAAAAAGTTTGTTTACTTTTACATTAATCAATGTATTACTATTTTGAAGTAGAATATGATGTAACCTTGTGTAAATGACACTTGTGTGATTTATGTATTAATAATGGATATGGATATTCATTGTGGAGATAAAAATTTCACAGTTCCGAATATAATGTTTGGGTAAATGGAGGTAAACATAGTGGTCTTACTGCTCTTTAAGAGCTTTGGGCATATAGTTTTGTACCATATAGTTTTGTTACATGTAATAATCATTTAAATAGATTTTACACACTATTTAAACATTAGTTATGGTGCCTCAAGTATACAACATTGCCGAGATATAAAAGATCGCAAGAAATTATTTTGCATACCTCAGTGGTTATAACAGAATTATGTCACAGAAATTTTCCTTCCGTTAAAATGGATGAAATCCATTAAAACGGTAAGCCTCCATAAGTGAGGAATAAAGTTGCCATATAGTTCTTCCAAACATACAGAATTAATTTATCCCTTTAGGATTACGTATTTGCTAATGATTATTTTACTTTATTTTACAAGGCAATGGTATTCCCTGGCTTTAACAACAGTGCCAAAGAGCAGTGAATGGAGAACAAGTTCTGACAGCACTTACCTTTCAAGTCTATTTCTGTACGGAACACAGATGTGAACTTTTCGTTGATGCAATCCCCTTCTTCACACAAGAAATGGTCAATACTGAAGTGCTCACGAAGGCAGTCATAAGTGCTGAAACAGTGCAAAAATAGAAATGTACGAGATAAACCACATGTTACATTTTACTCATTAAATCAGAGTTTTCCATTACCTAGTTTAAATACCTTTTGTGCAATTTGTATTTTTTTATATGACAAAAAAGTACATATATATATAATTTTTCTCTAACTGCACTTTGAACAAACCTACGCATGTCTGTGACGTATTAGCAGCCTCAAATTTACCTAAAAAATAAAATCTCATTTAGAGTATTATTTTATTTATCTATGTTTAAACAAATCTATAAATCTATGTTTGCAACAAACCTAAAATCAAACAAGTTTGCAGAATACTTATCTTTAGTGAATTTTTTACATGGTAAGCTACCTACACACTTCACCATATGACGGTATTACAATAAACTATGTGGACATGAATTATTGGTTCCCAACATCACTGTTTTTAAGAGAGGTTTATCGTCCACTATAAACAACACAAAGCAGCATAAAAGAAAAATAATCCAACATAAAATAATCAGTTACACAATTCAATTTAACTAATAATATTAATATTTAAAATTTCATAGTTCCCGCAAAATAATTTTCATATATCTGTGGTTAAATGATGAATTCATCATGTCAAAGATTCACACACCATAGCATATTAATAGGCTTACATTACCATAACAACTCACTAACAACTTTCTGACAAATCTGATTTAAAATTTCACTGTTATTCACCAAGAACTACTCAGTTATCATTAACATGTTTTTTTTTAGGGTTTTACTTTTAACTGGTTTAAAGGATTGTGCGAGGCAGTGGTATAATTATTGAGTTCCCTGTGTTGTATTCTCCAGTTTGGTTTATTTGGATATTATGGTAGCAGGATGCATTGCCGAATTGGAAATGTGTAACTAAGTTTATAAGCACCATTCCAGGCTCGCAGAGCATGTCTGAATTTGAAACTTGTTTTTGGTCTGGTTTGCATTGCCAGTTTGGGGTGCATAACTGTATCTGCATATTTTGACATATTCTTTGAGTCTGGCATAGAGAGATCCCGGTTTAGTATTGCCAGTGTGAATCAGTTGCTTGATTCCATTTGACTTCCATTGCCCTGCCTTGCTTTGTATTGATCGGTCTACCTTGTCCACCTTTGTTTCGAATATGTTTAGTAAGCTTAGGGTTTTATGTTGTGTACAGTGGTTTGTAACGAAAATCCTGAACTATAGTTTAAACATTTTAATATTTTTGTAGGAAATAGAATTTTGTAGGAATTGTAGAAATTTTAATTAAATTGCTTATGGGAAATATTTTTAATGGAGCGTCATGAATGCCTTGTGGTAGCCCGTTATATTTTGGGTAGGCTTTGTTTAGTTCCTCTTTTTAAGCTGTAGTAAGCAAGAATTTTTCCTGTGGATTATATTGGCCTGGTTTCAGGCACACCACACACTGATGTTGTTAGTACATACGTTTTTATGAGACCATATCAGATTCATAAACTTTTAATGAGCGTGCTCAAGAAATTTTAATATTGATATTATAATTTACGTGTCATAATCCCTGTTTTTATTAGGCGTTGTTGATGCAATACTATTTGATAATTTTATGTTGGCACGATGAAATTGAGAGTGATTAGCACTGGTTTCATAATTGTGTAGTTGTCTGTCAGATTCTATTTTCAATGGTGATGTATAATGTGTCATTTGAATGTGCATTTTTATCATTGTATGCTTGCATTTCCTTAGCGGTACACCTCAAAGAAACTGCGCAACTTTCAAGTGTATTTCTTAATCTTGTTCTGTTTTTGTTTCATGTTTTAATGGCACAGTCGGTTGGGTGGAGCTATACTTTGTCCAAGGAGGAACTTTGTTCTTTTTGGCTGAGGAGGCAGTTAACTTCTCTCCTGAAGCTACGGTCGCTGATTTGCGATGTATTGCTGTTTCCTTTAGGTGTGAGCACGGCTCTCAGGACAGCTCCGTCGCCGGGGGGGGGGGGGGGGGGGAGAAACCTTCCGTGAGTGGTAAATCCCTGATTAAAACTTTGCTGGTTTTCCAGCACCTACAGAACATCCAGATCCTTTCTATGGGAAATGTCAAAGGGATATTTTCTTTCCTTATAGCGGTTGCTACGATCATCGACTTGCAACTTTGCGATAATCAAACTTTATTGCAGGCACTTTCCATGAAGTGTGTGATATACGCGTCGCAGCTATGGTTGGCGGAACTCAATAGCGCAAAGGGTTCATTTGCTCACTTTCATGCTAAGGTTTTGGAACATGCCATTCCGTCATGAAGCAAACATTCCTGTATATAGGATTTTGTGTATTGATTCCAAAAACCTGGGGAATCATTGATGGATTTTGTTGAGTCTATTTTAGCTCACCATCATTCCTTGCAACTGAATCTTTTGGAGCAGGAGCTGGTGAACATAATTTTGGACAGCTTAGCTCCCATGTACGTACTACTTGCACGTTGCTTTCCACGCTGCATACCATTAGTGAACTCAGTTCGTTAGCGGTTGAAATTGAAGGTCGCCTTGCGGCAGCGTGAGAGTATCACTCTGTTTATTAACTGACATGCCTAGGCGCGTTGTGGGACATCGAGCGGAGGTTTCCGTTGTTAGGGGCCTGGTTCAAAACAGTTATTGTGTTAATTGTTCTGGGTGGGGACATGCCAGCAATAGTTGTTCTCTACTGCATGTTCCGGTACACCTTCGCAAGTGTTTTCGTTGCCAGCAGACAGGTCATGTGAGTTCCCGTTGTTCCTTGTCGGGAAACAATTGAGGATTGGAAATAAACATGGTGTTTCTCGTCAGGGGTATCTTTCTCATAAAATTCTGTGTGTTGTTCGCCTATGTATAATTAAGGCTACCTGTGCTGGTGACATATTTCCTGTTCTCGTTGACACTGGCACAACGCATTGAGTTATAAGTTGGAAATTTGTTAAACAATTGGTTGTCCATAAGGCTATATCCCTGACTCGTATGCAATCCGTCCCCATGTTTGAAATGTGTATTGGCAATGGTGAGGTGTTGAAGAGCCTTTCAGTTGTGGATTTGTATATAAAAAAGGTCAATTTTCTTGGATGCTTCCGTTTTGGATTATACCAAAATTGAATTATCAAGTTATTCTTGTGCTAGAATTCTTAGGTCGGACACGTGAAATGTTAAATTTGGATGATTTCACCTTGTCATTTGGTTTTGCCACTAATATCAAAATTAAATTGGATTATGAGGTTTCTCGTTCCTTCCCCGGCGATCACTGTAAGCTACAGGGAGTTGAAAGAGAAAATGTCGACGATCAGATTAACAGCTACGTCAGGAGTTTAGTGATGTTATTTAAAATAAGATTGGTAAGTGTGATGTCCTTCCGTACCAGTTCGCCAAAACTGCAGGCTTACAGTGAGATAATTGATAAATTGTTAAGGGAGAGTGTTATTGTGCCATCAGTCTGATTACTGTTAGCTGGGATTTCTCACGTGCAAAAAAGACAGTGGTGATAAATACCGGTTGGTGGTGAAACACACTTTGATAAACAAAAAAATCCACATTGATCCATTTCTGTTGGCCACTGTAGATCACGCGCGACAAAATCTAGGCCAAGCAAAGGTTTATTTAGTGTTGGATTTGAACAACAGTTTCCAGCAGTGTTTGCTTGATCACTCGTAACTAAAATACACAGCGGTTAGTACACCATGGAACCAATTTGAATTTACGCGCATTCCGATGGGGGCTAATTTTGGCAGTCAGGCTTTTTCCCAGGTTTTGGACTATGTACTAGCCGAATAAAAGTACAAATTTGTCTTTAATTACATCGATGACGTTATTATTTACAGTGAGGATTTTCAGAGCCACTTACAACATTTACGTTTAGTTTTATTTAAATTTAGAGAAGCCGGCCTGACTGTCAATCCGGACAAGGTGCCTTTATGTCAGAATAAGGTGAAATTCCTGGGTTACGTGATTTTCAAAGGAAATTATTATTGGATCCTGACCGGGTAGCGTCAATTGTTAACTATCCGCGACCATGCTCTATTAAGAGCAGCTCCCTTGAATATTTTGTAAAGAAAAGGCGTGGTTTTTCAATGGGGTTAGGACCAGGAAAGGGCTTTCAGTCGACTTAAGGAAATTTTGATTTCTCCTCCTGTATTAACCTTACTGGACTTTGAGCGATGCCTCCTCTGTTGCGCTGGGCGGCGCTTTAGGTCAGTGGGTTGGCACTCACATTGCCCGGTTGCCTTTGCAAGTCATACCTTAAGTGAACAAGAACGTAGATTAGGGGTTTATGAGAAAGAAGTGTTGGCATGTTTGTTTGGGCTGGAGCATTTTGCCGCATACGTTGAACATGAGTTTGACCTTCACACGGATAACCAAGTGCTCAACTGGGTTTCCGGTAACCCACACCACCTGGGTAAGCTGAGGTGGTGGGTTCTTTGTCTAACACGCTTCCGTTTCAAAGTGTTACATGTTCGTGGTCAAAATAGCTCTGTTGCTTACGCCCTTTCGAGGATGTATGACCCTACCAAATTTTAACCTGCTGTCGATACCCCTCCTGTTAGTTTAAACATTATACAGGCTTTTTCTGAATTTTTTATTAGTTTCCATGAAGCGCAAGCCGCTGATTATGAGTGTCATCAGATTAGGGCTGATCTAGCTGAAGGTGTACAATTCCCTTATGTTGAAAAACATAATTTGTTGCATTTTACTGGTAAACTTGGGCGAGCTCAAAAACTCGTTCCGGAAAAATTGCGTCCCCTGGTGCTGAAATATTTCCACTATTCTTTGTATGGTGGACACCTAGGCATTCAGAAAACTAGAGATGGGTTGAAAGTTCGAATCAAACCTGAACTTTAAGGTTATGTTCAGGTTCGGTTCGAAATTTATTGCCACGTAAAAGATCTGTTCCAGTGTTTGAAAATTTTACAAGAGTTCACTTGAAAATGTGCTAGAAAGAACATCATTAACGAACTTTGACACAAACTTAAGTATTGAACTTAAGTATTTACTTGTGTATAGTGCATCCTTTTTTCCCCAAAATAAAGGGAAATCTTTCTGTGGTAGAGTGGTATAGTCGTAAACTGTCCAGTCGTAAAAGTCTCCAGTGATGTTTATAATGGGAAGTGTAGTGGAAGAGTCTAGGTAATTTTGCTACCTGGGAGGAGAAGGGAAGAGGCAAAACATTTTTTTTTTTTTAGAGAAGGGTAGTGTCACATTCCATCCACCACGCAAAAAAAAAAAGACCAGCACAGCAGAAAAAGAACCAGCACTGCAAAAAAAACCAGTATGTCACTGCCTAAAAGAAGCAAAAAAAGAAAGGGCAGTTGATGTTTCTCTTTTAACGACTGAAAAAAAAAAAAAAAAAAAAAAAAAAGCAGCCAGCTGCCCACTTCAGTGGTTGACATTCTTCTTTAAACAACCATAAGGTTACCGTGTCCTTACAGAATACCACAATATTTTGGCTTTTAGCCCCATGAGTTATTAAATTAAAATATTAGCAAAATATATCGCAATCACCACAAAATTATTTAAAATAAAAGAATTATTTTTACATACATACGTACTTACAAACAAGGAGTCACAAATTGCATCAACAATTATTGTTGGTCTAATTTTAGTTAAAAAAAAATGTTTTTCCTAAAACTTGTTGCAAAAATCATGGTGCGCATTATACATGAGTAAATACGGTACTTCACTTCAAAGAAGTTGAAATATAACCATGCAACACAACAAAAATTACAGAACAAGTCATATTTGACTATGTTTTTGTAGAATGTGCTATTCTTTATTTAAATTATTGTATACAATATAAGGGATTTGCTTGAGTTTTTGAAAAAATGATATTAAACACTTTTTTTTGTTACTAATTTGTGGTTTTCACATACCTACGTCTAAAACGACTAAAAAGATATATTTCTCAGTATTATGATAAATTATATCATTTGAATCTATAAAAACCAAAAGTTAATATTATGTTAATGTTGTACTTTTTTCCACTTTAGAAAATATTTGGCCATTACATTTTGGAGCAATTAGTGGTGAAACTGTTCAGGTTGTGTGTGTGTGTGTATATACGTATTATGTATATATATATATATGTATACACGTGTTTACTGTTTATTTTAGGCCCACATGTCTAAACAAGTTGACATGAAATTGTGAATGTGGTTGTATTAGTTTGTTTGTGTTTTATACTTGAACAAATAGGGACTAAACTATGAAGGTCGTATGTATATTATGGTGTTTTCACTTTGCACCTAGTAGCCAAGTCCAGAGGTCCCGTAACAAAACTCTTATTACTTAAATGGGCAACACTGCTAAAATGATCCACTGGACCACTGTAATTGATGTTAAGTACTTTTGCAGATATGCATGTGTGCACACACTGATTGCTGTTTAGCATCCATAATCCACTGTATTTTTTAAGGTGGTTCTACATATTTGTTTTTTGTTATATAGATATACCAATTTAGGGCTGAACTATGAAGGCATATGTATAAGGATAAGACATTTTTTGAAGTTCGGTTCGAGTTCGACGAACTATAGCATAGTTCGGTTTGAGTTTGGTTCGTGTACAAATTTAAAGGTTCGGTTTGATAAAAATATACTAAGTTAGGTTCTAGTTCAGTTCGGTTCCAAAATCTGGGTTCGTCCCACCTCTACTGAGAAAACATATCAGAAGAGTACCTCACATTTTGCCTGGCCAGCTGTTAAGGGTGACGTGGCTAATTATGTACGTTCTTGCCACGAGTGTCAGCGTCGCAAGCAGGCGACCCAGACAAATTTTGGACAGAGTAGTATACAGGTTCCTCCGGCCCCTGGCACACTGTACTATTGGATATTTTTGGACCTCTTGTTCTGTTTCGCAGGAGAAACGTCTGTATTTCGATTTTAAAGGATACGTTCACAAAGTTTGTAATATTGCTTCCTCTTCATAATATGAAAGCCCCCACAATTGTACAGTCTCTGAGCGAACAAGTTTAGAAAACTTTTGATTCTCCTGTTGAAATAGTTACCGATAATGCTCAGTATTTTCAGTCTGTATGTTTCAAAAACATGTGTTTCCGGTGGTCCATCAAATATTATACTTCCATTCCCTATTCCCCTAAGGGAAACCAAGTTGAAAGATTTAACAAGAAAATTAAAGCTATGCTTACTATTTTTTATAATGCTGATCATACCTTATGGGATGGGGATCTTGACTTTGTTAGTATAGGATTCAATAGTGCAGCGAATGACTTCACTGGCCAACCTCCTGCCCTTCATTTTCTGGGTCAAACCCTATTGCATCCATTATTAAATATTTGGAATATTCCCTTGCCTGAGTCCTTGTCTGATGCTCAACAATCTCATTTTCTCGACGGCGTGACTAGTCGCCTGGAGGCTGTGAAATGCGAAGTTGCCGAGCGGCTGGATAAGAATAGAATTCCTGTCCCCTTTGTTGTTGGGGACTTAGTGCTTTGTCGTAACCTCGCCTTAGATAAGGGAGAGACGGATATTGGCTCAAAAATTATTCCCAAATTTAACGGGCCTTTCGTTATTTCAAAATTTTTAGGTAATAATACTGTGTTGTTAAACGTACCAGGTACAACACGTGAGTTTCGGAAGTCTCACGTGTCGCACCTGAAACGTTACGTTCTTAGATCTTAAGAGGATTTTTGTCTCTTTTCTTTACTGGTGACTGTTTTGTAACTGGCTGTGTCAAATGTGTAGTGCCGCAGGCACTCAGCCAACTTTCCAGTTCAGAAAGAAAACATTTTAGTGAAGTATTTTCCCAATTTATCAGGTTCTGCGGTGCCTGCGACAGGAAGCTGTATCCGCTCTAATACTGCCTGCAGTGATTTCAGCACTGCGTGACTGCGATTGCTAACCACTTTTGACGGGAAATATATCCTGTTTTTCACGATATTTTAGTCCCATGACTCCTGGAATCAAGCATTATTTTCCCATCACATGATTTCAATACCACACTTAGGGCCGTGTACAAATTTCCAGTTCATTGGGTAACGCCCTAACCTTGCTCTTTCATTGGTGACAGACTGCTCATGCGCAACTTCTTGGTGGAGGGTGACTTCTCCCCACTACACTCATGTTGCTTTATTATGCCATGCACGGCCTGAGGACGAGAGACTTCAGCAGAGGACGCCAGAGACTGCACATCACCGCCTGGGACGACTCGCCTGAGCTGCGCTGAGACTCCTCTCTCCATCACCGTGGCTATAGAATGAATCTGCTTTTATTACTGTTTCTATTTTATTTTATATTAACCATTCCCATATCGTCTTCTCCCACATCACCAAGTAAGTAAATGTATAATTAAAAGTGTAACAGTTTCAGTGCTTGATTCAATTAAATGTGTTACATTGACTTCGAAAATTTCTTATTGAGTGTTTGTGCTCAGCCCTAGACTGCTCGGGCATTACAAATGCATTCTTTCCTTTCTTTGATCAATTGTTTCCCCCCCCCCCCCCCCTGTTTGTCCCTTCTCCGACAGAGTTCACCTCTGCATTGAGTGTGGTTGCTGTGTGTGGTCGTGTGGAAGATGAGCCTTCCCTGCTTGCTTGTCGGACTCAGATTCCTGCGATGGTGGACTCGTCGGTTGGAGCACCATAAAGGACTTGGACATTTTCCTCGCTACTTTCTGGAGTGATAGTGCGCTGCCACTCTTGGACTGTGGTTTTGGAACCTTGTGACTGTTGGAAGAATATGCTCATCGATGACCCTGGGGTCAACTACGTTCATGTCTTCGTCATTATGGTTGAACTTGACTTTGGCGATAATGGTTTTTTGACATGTGTTGTTCCTATACACTGTGAGATCTGTACTGTTGTTACCTCCTTACCTACGCTGTTATTTGCATCATGCAAGGTGTTACTTCCCTCTGGTACTGGAACTTGGATGATGTCTCTTGTGTGAAGCATGGATGATGGACTCTGCCCTTTTCAGTAAAGATTTTTTCCCTCTTTGGTGGGAAAAGTGCGCTATTCACAGCAGTTCGATATTAGCGCTCTATTTTTTACCACCTTCGTCTACGCTCCACGGCAGTGTTCTTGTTGTCCCCTACCCTCTGTCCTCTCCTACCACGCTCGTTCCCTCTACTGCCCATGAGCCTGCGCATGACCAGCTCCCATCTCTTGTTGTCCTGCGCTGGAATATTGTAAAACTTAATCGTGTTGGTCACTTCTCCTCTCTGCATTGTTTGAGTAACAGTGACTTCGAAACATTGTACTTTGGCAATGCCTTCTGTATTGCTTGATAAGAAGGACTGTCACCACCAAGGTGGGTTCAGTAGCTGACGTTATCATTAACATATTTTTTTGGGGTTTTGCTTTTAACTGGTTTAAAGGATTGTGCGAAGCAGTGGTATAATTATTGAGTTTCTGGTGTTGCATGCTCCAGTTTGGATTATTTGGACATTATGGTAGCAGGATGCATTGCCGAATTGGAAATGTGTAAATAAGTTTATAAGCACCATTCCGGGCTTGCAGTGCCTGTTTGAATTTGAAACTTGTTTTTGGTCTGGTTTGCATTGTCAGCTTAGGTGCATAACTATATTGGCATTTTTTGACAAATTCTTTGAGTCTGGCATAGAGAGATCCCGGTTTAGTATTGCCAGTGTGAATAAGTTGCTTGGTTCAATTTGATATCCCTTGCCCTGCCTTGCTTTGTATTGATCTGTCTACCTTGCCCACCTTTGTTTTGAATATTTTTAGTAAGCTTAGGGTTTTATGTTGTATGTAGCAGTTTGTAATGAAAGGCCTGAACTATAGTTTATTAAACATTTTAATATTTTTTTTGAAATGGAATTCATGTATTTCTCAGTTTTAAATTAAATTGTTAATGGAAAATATTTTTTAATGGAGCATCATGAATATCTTGTGGTAGCAAGTAATATTTTGGGTAGGTTTTGTTTAGTTCCTCTTTTTAAGCTGTAGTAAGCAAGAATTTTTCCTGTGAATTATATTGGCCTGGTTTCAGGCACACCACACACTGATGATGTTAGTACATACATTTTTATGAGAGCATAACAACTTCATAAACTTTAAATGAGCATGCTCAAGAAATTTTAGTATTGGCATTGTATATCTACGTGTCATAATCCCTGTTTTCATTAGGCGTTGTTGATGCAATACTATTTGATAATTTTATGTTGGCGCAATGAAATTGAAAGTGATTAGCATTGGTTGCATAATTGTGCAGTTGCACGTCATAATTGTATTTTCAATGATGATGTATAATAAATGTGTCATTTTTATCATTGTATGCTTGCATTACCTTTGAGGTATGTCTCACATAATAAAGGCCAAGTTTCCACCTAAAGTGAAACATGCATTTCTAAAATGTTTTGTAGATACCAAATACCTATCTACAATGTGCAAGTACTGACAAAAATAAAACCTGACTAAAACACATTCATAAAACAATTTAAAACCATACTGAACACTACTACTGGTTTACGAAGAATTCATAGCTATTTTTGACATCATCAATATTCATACTCATTTCACCTGCTCACTTTTCACTCGAGTTTCAAATTTTCTATTCTTCAATTTTGTTGATCTGTCCTCATCTCCTTCACATCCATGCACAACTCATCAAGAGCTCAAGTTATTATGCTTGGGAGTTCATAACAGAAACAATAATTATCTATTGTTATTTCCACATGCTCCAACATCACAAGACTCCACAAAACCCTCTTTCCCAATTTCCATTTTCTGATAATTCCAAAAGAAATCATCCCAATATCTATGTTACATAATTTTGAAGAAAATTCACAAAAATGTATGTGAAACCTTCCGATGTTTACAAAAATTATTTCATTTTTTTAAAACAGAAACCATTACTTTATGGGCAGGCCATTTAAGAGTGATGGTAACCCCACAAATTTACAGAAAGGATTAACATTTTCTACAGCAACTCGACTCCCATTTCATTTTTTGGCTCAATTCAAAAAGCATTGTACAGTACTAAGCAGCATCTAAAATTCACCTAAATAATATAATGGCAAAACTAAGCAAAAATTGTGATTTTATTATTAACAATACTCATTCCTCTATCCCTGCTCCATTTAAACCGACACAAACTGCTTATCATTTTTTATTTTTCTATCAGTATACATTAACACTTGTCACCCTCACAAATCACAAATTTACAATTCTTTCTAAGAAAAAAACCATAAACAAAAACTGAAAAAGCTTATATTTTAGGCAACTATACTGTGAGAGAGTCTGGTTTTAAATTAAAACTTCTTCCAAAACAGTTGATAGTCATACTACATAAGAAGAAATTGTTGAAATGCTCACTTGAATGAATCTTTTTTTCTTTGGTTTTATATGAAGAAGCATGGACGATATAACAAAGCAGGTGGATAAAAGAAAGTGTGGTTTCTTTTATGTTTTTATGCTTAAAATATTTTTACAGTATATGCACATTTTAAGTCTTAAGCATAATGTAACTTTTTGATTTAATAAAAAACTTAAATAGTTTGTGTACTGCAAAATTGAAAGTAAAATATATACTGCATTTCATATAAGTATACTAGAATTTGAAAAAATGGTTTGACCAACATACACACTATGTAAACAGTAAATGCTCTCGTTTGCAAAATACATATTGTATCTGGTGATGATCTGTTGCAGGATGAATGTTATGTTGGTGATATCAATGATCATCATGGAAGAAAACAGTACTTAAAATCGAATATTGTTCTTCAAAATTCAAATTATAATTACAACACGTGGTTTAAATTATGTTTTAAAGTAATGCACAATTATTTTGAGACTTTTATTGAATTGGTTAAAAAAATATGTTTAACAATTATGGCTGAGCATACATACAGTCACTGTCAGTGAAACGTTTCCAGTTCTGTGAATGCCGTTGTGCATGTGATTTTTTCAGTCACATTTATGTGAGTACCTTACTGGTGTTATCAGCTTATTTAATCGGTAGTTGATGATCTTTGTATTTAATTTCACTATGAATAGTTTGTTGTAGGGTGCCTTTATAGTGAGTTTTCTTGCGTGAAATGTAATATTATATACACGTGTACGGCTTGGTCCGCCATTTTCTCTACTGTTGTGCAAAGCCATTGTGTGTTATAAAGTGCCAACATGTATTTTCTTTCCGTAGTTTATTAGTTTTGAGAAATCGATAATGTTTTACATTCACTTAATGATTCTGCAAATTATTTTGTGACAGACAAACATGTCCAAGGATTGCCGACAGAACGTGTATTCAGAAATTGCAAATAGGAATTACGAACCATAAGTCAAAGTGTTTTGTAAATAATGCATTTTAAAATGATTATTAGAATGTATGAAATATGTGGCCTAGAAAACAACCATTCCAAACAGAGTAAGGTTACCTTCGCCCAAAATATTTATGTGCATACAGAATATGTTTATTATTCACATTGGTAGAACAACATCATAATATTTATTGCGTTTTCTTCTTTCGGTGAAGTTAAAACTTTACAGGTTATAATAATTTGAATGTTACTTACGTATGAACTAAATTTTCTACTGGCCCATTAAAACAATATCTAAGTAATTCAAAATGATACCTGTGCTGCAAAACAATGCTCTCTCATGAAAGATGTAAACTTAAGTCCCTCCCAACCCCATCTACCTGAAATAAAATAAACAGAATCCCAGTAGTATAACTTGGCCATACAAAAATTAAGTAAGATGAAATGGTAACATACACTGATCATAGCAATTGTTTACATACTTTGTTTTCCTCATGGATAGAACTGCTGTAATGAAGGATACATGGTCACTGTGCTACATTTCTAGAACCGTCAAAATTTAGTAAGCTTGACGCATGCGCCACTGCTGTGCAACGCGCTTGCGCTCTCTACGGGCAACTTCACCCCATCAATGTGCAGGCAAGAGCTCGGGGCAAGTCATGAACAGTGACAGAGTACTTTCAAGTACTGATAAAAGGGACTCCACACGTTATAGACAGCCTTGGACTTCAAGATGATTAATACAATTAATTATGAAATGTACGGCTCGCCCAGAACCTGGCATGTGATCGCCACCCTTTTGAATAAATAAGACTTTATTTAACTGACCACTACCCTGAAATTATCTGAGGAAGAAGTTCCAGCAAAACCGCAGAATCGCAGCACCTCTGCTGCCCTGTGACATCACGTTCGCCAGCCTCAGAGGCAGAGGTAGATAAATTTGTTGTTGCCTCCACGCAGATAGATAAGAAATGAGCGGTGGCATCGCAATCCTGATAAACCAACCCCTGCGGTGAAAGGCTACGCTACCCCGCACCCCTGGAAGATTGTTGATCCAAGGGGGTTTCTACTATATAAGGAGGTGCAAGCATGCCTCTCGCCAGAGATACCGGGCTCGCCAGCCGCATAGATCAGCGAGCACTCCTTGGTCTGCGAAGACCTCCCTCCTCTCCTGCTTGGCTTCAACCGCTCCAGCAGCTTGAAAAGGCTTAACCCCAGCAGCTTGAGGAGACTTCAACCTCCAGCAGCTTGAAGAAGGCTCTTCCTACTCCAGGTGACTCCAGAGGTAACCAGACATCCTATACCCGGCAACCCCTTTAACCCAGTCAAATTCCTTGACTTCGCGGTAGCAGGTTGTCGCAACATTTTCCCTTCTGGACTAACCCCTTTCTCGAGGAGATGCTGTAAAGAGCATAGACTTATGTAAATTAACGTAGACGTAATTTTTACTTTGTTCATCTACCAGGCTCACCTTCGCATGCATTTATTTGAATAATTAATTATTTGAATTTAGTTGTTTATAATCCAACCAGGATTTTCCCACTTTCCATAGACTGAAATGGTGGACTACTGTAATTTTAATAGTAGTTCCTGGTTCATTTTGTTAATTGTTTGTGTTAGTAAAACTTGTTAGGTGCAATAGAAAAACACCGCTGAGGACTAGTCGTGAGTCGTGCCGAAATCCACAGGAGATAGAGCTTGCAGAAAGCTTAGAGTCTGTAAAGACAAGCCGCTGCTTCTGGGTTTCCGGTGCTCCCTCGCCTACCGAACTGCATATCTATACGTCAGGGCCTTGGGTGTGACTGAATAAGACACACCCCTAAGACTGCACATCTGCGGAAAGGTTAGAAGGCTGGTCAGATTCACAACTAGAAGGGTGGAATTAATAGCCGTACACGGCGTAGAGAATGCTGAGTCTTGCAAAGATTAACAAGCTCGCAGGTAAACGTTGAGGTTACGAGTATGAGCACACCCCCACCTGTAGAATCCGAATTTACCCCCAGACCTATATCGCCTTTCATCCCCCTCGACCACACGTCGGAGCTAGATACATATTTAGGCGTTTGTTGGCCGGAATCTGAACCAGAACTTACATGTCCCTTCCAGCCGGAGACTCCATCACCCGCAATAAAGTAGCCCAGAGCAAGTATGCTCAGAATTCATGCATTATAAAGTTGGCTTCGGGAAAAATTATTCGAGTTCGAATCCCGCCTAAGGTCATCCCAAAGTCTCATGCAGTTTCTTCCCCCATCAACTATGTTCCCGCACACCGACCTACATGGCCGCTGCTGAAAACGCCAATCCCTTCCGCAGAATCCTCCACCCCTCCCCCTCCTTATTGATTAATTCATATCACACCTCATTTCATACTTCCCCCGGGACAACTGGCATCCCACCTTTTGGCAGCTCTTGTAGTGTGAAGAAGACTCAACTCCCAGGAAGGGAAACAATCACGATTCACCACACTCTGGGATTTGATTCCCCTCTCCTCTGACGATATCCTCCCACTAAGTGCCCCCCCCCCCCCCAAAGAACCAACCAATTTAGACCTACCGGGCTAGTAGCAGCTAAAACGCCGCTACAGGATTCCTTGACAAACTCGGGAGGGCGGTCAGCGCCTTAACCTCTATCCCGAAGATAGGGTCCACCAACTCTGGGAACATGCAGCTGTACCAGAATTTCTTCAGAAGTTGTATTTCTAACTTCCAAATATGGTCAACTCTTTCAATATTAAATAATGCCATATCTAGGGCTCATAACATGCTATGACATCTGAAATAGTAACCAAAATGTAAAGAAAGTGACCAAAAGTGACTTCAACAGTGGCCGATCGTGACCTTTTCCTCCACACATCATAAAATTTGTAACATTAAATTTTTTTTTTCCATTTACGCACTATATAAATACATAATACACTATATATTACATACGTCAAAGTGACAAAGAACAAATACAATTAGTCTGGGGCAATATTTCCAATTCATGAGAAATGTATACACCTACTTTTTCCCTTGGTAATAATATTATTTATAACAATAATTTTAAAGCAAATAATCTTGAATATAATAAGCAACAGTTTTTAAAAAACGCAGAGAAATTGCCTGTAACTGATTGTCAAAATTGTACACTTAATTATAAGGAAATTTATATTAAATTCTGTACTGTTAACACCTGCAAATAATAAAAATGCAATGTACAAACACTTAAGCCATATACAGGCTTTTGACAGTGTCATAGCCAGCAGGTTGGATTATAACACCTGAAAGATCTGTCTCACTTCTTGTATGCTTAAGCTCCAATCCAGATGGGGTTGGGCTTTTTTGTAGGCTATTATAATCACTGATTATGACTGATGAGTGATAGAATAGTACCCAACAGATTATTACTTACAAATACAAAAATTATTCATGCTAAGTGTTATAACTTTCTACTTATCCTACACAAAGCTTGTTATCTTTTTAACAATTTTATTTTGAATCTGCTCAGTCTCTTTCTTCTCTTCTTCCAAGTCATTCCGCAACTTTTTCAGTCCTTCAAGCATCCCTTGCGCTACATGTACTTTGCCCTACAATTATGTTTGATGACAGTGTTTAGCTGCTTCTGACAAAAGTTCTTCTTCAGCTTTCCTCTTTCTTTTTCTTTTGAAGATTCTTTTCTATGTTTTGTATTCCAGTTTTTTCTGCATCAAGTTTCGTCTTTGCTTGTTCATTAGCCAGTTTCTCATCCTCTTCTAGCTGTTTCTTTATCTCTTTTCAACTTCTTCTTTCCTTTTCTTTTCTAATATGTCTTATAATTATGACAAGCACATCTCGATTGTTTGAGGAGCTCAAAAGTTATGGGTACTAACTCTGGTTTGTTCTCATATTTCTTCATACATGACAAGATGGTCAATTTAGCATCTAGCGTTCTTGAATTCATTCAGGTACTTAAATTTTCCTGCAGATATACAAAAATTCTCAGGAACTGCCCCAGGAAACATTGCTCGAAATGTACCTGTAATTCCATTAGACGAAGAAGCCGATAATTTGAGGTTAAGGATTTCAAAGTCCAAATTATTTCTGCTCTTGTTGCAGAGTCCTTAACACTGTTAAGGACTCTGTTCTTAACACTATTAACATCAGTTTTTAGAAGCCACACCTTATTGAAATTGCACTTCCCTATTGTTAAAGTAAAAGCATAAAAGTCAAGGTGCTGTACTAAAACTTATGTCTTGAAAGCCAACTGCAATTCTGAAAGAAATGACTATTGTGAGATAAATTGTGATATACTTAATAAATATTGTCATGCCAGTATGTTAGATGGATGTAATTGGTTGGCACACTAAATATTTGGGCAAAATAAAAATAACAACGCAATCCAAACACACAAACAAATACTGCATAAACAAAGAAAATAGCACCTGCACCTAAAACAAGAACACTTTTAGAATAGCATGAAATTTTACCACATAAACAAACACACAGGACTTATACTGACAACTGCATTTCATACTCCACAGACCTGCAAAATAAAATACTGCAACAACCTGGGTTATAATCAGGCTGGAGCATATTCTGAACCCTCAGATATTCTTCAATGGGACTCAACAATAACGTAAAATCTAAAATAAATCAAATTATTGAGACCTATAAGACCAAAGCTAATGATATGAAGACCTGGATTCCACTTATTTTTATTATTTGAACAAATGAAAATTAAAACCAAGAAAAAATGACTTAGTTGATTGAGAAAAAAAAAAAAAAACTTTTAGTGACTATGTACTTTAAAAAAGTGACTTAGTTGAAAAAGTGACCTGTTATGAGCCCTGTATATCTGATCACACAAATGTCCAAATAAATTACTGGAATTCAACATTCCCTCCCTGAAATGTATAGTTGTCCTGAAACTTGATAAAGTATTCATGTGTTTTTTTCCCAGCATGAGTTAACCACATACAAGTCTTAAATTATGTATGTTCCTTTTTTTCATAGCTGTGGTAAAATATTTTCAGAATACTGACAATGAACACTTCTCCAAGACTCTTCTCCACAATAACGCCATTGGGATTAAGCACCAAAGACGGGCAAGTCCTATTTAACAAAAAAATCAATGTTCTTAAATTAAAATTCTTAATTTTTTATAATTGTTTAATCCAGTGTGGTCCAACTATTTTTCAGTCACGGGCCAGAAATGTTACTATTTTTCAATCGCAGGGCCGAAATTTATTCTTAAGATACACTGCGGGCCAGCATAACAGTTCAAGAGTTAACCATATTAGTATTATTAGAATTGTACCAAATACCTCACTTTTACACTATTATAATGTAACATTATTGTCAATTAAATATTGGGTAGAGAAATACTAAAATATTGGGGAGTTGACAGAAAATGCATGAGAATTTTTTTAAAAAGTATTTAGCAAAGTAAAATAGCTAACAATATCGCGGGCCAGACAAAATGGCCCCGCGGGCAAAATTTGGCCCGCGGGCTGCCAGTTGGATCACACTGGTTTAATCTGTCTTTTCAATATTTTTATCATGATCAATAGTTCAGATAACTTTACAATTTTAAGGGCCTAAACAATACTGTAAACCTAATTTAAGCAGCTAGTTGATGCACACCTACAACAAACTAATTTTCTGCTGTAATTAAAGCCACTGTCTGCTCGCTCCTAGAAAAGCGTATACCTTTATATTACTAGGAGTTCCTCTTGTGTTAGTTTTAATTCACCGACCAAAACTTCTTTCTGTTCCTTGGATGTTTCTAAAGTCATATAAAGCTAATTACATTGGGGACCATAATCTAAACACCTATTGGTTTTCACAAGAGCTTTCTTGGTTGCACATTTACACGAATTTCTCATGCTGGTTTCATCTCTTTCCATTGTCTGAGTTTAAAACATTTTGAATATTTGTTTTGATGAATTTCCTTGAACATGCTTTTCAGCAATACGTAAGGACGTGTTTCTGTATTATGTGCTACTATAGTACAACACTATCCTTGATATAATCGTTTGGTTACATGATTTACACTTTTCCACCAAAAAAAGTTTAAAAATATTCCATTGAATTGTTTTAATTTGTTACTCATCTACATAAAAAATGAGACTTCAAGAATGTGCAGCCAGGTATTCACTATCTCTTTAAATATGGAAAAATGAAACCGCTGTCACTATCAGTAAAAAGATTTGTCTTGCCACCATTTTGTCCACGGCAGAAGTAACCCAGATGAAGACCATTTCTGTGTTCGCTAAATACACTACTCTAACCATTTCCAATATCAAATTTAATATGAGAAAATTTGTGAAAATCAGTATCTTGTGATATCCTGCATGCGATTGCTTGTTGCACTCTAATGGAGAGTTTACACATTTTGCTGTAAATTGATTTCCTCAGAGCTGGACTCCCAAGAGTCGTATTCTCACTCACAGAAATAATATATTTATTTTACATTTGCAGTGCAGATGATTTCTATATTTCATATTTTCGACTGTAATAGTTTGGTATGGGCTAGCTTCAAGAATTGCCTTGTAAACAGTTGGCTATACGTTTTGCATATTTAATGTTACAGTAAAACCCCCGCCATTACAATCCCATTTATTACGACCACCTTTCTATTACGACCCAATCCCGAGGAACCGTGAAATGTTTGGGTCGAATAATTCGAAAATTTGACACACGTCTAAAAATTGATACAGTAATCCCTCGCCAACCTAGGTATCTTGAACCGCGGTTTCAGTTATGCGCGGATTTGTTTTGTAGACTTTTTTCCAACGGCGGTACTAGTTTCTATTATCCACGGTTTTCAGTCTATGGAAAACTAGCCCTTTCTGATGTTAGTGGTCACACATTTCACAAGCAATAGGCTGTTGACAAAGTGAGCACTTTTGATGGCCTGGTTACATTTTCCTTTCATCCATTTTTTATCCTTTAAACATCTTTTTAAATACATATTGCCATGTAAGTAATAAACAGTGTGTATATTCCTATATTCCACTGTACTCGGACGTTAACATCTAAGGCTTAAGTAAAGCATACTTATTAACTATAATTCCAAATAAGAGGGCTTTCAAAAGTGCTCACTTTACAGTGAATGGCCTTTACCATCACAGACTTCGACATTGGTTTTCCCAAGCAGCGTGAAGCAATAAATTACTTAATGCCAGAAGGGGACACTGGAGCACGGTGGGGGGGTTTGCAGGCCTGGTCAGTAAGGATTCTTTGTCCTAGTCACATGCATGCCTTACCCTCCCCATCTTTTTTTCGCTTCCATTAACCCTCCTCTTTTGCTGTAAAAACAGTGGATCATTGCACAGATTAGTTTCTTAGTCAGTGTATGTATGGGAATTTCAAATTTAATTCAATGGCCTTTTTTTTATTTATTATTTAAAAATTTATGTGTACCCACGTCTACATAATATGCTAATTTTTTATGGTGGGCAATTTTTTTTTCTTGTGAAGTCAATTTTATGTGTAAAGTGAACAAAGATAAGTGTGTGCAAATAAAATGTGTTCTTATGTTACCAGTACCATATTATGGGGAGTGAGGCCGTGTGCGTGTATAGACAACGTCAAAAGTTTTTGATGAAAAATTTTGGATAATTAATAATTCAAAAATAGACTGCACTAAATATTTTTATTCTCGTAAACATTGCCGCGCTTCATCGCGCCAGTGCACAGGGCAACACGCCGCCTACATTTCATATAAATTCAACACATTGATGTGAATAGCATATATCGGCATGTTTTCCCAACACCAATCCACTGTTACGAAGTGAACAAACCCTGTAACGATGGCAGCGGCGGTGAGCGGCCGCCACCCGCCATCTTGTAGTGAGCAACAGAGCAACAGATCAACAGCTGCCCTGCCTGAGAATCTAGAGCCGAGCTTCAGCAGCAAACCGCCACACCTGAGCCTGGCCATGTTGCAGAGGATCTAGGCGCTTGCCCAGCTATGAACACAGCCAGACCAAAGCCACCTAAACTTTTTGACTACATGCCTCATAGCAATGTCTGCCCCTGAAATCTGCGTAATAGATCTTTAATAATAACTTTATATTTTAATAAAACATAGTCAAATATTTTCACACACTTTCAGTGGCCTTTTTTACGACAAGGGGTGGTCCAATATGCCTTTCTTGGGTATCAAATGAATCAGGAAACTTCCAGCGACTAAAATATACATATTTATATTTAATTTCATTTAAAAAGTGATTTTTTTTTGCGCTAGAGACAATTGAACATACTTCATGCCAAAAATGGCAAGTTTGGGGGCATAAGGGTTAGGGGTGGGTCAAAATCACACCTACTGATGCACAGAATTCTTCTAAATGGGAATATCCTGCTGCAATGCAGAGAAGTCCGGCAACAGCCCTCGAGTTTACATCCATAACTAATTTTATCTTCTGTATTGTATAAAGGGTAGGTATTTTAATGTCATGAATATTACAAAGAAATACAATAACAGATGAAAATGATTTCAATTTTTTTTTTCTTTCAGAGTGCATATTTGCAAGTCTATATCCAAATGCTTAATTGTGCCGACTTGCTTCTGTGCATTTTTTAAAGAAATAGTTTATGTCCACAAATTTGACGTGATAAATACATTTTCAGTTTTGTCTGCCTCATTGAAAAATATTTAGTCACCAAGCTAGTTCAAGGTGGTGAGGATGTTGAAGTACACTATGTTGGCATTTAAAATTTTCTTCTTCTTTACAGTGCATTGTTTTGTTGACTTCAAAAGACACAAATTAGATCATACCCGACAATTTTTTAGTTTAAGTTGACATATGATGCTTTTACACATCTTTGACATGCACTCGACTTTGCCCCATCTTGGACGCAATGTTCAATCCTTTGGGCAAGTCCTCCCAAACAGTACAGAAGAGGCTGGAAACATGGCTACAGGATATGCCAGTGCAATGTTGAGAAGCTATTAGACACATACCAGCTTGTACTGTTCGCCAAGAATCTCCTAAAGACATCACGTCAACACCCTCCACAGTGAGATTGTACTGCCTGACTGAGAGACCGAACCAGCCACCAAGGCCACAAATGGTTCCTAGAAAGCTAGGAGAGCACACCACCAGTGATACGGGATAATAGCACTGCATCAGCACTCTTCAATTCCGGACTCCTGTGACAGAAGCTATCACCCCTGCTCCCCTTACCACTGGAGCCATGAGATAAGATTAGTATAAAAGGACTGGCACATCCAGCAAAAGACAGTCTCTGCTCCTCCACCGCTCACGATTGGGCCGGAGGAAGCCACCAGCAGTTCGCGCTTGACTGGTACGCCTACAGATGGCACCGCTCTCCATATGGCCAGATATCTGAATACCAGTTGAAGACAATCCCTCCAGAAGCAACTTCTGCATCCACTGTAGACCACTCTACTTCCGGAAGCATGGACTTTCAACGGCTCCTTAAGACGTCTGCTCCAACTTTACCACCCCTGCAATCGTCCCCAGAGCAGTAACGGAAGTCAGTTCTTTCAGGACCCTGCCTCACTGGACGATGACTGCAATAGTTAACACTGCCCTCCTGCTAGTTTAACCCCCACTTTGGTTCCTTAAGAACACCAGCTGATAGTTAAAGAAATCGACAATCTAGCCTAACTGATTCCTATTAGCGTTTCTACCCAAATTGCCTTCACCTGGCCTTTTTAAGTTAGTCAGAACTTCTGTGTCAAGTTGAATTAGCTTAAGAGGTAGTACAGGACCACCGTGCTATATTCAGTCAATATACCACGTGATTTCCAAATATTCTGTGTTTGCTTATTTCTACAGTCTCATTGTTGTTCCTACGTAAATACCCCACCAGAGTGAAGCCAGTAGACCAAGTGCTATTCAAAACCAGGAGAGACAAACATTAGATGGCAACCAGAGCTCTGCCACTAGGTAGAATTTGGCAGAGCCTATATCACTAGCAACTCCTCCACCGGGTGAATCGAGCAACCAGGTTATTCCATACACCACCACCGCTCTTTACGGGGCCAGAACGGAGGTGGAATTAACTCTGATTGATCAACCCCCTGTGGATACCACACTTGTGTATTTCTCTCTATATGGCCGGGCAAAAAGAGCAAGAGATACAGTTCCTGCCTGTGAGAATGTGAATACTCAGAAGTACACGCTAGGGAAGTGAGTCACCAGCTAACCTTTCATGAGGTCATATTAGTCCCTATCATCTATGCCATACTCTCAGAAGGGAGATGTGCAAAGGAAATTGAGAAAGGCATCATACACCTACAAAAGTAATCCAACTTGCAACCTTAATTCCCCAGTTGCACTTTGCACTTCTCCCACGCAAAGCAGAGTTCATACCGTCTGCACTACTGAAGGACCTCACCCTTCAATCCTCCCCCAACCCTTATTTCTACCATTGATCAAAATTTTTGGGGAACCTCACCCAGTAGTAGAGACAATACTATGAGGAGAAGAGCAGCCCCTGGGCCTAGCCTGCCCTTGGTTTGGGGCCAACCAGCATACAACCCAGCACCCAGCGAGCTTCAACAATGGTCACCGCAGCAGCACTTCATGTCCTAAGGAGAACACGGCGATCAGCAGTATGCCAGTCCCCTGGAAAAGACACCTCGTAGAATCTTCAAGACTCCAGGTAGACCAGTGATAAAAAGTGGTAAAAGGCCAACTTGTTCGCAGAGTCATAGGGTCATGACAGCAGTTGTTGACTTTGTGCCAACAAGACAGGCCACAAGACCAGTCTTGTATACCAACCGGGCACCTCAGAAACATAAGGCCACTTTCTCCCATATGTTTCTCGTGATTCTAGCATCGTGGTCTACAACTGTAAAGTTGACCACTGTAAAAGCCTCATCTTTTAAAACTTACATCATTGTGGTATTTAACCTCTCAAGTCATTGGTCAAAGTTTGACGTGAACAGTCCTTAACTAGAACCCTCCCTAGTCAGGCATGCACGTCAATGTATCTGTTTTAAGTACAGAATAATTTTTTTAAATTTCATTATGTTCAAACACTAATCAAAAATTTAAAATACAGTAGGCCACTTCAAATGTTTCTAATTAAATAAATTTGTATCCATTGCATTTGGCTAACCTAATTCCTCTCCAGCATTTCCATATCTGACGTGTTGCTGATACTTTGTTGGTTCTTTCACTCTCTGAGATTGGGTCACACTTGTTCAAGATAAGTTCATTCATCACATATGTCAATCCCACTTTCTGTCGTTGACCAAACAGAACTCCTTGCTTGCATTTCGAATGGTTCCAGATGTGATTGCATTTCTGTTTGAGACATGCCAGAAAAGGTACAAAATATAAGACTAATTCGAGCACGTTGTAAAAGGATCTTAGGTGTTTTACTTAGCAGAGCAGACAGTTTGATGTCAATGGGACGTCAGGCAAATGCAGCAAAAGACAACTCCCTCATGGGTGGACTGTTACCTGCTTATAAGAACCTTGAGATGCGACAGATGAAGCTAATTACCACCCCTCCACTACCTACTACGGCCGCTTCCCTCACTCCATGCTCCTAGCGGCTGTTGTACAAGAGTGCCCTACAGAGCACAGTGCCTCAGTGATTCAAAAACACATATTTCTTTGTTAAAATTATAGTAAATTATCAGTGGAGATGATTGAATTTTATCACATAATCTGGCTCTGAATTCTTCTCTCTTTGTTACCATCATTGTTTGAAGCAACACATTATACTAACAAATTTATTTTAAAATTTGTTTTCCCTTAAATTTAAAATATAAAATATGGTTTCAAAATGACTGCAACAAAGAATAATACTATGTTTCTTACTATAAAAATTATTAAATTTAAACATGTTCCCTTACATTTGCTACCAGTCAGGACACACCAAAATGCTGCTATTAGAAGGGCTGTAAAGGACTCTTGATGCAGAACAGGTTCTATATGTAATTAGGTATGCCCAACTCACATCCAGGTCAATAAGTTTTCCCTGCATACAAGTAAACTAGAACGACACTGCTGACAAAGCAAGCTGAAGAGGACTAAAGTTTGTTGATTAGAGAGAGTGAATACTATCCCCACAGCCAAGCATTCCAGGTATCTCAAGATGTATTACATAACACACAAGAGCATATGATGCCACAAGATGGTATGCTGCAAACTTCTTTTACAGCAGTATTAGCCATCTCATAGCCAGGTACAAAAAGAAAACAACTCAAATGCTCTTCCTCTCAGCCACCACTAACAAAGTGCTAAACCATTCTGTGCACTGCTGCAAGAATCCCATAGTGAAAAAACACATGGGTGGCAATAACAGCTGCTACATCAAACAGCATTGAGAGAATAAACTTTGGATGTCCTTCTGGGGTATATCTGCCCAAGATGCTTCAATGTGTACCCAAAGTTCATCCGTTGTGGCATCCGACCATGGACCACATAATTTTGATGGGCAAGAGATCCTATGAACATGCAAGCCAAGCAAGCAGTGTGACACGGTAGTCATCCAGGACTTTTCGGAAAATGCATGTCACATGTGGTCGCGCATTGTCCTGTTAGTACAGGGCACCAGGCTAACTCTGAAGATAGAGGATGACAGGCTCCAACACCTTTGCAATGTAAGGGTGGTGGTTAGCATACCAGTATGCAGAGTAGACATCAGCAGGACTAGAGTTGAGTTGAGAGATTTGGGTGGCTTTGAGCAACAAGGTCTTCAGAGCTGATGAGGGTGAAATAAGGTAAGAATGGAGCAGCATCAGATTGCAAGGATGGAGGAAACGGGAGATCCCTGAGAAAACCAGCAGACCAGCAACATCATCCTGCACGACTGCCGCTTGCAAAAATCCGGAGTGACCCAGCCAAGTATTGAACCTGGTTCGCCTTGGTGGAAGGTGAGCAGTCTAACTGCTCAGCAAACCGCAGTCCCTGCAGGACTGGAATCCGATAACAACCTATATCATAATTCCAAGTGCTGAGCTGGTACCACAGTGCATGATGCAACAGACTGCCAGGCATGCACTACAGTGGCACCAGACATGGATGCAACAATCATGGTGCTGCAAGCACAAGCGAGATTCATCAGAAAAGACGATGGCATGCCATTCGTCCCTCCAGACCCAACATTTCAAACACCATTGCAGCCGCAGACATCTGTGGTGAGCAGTCCGTGGCAAATGCAGTAATGAGTGCCTAAACAAGATGTCCTGCTGCAGTAGATGGTGACGAATCATGTGTGCGACACATATTGATACGCCACATACATAAACTCCTAAGTGACAGTGTTTGATGTAACTGTATGGTCCGTAATCACCATGCACACCAAATGTCTGTCCTCACAGTCACTGGTGCAATGGGGGCTGTTGGCTTCCTGCACATCACTCAGTCCATCCCTACTTGACCCACTGATCCCTTATACAAGTCACTGTGATTGCATTTCTTCCAGCGCAAGGACCAATTTTGAGGTAGGATAATCCACAATTCCAATAGGTTACAACTTTTCCACAGTTAAATGGAAACCTATTTGTATAGTTGTGTTCTTCGATGCTACATGCTCCCTTCATCTGTGCAGTGAACAGTGAGGAAACAATGCGCTACATCTCAGCTTATCAGTGTCGCCATTAGCGCACGTACTTCAGCTGAACACATTCATGCGCAGTCGACACATGTAGCCTTCCACAACACGGCCCACTAGTGTGGCGGCTGTGCTTCAGCAGAATAAGTAACATGAAAAAAGTGAGTAAAAAAATTTAACAGAGTTTCAGTAACAAGGCTTAACGTGGCTTGGTTGCTTGCTAGGGGCGAGAGATGCTGGATTTGAGAGAAACCCAGGTGCATAGCTAAATATCACTGGACAATTGTAAACTCCGGTAAGACGCCAGCTCATCTATTGCATGGGTGAGAATGTGTACTCTGGTTCTCAGGGCAGTAGTACGTCGACGAGGAACGGTGCTATTACGTATATTGACTGAGTGAGAGCACATACATAATCACTGATACAAAGTCCCTCGAATAGTGCGGGCATGGCACATTAGGCCCGCCATTGGCCGACCAGGACAAAAGCACTGTTCAGCGTGAGTGGAAATTTAAGAGCAGTAAAATCTCTGGGCCTACGAGTCTACGAAGAT
Organism: Dryococelus australis; assembly: GCA_029891345.1. NCBI lineage: Eukaryota > Metazoa > Arthropoda > Insecta > Phasmatodea > Phasmatidae > Dryococelus > Dryococelus australis. The sequence continues at coordinate 158,796,144 of CM056996.1, read as the reverse complement.
GCGAGCGTGGGGGAGAAAATACTTAAAGGTTCCAGATAAAATACACTTACTATGGCAGCTACTGATCAGACAAAGATGATGAAGTTCTCCCGCGACGCTAACGCGTGCACTCTCCCTGGCCCGCCAAACTAGAATGAGGAGGATGACGCGGAGATCCTTTACCTAACAGAGATCTCCCACTAACTCCGTGAGGGAAACCCAAATTTATACATATATGCTCAAATACATATGCAAAACAGAAACAAGCACAACATAAAACACTGAGGAATTAAGGCATTAATTCCTATACGTTTTCATTAATAATGAAAGTACAGTGTTCTTGTTACTATGCATGTCGGGTAAATTGAGTTCGCTATTAAAAGACTGAATGGGCTTGCAAAAGAAATAAGAAATTAAAACAAAATTACACAAAGCACTAGTCTTCAAAATAGCCCTTCAATTACAATTTATTAAATTAGACTAAGTTAATAATTGAATGAACAAAGTGAGAATTCAAGTATGGGCACTTGGCAAGGCGACTGCCGGAACTACCAAGATCAAATATGTTTAACAATACATAAAACTGAAAATAATAATACACCCTTTCAGAATTAAAAGAAACATAGCATGAAGACTTAGAAATTATGTAGTGATTTTAAGAGTGTCACAAATAGTAGGTTCATTTCACTATGCAAGCACTGTAGTTGGGCACTATTTAATTAATTACACCTCACACAGGGAAAGCAAACGTGAGATAACATTTGCCCATGTTTACTTTAGACTCTGATTTTGAAGATCATAGTACTTCACCACAATAAACATGTATACACGTGTTCACTCTTGGCAAGGCGGGTCGTTCGGATCACGGGATGGATCATTGACCCGTTCATGGACAATGTCAGGACCCATGCACTTCACATAAGGCCGTGCGTGGCTGGTGCACGAGTGAGCAACATTGGTCTGCCTCCTGAGCAGGGCAGTGAGGGCCACGTCAGGCTTCATTAAACTTTCTGTTGCATTTGTTAGTGGGGAATTTGCTAAGGATCACAAAAGCACCTCGTTCACAAATGTCGAGAAGGTGAGGTGACAATTGGCAATTATAACAAAAAATGCCCAATTGATGTGGATTTAATATCCTAGAAGACTGCAACAAATGCATTACACTGCAGAACATAATTTGCAAAATGGAAATTTATAATGAACAAGGAAAACCATCCCCTAAAATATAACAAAGTTTTCAATGTCAACTAAAAAAGAAGTTAACACAATATTAACTTGGTAACATTTCCAACACAGTCACAGTATTTATGCTTATAATAAAGTTCACATATCTTCCTTGCTAGCAGAAATATACTGTAACAGTCTTCAAAATAATCCACATAGTAAAACTCCCCATTTCTTGTCTGCTGAAAATATGTATATGTCCTCTTATTAATCACCAATTGTCACCTTTTCAACAGTTAAAACAACAGATGCCTGTCCATGCTAGGTGACCAGGCAAGAAATAAACAACTGTTAGCCAAGGCAGGCTTTTTATGAAGGGTGCCAATGATGCCCAAACGTCCATATTATAAAATATCTTATTGCAGGCCTGCCGTTTAAACGTATTTTATCAGTTTTTACGGATTTTTAAGAAAAATCCAAACCCCAACTCTTTCTCTTTCTTTTTCAAGCACTTTGCTCAAAGTGGTGACACTAGCGCCCACAGCAGTGTGTGTCAGCTTCACTGATGCATTTGTTTGAAAAATTCTTATAATGGACATGGATAATTAAGTGAAATATTTTGGACAAATGCCATTCCTTCAATGGCGTATGTCCAAAATATTTTGCTTACAAATTAACTGGCGCGGGTATACAGTTATCTACATATTTCTGTTACTGGCTGTATAATCACATGCGAAGGCCAAGGCTATTCTTGAAAAGAACCTTTACCACGAATTGCCGTTTTTATGCATGCAATCCAAATTTGGTGACTGTGTTTTGCGATTGGTATTGATATCACAATGGTGAAGAAACGACAGTCGTATAAACAAAAGTATAAGTGTGAATGGAAATAAGAATTACAATGGTTTGTACATTCCAAATCAAAACAACTAACATTAAATATGTAGACATCTTTCGTATCCACTTTTTTTTATGTAATTTGCAATTTTTTTAATTCAGAGGATTTTACAGAACTTGACCCAATGATTCCAGGATTTTACAGGATTTTTATACACAGGAACCAGGATTTCAGCTTCAGGACTGATAGCCGCTCTGTCTTATTGGCTTCTGAAAAAGGTGAAAGGAAATGGCGTTGCTAGGTAGCAAATACTTGCAACCACTTGCATCTGGTGTATTTCCAGTTTTAATTACTGGCACAGGTGAACAGCAATTTTCCTTGGTCTGTACTGAGTTTGTGCAAATGTCCAGTAGTCCTATTTAATCAGCCTTCTGCTGTCGAAGCTGCAGCAACAAGCTAAGTAAATTTTAACTTCTACTTGTTATTTTGTTTCTGGGGTGCTTTAGAATGAATCTTTGCTAAGAGTGAATCCTCTTAAGAGAGTATTTTAGCCACATCTCAGACTTCTGCTGTATGAACTCAATGCAGCTTCAATACATTCAAAGATACACTGGATTCGGTAGTAACATGAAGTGTTTGGATACATTCATCCTATACTGACAACTGAGCATTGGGAACAAGCTGTATGGCATTGCATGCTTAGGGCCTTGTAGGACTCCAAATTCTTTCATACTTCACCAATTAAGACATTTTCAATGACTCACATTTTTCAGATGCCTCGTTCTTCCTTATAAACAGGCCATGCATTACAGAATGACCATTCAAGCAGTCACTGCAATGACTACTTGCACTGTGGTATATTATAATGAAGTGGCTCTGCATATTTTGAGCAAACTGCAGACTGCTTGCAGTTTGTTTTCAGTTATAGCAACATGGTACAGGGACAGAAAGTTTCAAGTAAATATTTACACGTCAAAACTCTTAAAACTTGGCAGGTCATGGATTCTGAATGTCAATAAATTTACGGACAATGAATATGTCAGATACCAAATGACACCCTTTTTAAAGTTGAGGAAATGTGGATTGTATCACAATTAGGAACTATTGTCACAATGCTGGGGGGCATTTGATGTCTCAATCAACAGCCTACCCCTTGCCTTCATCTTTTTTGTGGTCTACAACCAGACACAATCAACTGCACCATCAATTCATTTTTTCAACTTAACAAGTAATCTTTCTGGAGATGTGTTTATAAAAATTTAAAACCTGGGAACATGGCATGGCTTAACTTCACTGAAATAGATGTGTTTACTTCATAATTACAATCCAGATCACTTGTCACATCACGGTGCTGTCTTTTTGTCTTTTTCCATAGCTGTTTAGGAACCACTGTTGATGTGTTTTTAGAATACAGTCATAGGCATGACCATAGGTTGGTCTGTGTATGCACTGGACCACCCATTTGGAAAGTTTTAAAAACACACTAATGTTATCCACTGTGGCTTACCACTCTCAAGAACAAGATAAAAGAATTGATAATGATGGTATTTCTAGTTTTTTTATTTGTTGGTTTCATTGTAGATATCAGAAGATTTACTCCAATGTCTACGATTGAAACTTTGCAGATGCATCTAAGCTTGCCTTGGCCACACAGCAAGTTATGTTTTGGCTCCTGAGTGGTTTGAATGGGACCATTTATACGTTATTAGAACACTGGCCAACTCTAGTGACACCTATGTCCACAGTAATATACCTTTTGTAGTGGCACTCAGTCTTGACCTGCTGTATCGTTAGGATGATGACCAACCTCCCGCCAACCTACAATGTGAATAGCGAACTCTTCCTGTCCTTTGCAGTAATTTATTGCATCAATATTACACCAAAATGTTCACTGCACCAGAGGCAAAATTGTTACATCCTGAGTGAAACTGGTTTTACGTCAGAACCTGGGAGAACATCCCAGCCTACTCTCTCCACAATAGAATACATCCTTAGGTGCCATTTCAGGGGATCTGTGATTGATTACACCTACCTCCTCTGCACAGCAGTAACCCATCATCCTGACAAGTCCAGGCGTATTGGTTAGTTGGTCTTGATAACTCCTCCCACCAGGATGGCACCAATTGATGTTACATGGATGTACGTGTAAGTGGACATAGGCTGCACACCTATATTTACCTGCTGGGCCAGTGAGAAAGATTCTCTAGACAGTCACCAACATAGGCTCCATGTATGGTTACACAATCTGGAAGCAGTACTCACTTATGAGGAGAGACCCTCATTAAGAAAAAGTACACTGCTCTGATATGTGATGCTTTATAAAAACATGCGACAGGACCTGGTGAGATGGAACAAGAAAGATAAGATGGAAGAAGAAAGAAGAAGAAAGAAAAAGAAAGAAGATGAGGACAGAAACATGAAATTATGGCCTCAACAAATTTCAGATCCCAAATGCATCTCGATCAGTTACCTTCCGGTTGGTTGGTTTTATTTATAGCAGACCTTTAAGCCTATTAAAGTAATGTTCTGTGTTTTAAAGCTGAAACACAAGATGAATTTCTAGTGTAATATAACGTCATCCTGCATTATATGGAATGAATAAGACATTCTCAGTTACGCAACAAAACAACTAAATGGTAACATTGCTGTTTACTGATCATACATTATTGGTCAACATAAATCCACTTGTAAGGATTATCTTTGAAAATATAACATAGAAATTGAACAAGAAAACATGATTACCATATCATGAATGTGGCACTACTAGTTTAAACAACCGGAAAAATGCAATGAGTCAATGCAATATGTTACAGGAGAAGAGCCATGTGATATTGCTGCCAGAACAGGAACTTTACCTGTAGAAACGATGATAGCCATCAGCATCACAAAAGTGGCAAAACAGATGATCACGACGCAAGTGCCTGAACAACTCGTCGTTGTCCATGTAGCGTTGCTGGCAGAACTCACACATTGGATGACCTTTGTGAGACCTGTCATCTGGATCTCCTTTCCGCCTGTGCAGAGCCAACTCTGGCCTTGTGTAGCAACGCCTCTCTGCTGTGAAGATCTGCACATACATGCACACATCTGCACACACAAACACACATTTACACACATCTGCACACTCAAACACAAACAGTACCTCTCAGAACTGTTGGTTACATTACTAATGTACTTGTACAACAAAGTGGCAACTTGCCTAACTTAACACTTGCAGTTGTTACTAGGCTCCCAAACATGACAGCTTCATAGTAAAAGTGATATACGAAACTTCTGGGAAAACTAAAACACATAATTTTTTTTTTTGCATATATAAAATTTATCCACTGTAAGACTAAACAAATTTTGGGTAAGGTCATATGCCAAAAAAAAAAAGAAGAAAAAAAAACAATATATACTTAACATACACAAAATACAGATAAAATTTGCGTAGAAATACATTTGAAAGATATTTGTTTACATCTTTTTAGAATTAAATATTTGTCTTCTTTTATTAAAAGAGCAGTTTTCTGTAGTAGTCCTACAAGCCTAATAAATTATGACAATTTTGGCATTTGACTCATTATGATAACTTTCACCAAAAATCAGTAGTAGTCACGAGTTTTTCATATATGAACAACTTATCTTCCTACCCCTCCACAGAACACTGAAAATTGTCACAATTGATTTGTTACGCTACGCTTCTACAGATTACTTACATATTTCCTTCAAATGAGTGAATATTCAAGAACTATATCAAAACTTCATAAACCCGCTATGACAATTGTAGTAGCTGCCAATGATGTGATGTTGCATAATGGGTGTTCACTCACTGTCTTGTAACATTTTTAAAGGCACGCAAGTCACTGAAATTTTAGTCGCAATCAAATTTGGACAAGCAAATAATTCAAGTCTGAATGACTGCACTAAACTTGATTTTTAACCTTTTTAGTTTTCCATTCCAATTCCAAGCAAAAAACAATAAGTTCTCAAACAAGTGCATTTCAAATTCCTATAAATGTCATTAAGATTAACCCATGTGCATAACATTTATATTATTATTTAAGTTATATGAAATTTAATTATTTACATGCAACACATAATGCATGTACACAACGTTAAAAACTGTATGCCGTTTCCACCATGTAGAAGACTACAGAGGTTGGCATTTTAACCGCATTGACATTTATCCTGTAAAAATGTATTTCATGGTGCATTATGTTGAATTGTGTGTGTTTATAAATGTGCAGTATTCAATGGTATTCTGGTCAATTAAATGATTCAAGAATAGTAAGTCTATAAGAAATGATGAACTTCATAACTTTATAATCAGAGATTGTGCTAATACCTTCACTCCACTTTTAACTCATATTTTTAATTTTAGTTTATCAAGTGGTACTTATCCTAGTTTGTGGAAAAAAACCATTGTTGTTCTAATATTTAAAAAAGGTAATGAACACTATGTTATTAATTATAAACCAATATCGTTATTATGTTCTTTCTCAAATGTTTTTGAGAAGGTAATTCATAGGTATATAAACTTTTATATAAAAAATATAATATCAAGTAGTCAGCATGGATTTCGAACTGGTAAAAACAACTGCTACTAATTTATTCAAATTTGTTAATGATTTATATGGAGATGTAACATTTAGAAATCAGACAGATGAAATATATTTTGATTTAAGTTATGTAAAGCTTTTGATATTTGACAGTCATTTTTGAGAAAAAAAAAAAAAAAAAATTACAAGCAATAGATTTGATATCAATTATGTAATTTATTTTCTAGTTATTTTTCTGATAGAAAGTTTGCAGTGAGAATTGAAACCTCGCCGTAATTTAATTTCAATGTATCGTCTGGTATCCCACTCGGTGGTACACTATCACCAGTTTTATTTTATATATATTTTATTAATGACAATAGCAGTGTTATAAAACAATTATCAACCACTTCTGGAAACAGATGAATTGAAAATCTATAAAAATATCAAAGACTTGACTGAGTGTGTTCAGCTGCAGAAATATATTTCTGCTGTGTATGAATGGTGTACTTGCATTGTTATGTCACTTATCCTAGAGAAAACAGTTTGTATGTCATTGACATGGAAAACTAATCAAATTGTATATAAATATTTGGTTAAAAATCATTATATTAATAGAGTCGATTATGTTCATGATCTGGGTGTTATACATGATTCTAAATTATTATTTCATTATCAGGTTTCAAATAACTTCAGTAATTCTAAACAAACTCTAGGTTTAATTCAATTTATCACTTCTTCAGCATTAACACACTATTCATAATTATGTTTATATGAATCATTAGTACGATCAAAATAGGAATATTGTACAGTTATTTGGAATTATATTTCCACTAAAGATCCACGGAGACTGGAAAATGTACAAAGTAATATTTTTTAAATAATTATTTTCTGGATTCTCACAAATAAATTTAATTTTTTACTAACTTGGAGCTCAATAAATATGAAACACAAACTTTGGAAATTAGACATTATATTACTGATGCTTTATTTTAATTATACCTAATGCTTTTCTCTCATATTTATCATGTCCTGTTAACAACCTTGTGTGTTTTAAGATTCCCAATCATAATTATAGAATTTTGAATACCATCTGTACCTAAACAAAAAAAATCTAGTTAAACGGTATGTTCTAAACTATAACAAACTGTTTCACGATTTTAATCTCTTCTTGGGAAAAAAAATTACATTTTATAATTTATTTAAGTATTATAATAGATAAAGCACAATCTCAGTACAATCCTTATTTGTTGTTAATTTTTCTTATCATGAGTTAAGTTCAATATTTACTTATGGTATATTACAGTTGTTTTATTAAAATTTCTTTATGAGGGTTAATTTTTGTTGTATGTTTGCATAACTCGTGTTGTACTTGTGTAATATCTGTGTTGTATGTTTGTGTTATTTTTATTTCATTTGTATGTATATAGGTGAATAAGAAAGTAGGTAGGCTAAATAAGAAAGTAGGTAAGTTAAATAAGAAAGCAGGTAGGCTAAATAAGAAAGCAGGTAGGCTAAATAAGAAAGCAGGTAGGCTAAATAAGAAAGTAGGTAGGCTAAATAAGAAAGTAGGTAAGTTAAATAAGAAAGTAGGTAAGTTAAATAAGAAAGTAGGTAGGCTAAATCAGAAAGTAGGTAGGCTAAATAAGAAAGGTAAATAAGATGTGTGTGTGTATGAATGTGTGTGTGTGTGTGTGTATGTATGCATGCATGGATGTATGTATGCACGGATGTATGGATGGATGGATGTACGCATGCTGGATGGATGGATGTATGTACGCATGCAGAATGGATGGATGTATTTATGTACACATGCATGTATATATGTATGTATGTGCCATCATGTTAATGATCTCTACTGTTGGGTGGCACATAAGGTCCAAATAAATAAATTATTATTATTATGTCTGTACTACTCGTGATCAGTTGTGCTCAGTATTTGTTCCCATGAGCTTTTAATTTGTAAGTGGAAAATGTAACAGTGCTGGAAAATATCACTCTACCGACTTCATTATTTTACTCCACCTAACCAGCTATCCGCCACCGGAGAATACTCCGCTACCAGGGTAATGAAGACTTACCAGTATGCTGTCCCCTTCGACTGCGAGCGAGTTCATGGGCAGTGTGTCTGCCTTGCTCGACTACAGATTCAGCACTGTGTGGCGCCGCCAGCTGACTTCCCCCTCCCTGAATACACCTCGCTGGCCCCCGCCCTTCATTACAGTTGGCCGTCGCTACGCAACTCTGCGACGTGGCGGCATACGTCAATAAGAGATTTAAATTAACTGATTTTTGTACTTCGGCAAAACCTCCATACTGTTCTTCCATGTACCTCCACACTCTACAGCACTAAGGTTGGACTATATATGATGGGTTTTGATACCCAGACAAGAGAGACAGTACCAGATACGCAACAGGAGGAAACACACCGCACTCACATTTAAAATGTGAAAGGGGGAAAACCGGCAGAAGGCATTTCCCTGCCATGTTTTAATAGATATATTTTTAATGGGCATATTTTATATTTTAAATACAGGGCAAAACACAAGTTTGGGCATTTATAAGAAAGTTAAGTAATATTACAATTTTTGGTAACAATTTTGTACTCCGTTTTGGGAAAAGTGGTAAATTGCACCCTTTGTATTCTTGGAGCCTGTTTTCAGGCATGATTGTATTCAACCAATCTTCATAAATTTTGTATAACATATTTTTGGGGCATTATATATATATAAGGAAAATAATTTAGCCCAATACAGGAAATAAAATTATATTTGTGGTTTGTTCATTTCTCACAATTGTGGGGGTAACAACCCTACAGTATCAATGGGATTGGAAAAACCTATGTTTTTAAACTCTGCCAAACATCTTTTTAACTATGCTGAACATCTAGAGCTGTGGTCACTGCCATGGAGTTTGAGTTTCCTCCGGGTGCTCCTACTTCCGTGACAAGTGTTACACCAGTGATTTTTTCGTTTTAAACCACGGGCAAGTTTATGTCCCCTAGTACAAAAACTTATTGAAAATGTGGTGAGCTTTTTTACGAGAAGCAAAAGTTTATAAAATGACTGATACTTGTGGAACTTGTGTATCATTTGAATCATTTGAATGTGAGCTTTATGGATCTAACTCAGACATGTTTAGTTTTGGACCACCAAAACTTCAAACTAAATAATCTTATCTGACAACTCTGGAAAATAGTATTAATTATAAAATAATTGAGGACAGAGCCATGAAATGGCAGCAGGGCTAGCTAACATGTCATGTATGCAAACAAACAAGAAAGAAGACAAGATTTTGCAAGTACTTACCACACTAAGTAACAAGATTGACAACTTGACAAGTTAAGTGAGTGAGTTTAAGGATGAAACATCTTGCTTAGTAAAATTCTGAAAATTAACAACCTCCCATGTGGGTGCCCAACGTGTGTGATCGTTGTTTACAACTCCAGTCAACTAATGTGTAACATACCAAATCATTCAGCCAAGTCTTCATGAATGGACAATGGACTGCGCCAAATAAAACTAATTCTTCAATTTCAACTCAAAATACACACAAAGTAGAAAATCAGGTTTCATGTGGATACATCACACAGATAACTCACTCTGAGAAACAGGATCAACCATTACATTCCACTGTGCCAGCAGCCGACAGGAAGGATATCAGGAAGTACGTGTGCGCACAAAAAAAAACAGACTAATCTGGCTCAGCAGGAATAAAAGCAAACATGGGCAACCATAAACAAATTCAGTTTGGTGCGCGTATTAATGTGAACACTAAAATTATTGCTAAAACCATTTGACTGAAAATGAAAGGTATTTATCTATCCAGAATTGACCCTGATGTGGAAGAGTTATACAAACCAGGAAATAAAGATCACAAATCTGAAGGTTGTTAAACTGAAAACAAAATACAACACCTACTCATTTTACGCTGCCATTGCAGAGCCTGGTTACGATTGTATTTAGCAGAAAAAGAGCTGCCTCAAAGGGCCTGTGATATACCCATCAGGCTGGGGGCAAGTGAGGAAGGGCAATGAAGGAGAACTCATTTTCCTGTTGCACGAGCAGGAGTTGGTTGGTAGGATGGTAGGTCATTCCATCTTAAACTTTACAATTTCACATGGTTTACTACATAAAAATATTCCTAAAATAAACTATAAACAATTTCAAAGCTATGCAACATTTCAGGTTGCAGAGGACAGTTAATACACGAGATTCTACACTAGCACAATTACCTTGTGCTGGAAGATGTTCTTCAAGTATGGTTTGATGTGATGTAACAAACGTTACAAGAAAGGACAATGTCTCGTAAAAGATTTTTCAAAAATTGCTGTTCATTTGTTATTTTAATACAGTTGAAAAAATATATTTTTTCATTCTAGAATTATTTGAGAACTTTTGTACGAAATTATTTCTAAGCAGCGGGAAAATGGGAGATTGCAAGAGAACATTGGACGAGGTGTTTGTGGCGTGAATGAACGACAGGGCGTGAAACCCAACTAGTGAAGGCTACTGTGCATGAGGGCGCTCGGAGAACTCTAGAACATTGTGGACTGATGAGACCTGGACTAAATTAACGTAGAATTGAATTGAACATGTGATACAGATTTGATAGTAAAAATTAGACGTGTCAAATATGGACACATCATTTATAAAGTAATTGATTATGTTTTGATACACTGTCTATTATGAGTGGTTCTGTTATATAATTACATTAATTTCTTATTGTAAATTGTACAGATTGAATTTATTATTTGTAAATAGCAAGACATATTGATTTATTGTGAGACTATGGAGATTTCTTGCCCCCAAACCTAACGAACTGAATGTTGGTCATGTGGACAAGCAGGACACCTGAGAGCCAAATGTCATCAGCAGCGTCGTCGGTGGCGGCGGCGGCAGCAGCATGATGTCACACGATACTCTCTGACTAAATTCCACCATGTGGAAGCGTTTTCCCTTAGTCGGTTGGCAGTGACCTCGGTCCAGTCTTCCCCGTGTACGCGGTGCCTGTTCCACTTTTCCTCACAAACAGCAAGAAACGTACCCAGGTCCTGTGTGTCGTGGTCCACAAAAGTTGGCAACAGTACATTCCTGTCCAGCCCGGTTAAGCCCTGTGGCATGTACGTAATGACTACTGGCGGCACGTGGGTTTCACCTCTCTGTTGGCGATGGCGCAATCTCAACACAGTTCGTCTTACGACACTCGTCACAGTTTACAACACCATCGCAGAAGGTGGTAAATTCCATAGGCCCTATGCATCATAAATGTGAGTCTTTTTACACTGTTGGCACTGCGCCCACTTCACCCCTCCTCCCCCGTCACATCCAGTGCGCGTGCACAAGCATTGCTCTGATGGCGTAGATGCGGTATCGGACGTACATTGACATAACGGTTGGTCCCATGAATTTTCTGCAAACAAATTTACCTCGCTTAGTCTGCCATAATGTACGCAGCATCTGACCGGCATGTACAAGTAGTTTGCGTTCGCGATCACGGGTGTCATGGTTGCAGACATGAAAGTATTGAGGCCTTCTCCCAGATGATCAGTTGTGGTGTCCACCATTTTCTCGTGGTTGGCGCAACGCAGATGAACACACTGGCCTCACTTGGGAACGACTATTGACGCCATCGGGTGAGACACGAGACGAACGAAGACACAAGTTACTTACTGATAAGGGCGCCAGCTGTGTTTCCCAGTCACCGCACTGTTGAGACTCAGGGTTCTCAGGGATGCTGTGGGTTCTGTGTGTCCATCTCACCCGAGCATACTTACGATACACTTTGCATTAATAAACATAATTACTAAACTTTTAGAAAACAATGGCAAGAGGTAGCTGTCGTTACAAAGATAAAGCACTTGAAGCACTGTACTACTTCCTTTTTATTTTACCACTCGTACAAAGAAAATGTGCTAGAAATTTATTTGTGAATTACACTCGGACGTGTCTAGCTAACTCCGATTGGGTGCTTCCCCAGGTCGCAATTAATCTAGCGCACTTCCTATTTGGACGACTTCTCTGTGGTGTTTGAAAACACAATCTTCACAAGGGAAGGGGGTCGACAGCCACTAGGGTGGACTGACGATTTTCCCTGAATATAGGGCGCAGAGAATAATAAAATGAAACAAAATTAATAAGTCACATAAACATGTATGATTATTTGGCATCATTAACGTGGACTCATCGGGGCTCGTTTTGCCGCACATGGTTAGTGAGGTAACAGCCTACACATATAGCCGGCAAGGACAGAAATAATGTCACCGCACAAATTACATAAAAACATAAAAATACACTTGGAAAATGATGGGGCATGACATGAGTGGTCACAATAAACATGCAAGCGCGTGAAAGCAGTATTAGATGGCACAGATGCCGCTGGATAAGTGTTGCAGCGGAGCACGTGGTGCAGGTACAAAATGTTATATTTCTCTGCAAACTCTGGTCAAACAAAATATTATTCCCATTGAGAAAATTATTCTGCTGCAGATTGAATCAGTTTGAGCTTGTAATATGCCAGATGGCAGGAAAATCAGACATTGAAATGACCACATGGTCAGACATACAAATCATCAATTACACGAAAAATACATTGAACCCTGAATAAAATTTATATAGAACACTGCAATAAATTACGACACACATGATATTATACAAATATGCCATCAAACTGCACGGATGGCACAGATATCGACTTGGCGGCTATGAATCACAAGGTCGCAACAGATGTGGCCGTACAATAATTAAACATGAAAAATACCCTTGAATACATAAATAAAAATAAAGCCCTTAAAATTGCACACAGCAATAATACAGAAATTGCAATGAAGCACCTTTAGCACAGGTGGATGGGGTTTCATTCAAGTTGTACGGGCCACATGGCCTCCGACGTCTGTCCTCCCTTTCTCCTCGTTTAAGTTTCAAAAGCCGCAAGAGCAAAAATTATTAGTTAAGAAGAAACATAATGCTGGGGAAATTATCTGACAAAAACGTACGCAAGCCAAGGTTAACCGGTATACTAAGAATAAGCTATGGTAATCTACATCAGTTACCCGAAAGATCTGGCCAAAAGAGCAAACATTACTTGAAGGTCCAGCCAGATAAATGCAAGTTCCTTAGAAATGAGGTGACATTTTTGGGACACATGGTAACTAGAGAAGAGGTAATGCCAGATCCTAATAAGATTAGTAATCATTCCCAGGACTCACCGGGTACTACCGCAGATTTTTAAATGGTTAGGGTAAAATTGCTAAAATGTTATACGAGTTGTTAAAGGACCAGACTGCGTATGAAAGGGGAATCAAACAGGACGGGACATTCGAAACATTGAAGGCAGCATTGGCGAGCGAACCAGTGTTACAATACCCAGACTTCGAACAACCATTTATGTTAACTACTGACACAAGTCAGAAAGCCTTGGGGGCAATATTATCACAAGACAAAATTGGTAAGGATCAACCTACATCATACGCAAGTCGAATACTTAACAAGGGTGAACGTAATTACTCAACCACGGAAAGGAACTGTTGAGTATTGTATGGGCTGTTAAGTACTTTAGGCCCTATTTACTAGGGCAATATTTTACCGTAGTTAGTGACCACAAACTGTTGAAATGGAATTTTAGTGTGAAGGATCCCAGCTCGCAACTGCTAAATGATGATTAAAATAAGAAGAGTATGATTACACAATACATTACAGGGAAGGTAAAACCATACCGCATGTAGATTTGCTGAGCAAAATTAGTGAGGTGAAAAACTGAGTACAGGAAGTAGAATAGGATGGTGCGTCAATAGTCCAGGGAAAGGAGAACGAGATAGCGGAGAATGAACCGGTTAGAAGACTTTTAAAGAAGGCTATGAATCTGCGATAGGGGGACACCAGGGAGCATCCCTGACATATGAACGACTGAAACAGTGCTGACACTGGCCTGGAATGAAGGCAGACACAGAAGATTATACACATAAATGCCTGCCAGAAATAATAAGTTAACGTGCCCACAGATCAGGATGCAGAAGGAATTGACAGACATGCCAGATGTAGTGCTCAAAAAATGTGCTTTGGACACAGTGGGCCTGTTGCTCTAGATGCCAGCCGGAATAAAGTATATTCTCACATGTCAAGATGGTCTGTCTAATATAAATACCTCATAGCCATGCCTATTAAACAGGACACAGAAACTGTAGCAAAGGGCGTTAGTCGAACACGTAGTATTAGTGTTCCGAATACCACAATGTGTGCTTGCAGATCAAGGCTTAAATTTTATGAGAGATGATGAATAGGATGTGCAGATTATTACAGGTAAAAATAATCCACATTATCATGCTTCTACCCACAGTCAAATTTTGTGGAGCGGTCACTCACATAAGACGCTGGTAGAATATCTAAGACATTATATTAGCCAGGATCAGGACGACTGAGATAGGTGGCTGGTAATAGCCCACATATGTTAATGTTTGGGTTATATAATATTGGGTTTATCTAAGGAATATGACAAGTATGTTAGGCAACTACAAGCACATCTTCAGCAAAGGTATAAACTAGATAAAGAAAAATTAATTGCAGCGAAGGTTAAGAGTAAGGCACAGTTTGATAAAAGGGCAAATGAACATAGTTTCACAGAAGGGGATGAAGTGTTATTATACGATCAGTCGGTGCATAGAGGACAATCCAAAAAATTGTCCAGTCAGTGGATAGGCCCTTTTAAGGTTATTAAGGTACACGGGGTGACTTGTACAATGCGTAAAAGAAACAACAAAACCATGAGGGTGGACGCAAATTGATTAAAACCTTTTTTTTAAAACGGAATAGTGAACTTCCTCGAATTCCCTGGGATGAAATACTAACATGCAGGTTCAGCATAGCTATATAAACAACAGTACAATATTGTAAGGTAGGTAAAATTTAACTAACTTGAATGTGAATTATGAAATTGATGATGTTTGTAAAGCTTTAGTCATGTTGTCAAGGGTAAAACTTAAATAACTAGTACTAAGAAAATGGTGTTCCTAGAAGTGCTTGTGTATATGTTATTAAATGTTTCTTAAATCATGGCACTTGATTTATTAAATGGAGAAATGAAACAAACTATACGTTGTTGCACTTCAATTGATATACATATCTGCTGAAGGTGATTGAGAGCAATGATAATTTCTCTGATTATTAAGTAGTTCAAAGATATTTAATAGTAACAGAACAACTATGTAATCGGTATATGGATTTTGTGAATAGGTTTATATATGGAAATAATGTTAATAAAGGAAAGGAAATTTTAACTAATACTGATCAGGAGAAAACTATTTAAACAAGTTAGCTGCACCCCACACAGACGCCAAACGGAAGAAAAGAGGGTTAATAAATATTTGATGGGATGAGTAGGTGCTATTTGGCACGCTAGATGAAGACTATACTAATTATTACACTGAACACAAACTAGAGAAATAGCATTTAGATTTCATCTGCTTGGTGAAGGAACAGGTTGTTCTTGTAAAATTATCTATACAAATGTTTAATTGTACTATGAGTAAGGTAGCTGAAAATTAGGCAAAGCTAACCAGGAATATGGAAGCTCTACAAGGGCAGGTGAATCAGCTCAAATCCAACATGGTAAAACCCATTAATAAAGTAAGGGTAAAAAGTGTAATGGATGAACATTTAAATAATTTATTGTATTTGTCTAAAGAGGTGCTGGATCAGTATAGGTTATTAGTAGATGCTGTTGTGCATGCTCAAAAGGGGATAATGCAAACACACATTGTTTCCCCACCCCAGTTAATGAATCACTTGAAAGCAGTAAGCTTGCAATCTCGCAATCTACCCAGCTCTGAAGAACACAGATGCAGCCATGTATCGTGAACCTTCTGCGAAGAGTGTAGTGAAGTCTGGCTACTTTGAAGACCCCAATGATCTGGCTGATAGACTGTGGTGGTTGGTTTCATTGCAGAGAGGTGGATATCTTTCTGACATCTGAGATATAAATTAAATTATTGATGAACTCCGAGATGGAGGCTTTATTGAATGTTGTATATGTGTGTGCGATTTGGTTATGTATATAAACAAATACAGTAAAACTCTGTTAAGAAATTTTTCAAGGGACTGAAAAATAATACTTATTAATCAGGAAAACTTCTTAAAAGGGACAGATTACACATGTGTGCATCGACCAGGTGTAAATTATTCAACTTATTAAGAAGGAAAATTTCTTAAGTGGAACTTCTTAACAGAGTTTCACTATATAAATATAAACAGTAAATTTGTTTTTTTAATTCCTACCGTCTAAGAAATATACCTACGGCTATGTGTTAGCCGGTGTCTTTCTGATCTCGCTTCCTGGTGAACGACACTTCTTATGTATGTATAGAGGTTTATCACAGCAGGTAAACACTGTGCACTGCCTTGTATGCTAGGCTGAAGATGCAGTGGCAACTTTCATGTCGCAAGTATGATATAATTTACTAAAAAACGTATTTCCATGCTCTGTAATGCTTGAATCAACTCTTCAAAAACCCTTGCAGATGCTGTTACAGAGTCTTCAACCATTGATTCCATCTTCACATTGTAGTAGAGTACACAATTACAGTGGTACCATAAGCTTGTAGCGTCTCTTCAGAGATGCTGTTACAGGTGGTATGTCTTCGACCATTGATTCCATCTAGAGTCACAGTTGTAGTAGATGTAACAGTCTGCGTTCCACCACCACCACCATGCTTGCTGAAAAACATACATTTGTTGATTCTCGCTTTTTCACACCGCATGTTAGTGCTGGGGTGATCATCTTTCATGTTGGCGTGCATTACCCCTGTTACTAAAAGTATTTTTTTTTCCACACACACACACAATGATACCTTAATGCTTACAGCGACTCTTCAGTTTCATGGCAATGGTGTGGTTAGCGAATGTCTTGCTGCACTCGCTTCCTGAGATGAAAGACAAACCTTGTCTTTGTACATCTGGTTATAGCTTATCACTGCAGGTAAACACCTCATCGCAGTTATCACAGTGGAAGATTGTGTATTATGTCTGTCTAGCTGACGATGCAATGACAACTTTCATGTCAACATGTACATCTTGTACTAAAAGTATTTCCACAATAATAACATTGATCTTGTAATACTGTTGGCGATGCAGCTGGTAAGTCTTCAACCATTATAGCAAAGTACATGATCATGGTAGATTAATGTAGTCATAACAATCTGCTTTCCACACACCGATTAAATGATGTTCGTGTTTATATGATGTTGACTTAAATACTGTTCATACTACACGCTACTCTGAGTTACCTCGGTAGGTGACTGCGTGTGGTGCAAACATCAGCATGGTTGCTGACCTTATCCGGTTGATCGCTGTCGAAGCTGGCCTTTTTACATGTGTTCATCTTTCTGTTTTGGAGGTGTCTTGGTATGCAGATACCTCCCGTTGTGTCTTACACCAGCTCCTGGTGTGTGTCTGTAATGGTAGCACTACCTTAACAACAATCTAGTCGGCCAAGAATCTCCTCGTCCTGTCGCAGGTAAGTGTTTGTAGATGAATTTCATGTTCTGTGAGAATGTATTCTTTAGGCAGGCTATCACTATGGGGGGCATTGTGCATTATAGCATTTAGTAAAGTTATTTCCACACTGGTAACATGGATACCGTAATACTTGTCGGGGCCCCTTGCTGTTGACAATACTGACTGTGTTTATAGATGGCAGTCTTCAATAGATGATTTTCGTCTATAGGAGAATGTAGTGGTGTGCTTCCCGCCACACTCGACGACAAAGTGCTTTTATCACTACTTGATGACGGTTCATATCTCGGGTTGTCACAGTGTAATACCTATAGCTGGCAGACTGCAAGCAAGTATTTGTGATGATGAGTTTGGTCATATACGAAAGTAATAACATAAACACACAGCCACTTTTTTGTTTAAAACTATTTTCCTTTTGTGCACTCTAGCGGGAGACTGGCAAAACTCAGACGGTGAGTGCAAGCAGCTGTCTGCAGGGACCTGAGTTTGAGGTTTGCCACAGGTTATCACTATGGATACACACACACAGCATCGCAGTTATCACAGTGGAACTGCTGGGCTGCTGGAGGGAAAACTGCCAGTAAGTATGCGCATTGAAGGTTTGAGCAGGGTCAACAGAGAACTGCTTGTAATTGCAAAGTCTTGGTACTTGATGTAAGTACATGCATTGAAGGTTCGAGCGCAGGCAGGGTCATGAAGACATAGTCTGACGGCCTGTAATTGCATACGGCTTGCTCGGTACACAAGCATAGGATGGGTCATGACTGCCTTTAATTACAAAGGCTCAGTACATGACTGCAGGTCACAGACAGTATGACTGTAATTATGAACACAGCATACTAGTTTGCATTGCCCGTCTCAGGCTGCCTCAACTGCTGGCTGTGAATTTTCCCTCTAAACTTTTTTAAACTTGTACACGAACCTAGTTCAAACACTTCCTGCTGTGTGCATGCAAGGTACACACACTTACTTCGCCTGCACCGTATGAGTAGGTCTTGTAGACAACGGCACTTCGTAACGTTTGGCAGTGGGACCTTTCTTCCCGACCAAAAATTCTCTATTCGTTGTTGGCGAGCATGTAATGTTAGCGTGTATTACCAGTCTCTACGGGCATTGAACATGCGATAAAGGCTGTTCACGATAAAGTGAGCATTTTTGATATCAACATTAGAAAAAAGTCACTGCCTCTACCTGAATATATTTTAACAGACGCAATGAGTGGCATGGATCCAGTAAAGTTGGCAGCGATGGAGGGAAAGTAGTTCCATATCTAAATGTTGAATGAAAAGTATTAGGTAACTGTTTGTGATAACTTAAAATTATCTCTATAGATTTAAAGCATCAAAGTGTAAAAATTAGTACATTTGTACAATATTTACTTTTATAATAATGTCACATTTTCACTTGACCAACACATGAATAAAGTGATGATGCCCATGGCAATGTTAATTTTACATAAGGCGGAAGAACACACAACGTGTATACAAGTAGATCTTAAGCAGGGCTTTCAAAAGTGCTCATTTTACAGTCAACAGCCTTTGCCTTATTTTTCAAGGATGGTACACTGTCCCCACACCCATCAGGGTACATGCATTAGTTCCTATAACCTTTCAATAGCATTGAACCTATGATATCTTATTTTCAATAGCATATGTAACAAGTACGTACGTTTTGTCAAGGATTGGTGGTTATGTAATATTTGCAGGCACCGAGTTGCTTTCTCAGTTGGTAATGTATACAGTGCACGGAAAGGCAGGACGGTCATTGTGTTCTGTGCTTCCAGTGAGTTCACGTCGACGAAATGCGCTCGCGGCCTACAGGTCTTCACTGCTACACCAGTTAACTGAGGTAAACCTCTGCTCTGCATCTTATAAATGCAGAGTACATACTTAGTTGAAATGTATGTGTGTGTGTGTTGTAATACCTCCTTACTTGGCATTGCTAATTCATTTTATAATGAGTTCCTAGCATTATAAATGTCATCTCTCTCTTGAATGACTAATGTATGTTGTTTTTCGTATGTGCTTACGGTTCTGGCACTAGGCACTCTCTCATAAAGGAACATGCACTCGACTGGTCTGCCACCCTGGCATCTTTCTCTCTTGACTAGTACCATCCTTTGACTTGAGTGTTTGTGGTTGACTGCAGTCTTATAAGCTACTCGTGCAGCGGTGGGGTCAGATGCATATTTTTCGTTTGCTGTTGGCAGGTTTCACTTGGTTCATACAGACAACGTTCTGCCCCAGGACGGTCAGGTTAGTGATCGTAGTCCTTTGCACTGAAGGTGCAATATATGACGAACCATAGGTGTGTACGCTGTGCATCGTCTTCGGCTCCAGTGGTGGGAGATATGATGTAAGTATGAGCCATGAAGGTCAGACAGAGTATGTCCACCTATAAATAC
This sequence comes from Dryococelus australis, assembly GCA_029891345.1. Taxonomy (NCBI): domain Eukaryota; kingdom Metazoa; phylum Arthropoda; class Insecta; order Phasmatodea; family Phasmatidae; genus Dryococelus; species Dryococelus australis. The sequence continues at coordinate 158,775,735 of CM056996.1, read as the reverse complement.
AGGCTTGGTATATGAATATAACTGCCTGTAAGTACGGAGACTGTAGGCTCTGTACACAAGTGCACAGAGACAGTCTCTAAGTAATTGCATTGAAAGTACAGTACAAGAGTGCTGGTTGGAGATAGTAATGGGTGATGATTTCAGTTTTTTTTGTTATGTCGTTCTGTTATGCTGATCTGATTTTGTCTAGCACCCCTGCGCTTGTGGTGGTTGGTAAGTATGTAAAACTGTTTTGTCCTGTAGGTACATTGTTTTCTGTTTGCATAGGTGTGTAGGCCGTATTGTTCCCGCCTGTCGAATGTGTCATCAGCTTAAGCAAAGTGGATGTGCAAGCCTGTACATCGTAGGCAAGTCTCACGATGACAGGTATGGTGAGTGTGTAGGCCAATGCAGGTATTTTAACCGTACACTGTCTGTTGGGTGCGTAGGCCGGTAAGCTATTTCATCTCCTCACACGTCTCATGCAATGGTGGTCAAGGCATCGATCCCCGTACCTCCTCCTCAATTTTTTTTGAACGAGTAGGTAGGCACATTTGATCTCCTAGCTTGTAATGTCTGTCAAGTGCCTTAGACGAGTCCTGAAGTCATCTCTTTTCGTTGCCTGGGGCGATGTCTACATTAATATTTTTGGTGGTTGTATCCCAAACTGTTTGGAAATTACAGTGAACTATGCTTATAAGTAGACATGGGGTATACAAGACCCTGTGACTCTTCTCAACGTCGAGGGTGATGTCTATGTTATGAATTTTACAACTATATCTTAAATGGTTCTAAAATTACAGCCAACTATGCTTATAAGTAGACGTAGGGTACACCTGACTCTGCGACCCTTCTCATTGTCGTCGATGATGCCTATGTTATGAATTTCACAACTATATCTGAAATAGTTCAGAAATTTCAGCCAACTATGCTTATTAGTAGACATAGGGTATACTTGACCCTACAACCCTTCTCATCCTGGGCGATGCCTATGTTATGAATTTGACAACTACATATTTTAAAAGGTTTGGAAATTACAGCCAACTACGCTTATATGTAAACATAGGTCATACTTGAGCTGAGGCTGGCAGGGTGCCTTGGAATGAGGTCTCCCCTTCACACTGAATGTGTGAGCAGTAAGTGCACACCTTCGGTAAAACAGAACTTGGTTGGGAGCACCAAGATCATATCGACCGAAATGACAAAGCAGGAGGTGCACATCCAAGATGGATGCCGTGAGTGTGAGGGGAAATTGCGCAAATGCAAATTTTTTCCCTTGTGAAGTCGTCCAAGATGTCGGACCGAATTGACAGATGGGGTTTTGGGGTGTGGACACAGATGGGGGCTCCGGTGTGTGGACACACAGCCACCATATTGCCAGTCAGTAATTTTGCTGACTGCAGTTTAGCTAGATAGTGCAGTGAACACAATCATTGGATGCCATTTTGCTAGGTAATGCATTGATTGACATTTTGCTAGGCATTGCCACCATTTTTCTGGGCAGTTTCATTGGCAGCCATTTTGCTAGTCCGTATAAATTCCGATATGGCGGACTGGATTTACAGAGCAAGAAGTTCTGCATCGACCAACATTTTGTAAGGCAGTGTATTGGCAGACATTTTGCATTTGGCTAGTAGAGAGATTTCTGGCATGGGGATTCATTGTGGGGGGGGGGGGGGGGGGCCTTGGGCTACAGGAACAGACATGAGCAGGGGGCTGTGTTACAGAATCCTAGAGCAGGATGTAGACACATTCGGTAGGATGGAAGTTTACAGATGTTTTGACTAGTCTAACAAAATGGCCACCATCGATTTACCGGTTGACAAGATGACCACCACTATCTTACTGGCTACCATTTCGCTAAAGTGCATTGGCAGCCATTTTGTTTGGCAGTGCATTTGCCGCCATTTTACTAGGCAGTGCATTGGCCACCATTTTGCTAGACAGCACCTCTATTTTGCTAGGCAGTGCCACTTCCCAGACAGAGGACCAGGTTGACAGAGCAGGAAGTTCTGATCCAGCCAAATCATCCTCCTTATTGAGTAAAACAGCACAATTTGGAGCCATCGGTGGAATGTAAGAGCATGAGGGTAAAACAGGAAATTTTGAGGGGGAAAAAGGGGAATTTGGGGGGGCAAGAATTTTTCCATGAATTTGGCTGTTTTATATGCGAAAATGATCTCATCCAAGATGGCGGCCATGTGTCCCCATTCCCAGAACTGCCCTTTTCCAACTACTCTCAGTCGTGTCACCACCCCCAATCCCAGAACAGCCCTTTTCCAACTTCTTGTACCGACTATCATAAACGGGTCACCATCCAGGCGGACGTGCCCAGGGTCAGGAGTTCAGGTGATTGAAACCATCTAAATTCAATAACACATTTTATTTGAACATTTTTTATCGGTAATAGTGTAAAAGTAGCACAGGAAATATAATTCTTCTCAAAAAGATAGTTGTTAAGAATAGGAGCTTTTCAAAAGAAGAAATTATGAAAAGTGGTATAATTCCACTTTACTAATCGCACACAACACAAATTTACTAGGGGCATCATGATATCAATAGAAACCACACAAGCAATAGTGAGGAGGGCTATCAAGATCAGGAAAATTGTGGGGGTAAAACCAGTTAAAAATATATACGTAATTGTAATATTTAACCATGAAAATACTTTACATTGCAAAAAGACCTAACCAAACAATACTAAATTGACAATATTAACAATACAAGTTACAAATACAATAGTGGGAAGGACTTATGAACATCACGGAAATTGCAGGGTAAAACAAGTGAAAAATATGTACATTTTCATGATAAAATTTTACCCCACAATTTCCCTCCAGTTCATAGCCCTCCCCACTATCATATTTGTAATTTGTACTGGTAATATTATCAATTTAGGTATTGGTCGGTTAGGACATTGTGAAATTGAACATGTTTCCATGATAAAATATTACAATTCTAAGAGGAATATCGCAAAAATATGTTAAATTGTAAAACAACCTCATCAAACAATACCTAAATTTACAATATTACAAATAGGACTTACACACACATTTTTCAATGCAGGAGAGCTACCTTTGAAAATCATTTCTGGGGAAACTCCAAGCTTTGCTGATGGGTGACCGCTTTGCAGTCACTACCTAAAGAAGAAAGCAGGCATGCCTTAAATCACTGTTTTGGCACTGCTGGCGCTGAGGACTCTGGCTCAGTGCATAATGTTTGGCTATGCTTGCATAGGCTGTTCACGGTAAAAGGAGCACCTTTGGAAGACCTGTTTAAGATATACTTTTATGCACGTTATGCATTCTTCCGTCTTAATGTAAAATTAACATTGCCATGGGCCTCATTACTTTATTCATGCGTCGGTCAAGTGAAACTGCGAAATTATTAGAAAAGTAAATATTCTACAAAACTGCTCTTTTTTACACTTTGATGCAATAAAAAATACAGAAAGTGAAAGAAATAATTTAAATAAATGGTCAACTATTACTTTTTTTTCAATGTTAATAGGTATATGAAACTACTATCCCCTCCATTGTTACCAACTTTACTGGACACATGTCACTCATTGTGCCCGTTAAAATATATACAGGTAGGGGAAGTAACTTTTTTCTAAGGTTGATTTTAAAAATGCTCACTTTATTGAGAACAGCCTTTACACTATTTTCAAGTGCCAGGGGATACACTTCAAAATCATTTCTGGGGAAATTACAAGCTTGACTGATGCGCGACTGCATTGTGGTCATTACCTAAAGAAGAAAGCCGGCATGGCCTCGAATTACTGTTTTGGGGATTTACTCACCTGCTGGCACTGAGGACTCTGGTCTGCTGCGTAATGTTTGGCTATGCTTGAACAGTATTTATAATTGCAAGGGAGATATGCTTGATAACATATATATATATATGTCAACTATTGTTAAGTTAACTTTAATTTCGTTAAGTCTTCCACATTTGACATTATTTGTTGCAATTAGCACGCCCACATGCAATACTACTTAAGTAAAATCAATACAATAAAATAAATTTCAATACAACACCAAATTAATTACATTACTCACCCAACCAAAAGTTGCTCATACGCCGTGTATCATTAAGCATAACATAAAGCGTATTCTATTTGAAGACACTCTATACACACTCATATTTCCATATAAATATTATAATTTCAATTTTCCCAAGGATATATTAATGCAGAAACATTTATACTTACGCACAATTATTTCATTTAACACATCTTAACTGAATTAATAGCAATGAAACACACTTTTAAGCACTCTTACATAGCAAACCTCCGACCAGTAAAAAAACAGATGTCGTTCAGCAACATCCCACAATCCAACTGTGACGTAAACCTTTGAAAAATCATCAGTGCTCTGTCATAGTACAGGATATTCAAAATAATGGGACACTGGCACAAATTATGGTACAAAAGGTCAAATTATGGTACTAATACAATGAAAATGGTACGTCTAAAATCACAACATGGTGCTCGACATAAACAAACCGAGTGAACCGCTCGTATATTAAACAATTCTATTTTTGACAGTCTAGTTCATTTATAATGCCCCCCCCCCCCCCTAAATATTAACAATTACTGTTCTCTTTAAAAAAGAAAAAAAACTGTGTTCCCATCAGAATAAAACATTGACAATGAAGAAAATGTGACTTTCAAAGGGGCTGCCCTTTAAATTTTTTAAGAAGAAGTGTGTAGAGTTTGTTTGGGGTTCTGAACAGCAGGCTGCCTTTGACGAGTTGAAGAGACTGATGACGCCATCAGTTTTACATCTGCCCGACTGTTCGCAACGTTTAGTTATACAAGTTGACGCTTCATCCTTGGCTTTGGGTGTGGTTTTAGGCCAACATACTGAGTTAGGGTTAGCTCACATCACCTTCACTAGCTGTAGTCTCGCTGAAAATGAATGCAAGTTGGGAACGTACAAAAAGGAGACTAGCATGTATTTTTGAGTTAGAGAAATTTGCTTCTTACATCGAGCATGAGGAGCGTGCTCTTTACACAGATGATCAGGTCCTCAGCTGGGTGTTCAATCACCCACAGCTATTAGGGAAATTGGGACGTTGGGTATTAAGAATATAAAGATTCCGCTTCAAGGTGCAGTATGTGAGAGGTGCTGATAATCAGGTTGCCGACATGCTTTCCCGGATGTATGATCCAGAGGAGTTTGACCTTGAAGATAGTTCTTTAGATTTTACTCGAGGGTTCCCCGAGTTTTTTGTTCACATCCAAAATGCTCAGTGTACAAAATTTTCTGCCAGCAAATTTGCAAAGATTAGAAGAGTGGTGCATCACTTCCGTATGTCAAAGATCAAGGTCTTCTGTATTTGACTGTAAAAAAAAACAGACGAGCATGTAAATTAGTAGTCCCTGAAGCCCCTTTGAACAATTATTTTGTCTTATTTCCAAGAGTTAGTTTTTGGAGGACATTTAGGAATTAGTTAAACTTTTCTTAAGATTGCTAGTCACTTGGCCTGGCCAAGTCTAAAGGGGAATGTTTCTCAATTTGTAAGATTGTGTGACTTGTGCCAAAGATGCAAGCAGGCACAGCAGACTAATGTGGGTCAAGTTGTCCTTCAGACACCTCAAGGTCCATGGAGTACTGTTCATTTAGACATTTTCGGTCCTTTGGTGCGCTCGTTCAAAAAAGGGAAATATCTGTATTTTAATTTTGATGGACATATTTTCAAAATTTGTGATTTTGCTTCCGTTAAGAAATATGAAGGTGACGACAATAGTCGAGATCTTGTCAGACTAGGTTTTAAAACTGTTTAGTGTTCCTGTAGATGTGATTATCGATAATGCAAAGTATTTTACTTTTATTGCTTTCAAAGACATGTGTTTTAGCTGGGCCATCAAGCATTATATGTCAAGCCCTTACTTTCCGAAAGGAAACAAGGCTGAAAAATTTAATAAAAACTTTAAAGCTTGTCTTATAATTTTCTATAATCTATAATCACAGTGAGGGATTTAGATTTTATAAATATAGGGTTGATAGTGATCATCATGAGTTGACTGGAGCTCCTCTCTCCCTTGCCTTCATTGGGAGACCTTTAAGCCACCCTCTTCTAAATGTGTGGAATATTCCTCTTGTTTCTAGCCCCCTTAGTGATACTGATAGGGGCCATTTGTTGAATGATGTTGCTCTGCGCCTTGAGGTCGCAAAGCAATCAGTGGCAGCTCGTCTAGACAAACATAGGGTTCCAGTTTCTTTCAAATGTGGTGAATTAATATTATGTAGGAATTATGCCATTTCTTTATGGTCAGTGGGGCTCTAAAGGTGGATTTCAATGTCAAAAAATTCAGACCGGCGGGAGCACTTTCGGGTTCGCTCGTTAGTGGAAAACCCTAGATGGAAAGGTTGGAGGAATACGGCTGACCTTGATTCCCCACTGAGTCACTGTATGGTGCCCAGAGGTCAGGTTGAGGTAGGACTCATGCTGGTAGTGGTGAGTACCTGGTCTATATGCCCAGGTATCCGTGATGGTAGTATGTTTCCCCTATAGTGGGAGAATCTCCTACGGAACCAATGTCTGGTGACAGCAGGTTAAAGGAAAATATCTCTGAGCGGAGGAAGCAGGCATGGGGATCCAAGGGCTGGGCAACCTGGGGGGACCCGCAGTCTGAGGAGACCTATGCCTGTGGAAGCAGCAAAATGGGTATAACAGCTAATAAGAAAGGAAAAAACCAGGCAGGGTCAATTGGCTAAGAGGGGTTAAGTAGCCATAATATGTAATGTAATGGGTAGGAATTATGCCATTTCTGACTTTAGCAAGGAATTGAGTGGGATGCTGCTCCCAAAATTCATGGACCCCTTTAAAATTGAAAAATTCTTAGGCACCAACACTGTTAGTTTATCTTGTGTTACACCCAAAAGGGTCTTTATGAAGGCCCACGTTTCCCAGCTAAAATACCATAGTTGAGGTTTTGTTCAATTGTATTAGTCTTTAATTGAATTAGTTTATGGAATGCTCTAGTGTTTGTATTGTATTATTTTAACACTTCTGTTTATTATTATTTATTTTTTTTTGCTATTCCTTCCCAATGTTGTTTTCCTACATTTTTATTCCTATCTACCCCCGAGTCAAGCTGAGATGTCGCCTACTACTGCAGGGCGGTGTTGTGGAGTGTTGGTCAGCACTTTGTCCTCAAGAAGTGAGATGATGCCTCTCCCTCCTGGATTTACCCTCGAGAAGAGAAATCTCAGTTGGTGCTCTGTTGACCATGTTTCGCCTGCAGCCTATCATTCCTGGGAACGTTGGAGATTGTCGCAGTGTTCTACTTCAAGATGTTTGATTTATGCAATTCATATTTGCAATGTGAAACTGTACTTTTCTACCTTTTCTTTGAATTTATACGTTCAATGTGTGATCAAGATTTACTGTGCACCTTCTTCCTTTCAATTCTTATGTACATATTTTCTTCAGATTTTATATATGAGTGGAGTTCGGCTGAACTGTCTATTTGTATATTAAGACTGAGATGTTTCGACCGGAGGGAGACATTAGAGTGGGGGATTTGAGGTGATCGCCATCTCTTTCGTCCCATTGATTTCAGTCAGTGCATTGATTAATTGATTACGTCAGTCTCAATTTGTTTACCCCTCCTGATTCGCCTGTGCCACTCCTCCTTCCGCTTCCTCCTCGATGGCTTTGGCTAGGTGAACGGACTTGTTGAGGCTGTCCTCAATTGTGCGCAGGAACCTCTCAGACAACTGCCTCTCTTCAGCCAGCAGATCCGTGATGTCGTCCTCTAAATGTACTTGTCACCAACAGCCCACCCGCTCCTAACCACCCCACGAAGCTGCTTGCCTGTGCACACCTCAGCCGTCTCAGACATCCAAGCTGCAGGCGTGCCCACATCCAAGGTCTCGCTACTTCCCACCTCAGCCGCTCCTCTTCATAGTCATCACACTGTGACCTGGAATCGGCTCCTGTTACATCCACTCCGAGATTCTCTTCCGCACACTTCAGCCTTTCTTCTTGCGGCGAGGCGACCAGAGAGAGACTTTAGAGTGGTGGATTTGAGGCAATCAGCACCTCTTTCATTACATTGATTTCTGTCAGTGCATCAATTAATCAATTACCTCCATCTTGATTCGTTTCCCGCTCCAGATTACTCACCTGTGCCACTCCTTCCCCACTCTTACTACATCACTGGAGGGCGTGATAACTTATATCTGTGGGTGCAAAGTCCATTTATTTTTCTTCAACTTGCTTTTGACTTCGACAGCCTACAGCCAGAAACTATGTAATTGTGTGCACACCTGCTTAAGAGGTTCTTGTACAACGATGGAGTCTATTCACAACTTCTGCATGAGGCAGGATTTCGAAATATTACCGAGGTCATGACTTGGGTTACAGCCTTCACAGAACGTCATCGTAAATGGTAAGTCGTGGTCCCGTCTAATATGTTTGAGGTTTTGATTAGTAAAATTGTTTCAGGCCGCTTGGTCATGGGTTTGGTTATTTAAATTTGAGTTTCTTGCGGTTATCTAAAATTCATTTTAGGCTAAACTTAACTGTGTGCCATCGTACTATGGCTTGGTTAAACTGTCAATATAGGTATTGAATGTGATTTCATGAATATGAATAAGGTTTTGGAACCACGACTTGCTGCATGCAGATCGTCTCACTGCTTCAGTATTAAAAATTTCTTTACCAGAGGTAAACAAATTGCTTGTGCACGTGCAAATATTTTTGTCAGTAACCTTGAAGTTCAGGCGACTATTTCTGGGTTAGTAGAGCCAGTTTTTTGCTTGGAAAATCGAATCAACTGTATTCATTGGGAAGCTTTCATTTCAAGTAATGCACCCTTATTCAAATGCTTGTGTTTCTTGTGGCCCCAAATTTTGGTAATTTTAACAATATTGTATGTTTTGGCATGTAATTTGGTGACCCCTTTCGTAATAAAGTGATTTTGGGTTGTCGATTATTGAATATCTCATAGTCTTTTTTACTGTCCAGAAATAATTATGTGTGACTATGAAATATTAGGTAGTAATAATTTGAATGCAGCTTGCAACTGCGGTGATGCCAATTGATTGGACCCAAGAATTTTGTATGAGTGAAATAATAGTTGATTGTATTAAATTGCAGCGTTTATATTTCTTTGTTCTACGATTTGTCAGCCATAATTGTGTTAGTTGACAGGAGTTTTTCAGTCTCGAGTGTGACGAGACTTTTTGCCCAAGGTTGTGACGTAAAAATATTTTCGTATTGAGAATTAATAAAGAACGTCAGTCGAGTGCCATTGATCATGCAAAAACAGGGAAACAAAATTGTTTGCAACTAAACGCTCATTTAATGTTGATAAAAGTGCAATGGTAAGAAATGGTTGCAGTTGGTTAACTCTTCATAGTTGACGAGAGCATTTTCATGTATATGATACTTTAATGATAAAGAAAACACATCAAAGGGTGATTAGACTTGCGTCTTAATAAATTTTTTGTAATAAATCCTTTGAATTTCATCAAAATCAGCATGGTTATATTGGGTTGTAATTTATACCTGCCGGTCAGTACTGACGCCACTGAATTATTGGAATCTTAACACTGTAACTTAATGAGAAAATGTTTTGAATCTAGACAGAATTATGATCATTATAATTGTTTATAGTTTGCATTTATATATAAATGGTATTATTGTTAACATGCAGCTCCATTAGGATATTAATAGTAAACTTTTTTTTGAAGTAACTACTGCCTTTTTTTTTTTTTAGACATATTTTCTATGATCTGGAATATATCAGTATTTCATGATCATATATGTGTAATTAGCATGCTATCCCTGCATTAGTTGTGGTTTGCTAAAGGTATTTTATTCACCTCTTAATCATAATCCTTGTTGGAGATAAGTTGATATTTAATGGCTTAAAATGGTATTGAACTACGAGAATTTCCTATGGTGTTCATATTAAAGCAGCCTTGTAATAAGCTAGAAATTTTAGTTAGCGTGAGAATTTTTTTATGGTTGTTTTAGTCTACTAATGTAAAATAAGATATTGTGGGCAATTTGAGAATATATATATTTTATATAACCGCATTTTACTTCCAAGCTATAAACGTTTTCAAAATGCTGCAAGTGCTACCTGTACTGGCCATGTAATTTATGAGCAAGTTTCTCAATCTCAATCAAATGTGTATTGATTTTGACTTGTAATTTATACTTTTTTCCTTAAGATTGGAACAGTGTGATCACTCAAATTAGTAGTAGTTAGAACAGGAGGGCCAACACCACTGTTACCATAACTGATTTCAGAGCATACGTGCAAGAAAGAACAGTACACTAGACATTTTTCTGTTTCACAGTATAAAAGTGTTGATTGGTTGACAGGTTGTCTCATTTACATAGGTTTCCCTGTAAGCCTTGTATGATATTTTCAAAATAAAAAGCGGCATGGAATAAACATTTCAGATTTTAATCACCTGCCAGTTGCTCAACAAAGACATTCAAAATCACATTCAATCTTTTTGCAGCTAAAATTGTTTGGGAAAGACAGTGTTGATATCTCACTAAATGAGCAGCATTAACAATATCAGCACAACGATCAGTATTCTTGATAACACAAATAATTGGGACAGTGATGTAGTGGTTAAACCTCAGGGGCTTTATACTTTTCTGGGTAAAAATCCAGAATAGGGGCTTTTTTAGAAAAAAAAAAATCTCTGAAAGTTGTATAATTCCACTCTACTAATTACACAGAGCACGAATTTACTAGGGGCATCAATATTTGACCCAGAAAACGATAGTAGGGAGGGCTATGAATATCAGGGAAATTGTGGGGTAAAAAAAGAAAAAAATATGAAACCTTTACCCCTCAATTTCCCCCTAGTTCATAGCCCTCCTCACTATCATATTTCTAAATTGTATTGGTAACATTAACATTGTCAATTTAGGTAGGCCCTAATGTTCAGTTTAATCATTTTTAAATTAACCATTTTCATTATACAATATTACAATATTATTACAAATAACACAAAAACATGCTAAATTTCAAACACAAATATTATTTCTCAGTGCAAATGGGCTACAACAGATGGAAATTATTTTTGAGGAAACTCCAAACTTCGCTCATTGCGAGACACTTCGTGCCACCACTAAAAAAAATTTCTGGCACACCTTCAATCACTGTTTTGGGGATTTACACCCCTGTTGGCACTGGGACTCTGGCTCAGTACATAATGTTTTGGCTATGCTTGTACAGTATTTTTCCCTGTGAGGGGGCTACACTTGAACATCATACATTTATCACAGTAACATGTGAGTGAGTGGGTGGGTGTGTGTGTGAGAATGTATTGATAATATTGTGAATTTAGGAATTTTTGTGTTATTCCTGAAATAATCTTAATATTTTATCATGAAACCACATTTAATTGCACAAATATGTAACCTAAAAATACCTAAATTGGCAATATTACCAACACAAGTTACAAATTTGTTAGTGGGAAGGGCTATGAACTGGAGGTAATTTGTGGGGTGTGGTGAGATCTCGCCACAGATCCCCATGGAAAGTTTACGTCTCTATATTATGTTAGATGTTCTGTTTATATTTTCTTTGCCGACAATATTTGTCCAAATCATTATATTTACTTGGTACTTTCTATTTATTGAAACAAACTTTTATTAAACTGGAAACACCGACAATTGAGTACAAACATCAACTGAATTTTATTTATTATACTATGAACTCTTGGAAACTTTTAATATGTTTTTTTCACACATTATAACCTCAATTTGTACACGTGTTTGCAGAATGAACAACCAATTAATTTTAACATATAATTTTGATTGTATTTCTTTCGTGATTAGCAGTCCATGTGACCTACTCTGAGCATGTTGATTTCTTTTACTCTATGATATCGGAACATATGCTATGTGATACGCTTGGGAAGGAGGCAAATTCCAATTTTATTGTTATCAGCCAACCTCGGTTGAGCTGATAACAATGAGATTTGGGGCTTCTGCATTCATGCAGGGCGTGGGTGTGTAGGCCCGGAATTCGTTATTCTTCCCCGGCAGCCATGGAACAACACACAGGCAAATTTAACAGCGCCCTAGTTTTACTAGGAAGGCATCAGTTAGATGTCTCGTTTTAGCTTAGAATATGCTTCTAAGTTTGCCTTGTCAGGAGCCCTGTGATTTCCTGCATTGAAATGCACACAGGCTAGTCTAAATGTATTTGCAAAAGTAATGTAATATGAAGGTCGACGCCTAGGACACGGCTTCTTCATGCACGGCCTGGTACCTGGGTGCTAGACTGACGTGTGTCCATGATGTGTTTTATTGCTGGTGAGAGAGTCATACTGCGACGTTTTACAAATGAGTCAGTTTAATGCAAAAACTGTGTCTGAGCAGGCGAATCCAAAACCAAAGTGATAATTCAAGAAAAGAAAGTTCATTTTTCTTTGCAACACATATAAGAATCATTATGAAGTTTTTGAGTATTTATCCTTTTTGCCAGTAGCCCATAAAGATATTGATGATTCTATTTACTGGCTTAGCTGTGTGCAACAGTAGTAAAGATGAACTTAGTTCTGAGACCTTTTGGATTCTTCTTAACTTCCTGTTATGTGGGTGATGTGAACTGAGCATAAGAGAAATATTTCAACTTCAATTTTTAATTTTGATTGAATAGCTCAGTGCCTTACACCAAAATTTTGATACTGTAAGAAAGGTTTTATTTGAAGCCTTCTCAAAGCAGTTTCTTAGTTTGAAGATTTCTCGAATTTTTCTTAATGGTGATTTCACAGTTTGAAAGTATATTGCAATTTAATCTGTTTGTCTCTGCAGTGTATTTATTTGATTTGTTGTTAGGACTACTTATGTTGATTTGTGATTATTCTCATCTATTTAGAGTTGTACTGTTATTCTTGTCTGAGTTGCTATGTTCCTACATTATGAACTGATTAGTTTCATGTTGAGGGTTCCTATGCGTACTATTTTAGTTGTGCCTACGCAGTGTTAGTGCAATGTGTCTCTGCTAGTGTATTGCATTTCTCATGATATTGAAACTGGTGTTGATTTAAGAGAGGTGTTTGCAATGCCAGTGTATATGTACCACTTGGTATTCTGATATTTGTCTACTATTTGAATTTTATTTTGAAGGATATTTATTTGTTCTCTTCTTGCCTATGTTTGAATCCAGTAAAATTGAATCATAACTATAATCTGGATTTAGTTCTTGTAGTTTGGTTGCTATTACTATTAAGATGATTTTCCTATATGGAATTCTGAATCACCTTTCTAATTGAAGTGTACTTGACATGAGATTTAATGTCTTGGTTGGTACTCTAATGAGTTGGGATCACCTATGCTGATAGCAAAGAGGTGAATGTTAGACTGGAAGGGAGAAGTAACCTACGATCTCTGATTCTCACCCTCATTTCCTACACTGGGCACTCGAAACACAAACCACCGTCTTTTTCTTTTGTTATTTTTATAGAATTTATGTGTTTTCCGGTTGTGAAGTTAGTTGGGGGTACTCTATTTACAGCTTGCACCAACACCTCATCAATATTTACATTACACTCAGTGGGAACACTACAGGGATACAATTTTTCATGAAAACTTACATATTTTACACTCTTAACCCACAATTTCCCTAATATACATAGCCCTCGCCAATATCGTATTTGTAACTTAAATTGGTAAAAATCTCAATTTAGCTATTATTTGTTAGATCTTTGTGCAATTTAACACATTTACATGATTAAATATTACAACTACGTACACATTTTTCACTTGTACCAAGCAATCAACACAACCGCACACAATGCTACACACTTCTTTTCTCAATATAATGCATTTTACAACTAAAATTTAATATGTATTACATTACTCACCCAATCAAAATGTTGTAAATGATACACCATGACACAAGGTGTATTAAATTTAACCACCCTCAATACAATCAAAATACCACACGAATATTAGGCTATATTTTAACTCTTCCAATAAACGTAATATCACAACAATACTCATATTTCCGCACAATTATTTTATTCCACACGCGAAACAGACAAACAAAATACGACACACCAAACAGACAAACACAATATGACATGCCAAACAGACAAACGCAATACGACACGCCAAACAGCCCTTTAACCTTAATACCTACGGCCACAAAGGAACCTTCAGCACAGTGCACCATTACAATTTACAATCATGGCAGACAGAACCACAATGCACCTGATGTCAACCAATGTCTCATTGGTCACTGTATTACAAAGTAACATGGAGTTATACATCTTTTTATAAGCAACATCTCTGAACGGAGTTCTGCATCACATCTCAGATATGTACATTTATTCTACAAGTAATACGTTATGTAGTATTATCCTCTCATCAATATAGACCAGGCAAGCCTTGAGAAATTCACCAGAATTGCATAATCTTCCGACACTTGAAACCTGTGACGTATACCTGTATAACCTCAGCGTCGCTGCATAAATATGCACTTTGAATGAAGTTTTATACAGTAAAGATTCGTTTCAAGCTGTATTCTTACAAGTACTGGTATGCCTAATACAATAATTCAACCCGATATAAATATATTCTATGTATATTATACGCGCGTAATGTCGTGTGCACTCTCTAGAGTGCACCGCATGCATTCCTCTTTTGTTATCAGTTATCTTTAGAGTTTGAGAAAACATAATCTGTTAGTAGATGACAATGTAAATATATGTAATTATCAATCAACTATAAGAGTTAATGAATTATCAAGGTGGTGTCTCCATTGTTCATAAATTTCCAGCCACAACGTGTTTTATAACAAACACAACAATCTCCATAACCCTCCCATTATATTTTATTTTATTTACAGAAAACTACTTGAAACCCCATTTCCCTCCCTCACAGACCTCACAAGCATAAGACTGCCTACTCTGCTCCATTCTGCTCCACACCCTCTGAAGCTTCTCACTGTTGTTCCCTTTCCCTCTAAACATTCACACAAAGATCTCGTGAACGTAAACTAACCTGTATAATAAACAAGGTAAACACTGAATTTACTTCACTAAAGAATGCATTGTACTCGTTAAATATTATGGTTACTTCTCCAAAAATAAGCTATAACAGATATCCCATGTACAATGACTTACAATCTAATAACACTAAATGAATTTCACTTACATTCAAATTTGCCACACACAAATCACAGTACTGCAGTTCATGCTCCTTTCGCATATGATCTTTCAGGTTTTGAAATGTTCTGAATGCTGGTCTGTTCCGGCAAATCGTACATACATGTTCCAGTAATTTGTCATAAGATGCCTGAATATCCGAACTCTCGAAACATATTTTAAATTTTTTGTCCATCGGATACGTATGATTGGTTAAGTCTTTAAACGGACGAACTTTTTTAATGAACATAACCTGTAACAGACACATCGTTGAAACAAACGTCAAGAACATTTGATGGCATATCTAAATTACACGACCTAGTACTTACCTTTGGCATGTCTTGCCTACATATGGGACATTCGTTTTGACGACACAACACACGCATTCTCGTTGAACACTCGTAACATACTGCATGATCACATTCCCCCACTGAGAATATTGTAACATTCTTGAAACACACAACGCAAGTTTCACAATTTTCTGTAAGGGTGTCGGATATCATATTTACATACACGTTCCGAGCAATGGTAACACACTTTGAGAAATTAAAAATAAATACACAGCCACAAACGGAGCACTATTGCTTAAAATCAGAGATTCAAACGTGTAGTGAGAAAAAACATCAACTTAAAAAAAAAATTGACGATTACACCTTCGCTATTTATTCCACACAACCCACAAGGACCAATTTAATCTGACCATAACCAAAACGTAATTCTCTTGAGCTCCACACCGACGTCTCGCCTCGAGCACACCACGCAGAGTACCAATGAGCAAATAAACCGACCTCAAAAATCCCTGAAAATGAAACAATTTACGCCACTTTTCATTACTGCGGAAGATCACTGAGATCACTGGTGTTTCGTCAGTGTTCAACAGCGTTAACGGAACAGTTTTAATACTCAATATTTCTCACATGCCAGTGCTTTGATAGTTTCGGAATGCTTGGCAGTAGAATCTAAGCGAGATTATAAATATAAAAAATCACAACTAAGGTATTATAGTTACCTTGTTTCAGAATATTTTATGAATAAATCTGCTAGTAATTTACTAACTATAATGCCTAACAATAAAACTTTCCCGATTGGAAGCGACTTATGAAAATCAACCTTTGAAAAAACACTCTAGGCATAACATGTCACCTGATTTTTCAATAACGTGTATTCCACAAATATATAACAGAGCGGTTAACTTTAGAGAATTGTATTATGGAATAAATGAACCTTTATCTTAATATCTTCTATAACTTGTAATATTTATTTATTTTTTAAATATGAACTAACAAATGCGAGCTCAACGACGTGTTGGCAACGACCAGTAAGAATTAGTTAACAGTTAAAATATTATTTAAACCTCGTTTTTTAGTATACTATTTGTAAATTAAACGGTGCCTATCGAAATATTTAAATATTTAAGTAGCCTCGAAGGCAACATATCTCATTTTTACAGTTTAAAATAACAGCATAAAATCATAATGGTACGGTGTTGTTCTATCGAGCGAGAAAGCATCGAAAAAACTGTCAGCTGGGCGAGGCTTTTCGCTTTCTCTCTCTTTATTTGCCTCTTTCAATCTCGGGAAATTTCACTTCGCTAGTAAGCAACATATTATACATATTTTCAATTGTAGCATATTTCATACTTGTTACAGAAAAATAATAATTTCCAAATTTGCAATAGACAACTGAAAAGAGATTGTAATGTTTGAATATGTATTTTAGTATATTTAGATATGTTTGGAGAGGGGGGGGGGGGGGGGGGGGGGGTCAGTTACCTAGTGAAGTTGGCAGACGTGGCGAGCCATGGCATGGCGTATTGCTTTTTGCCAAACTAGACTAATATACTATCCCCTAAAAATACTTCAAATAACCACATCATGTTTGTAGACATTGTGTTTTTTAAAACTACCAAGGCAAGTTACAATGTTGTGATAAAACTGTGTTTCCACGGCAGTAATAAATATACTGTGATGTGTGTTTCGTTAATCATTGCATCTATGAAATGGCGTGCCTTTGTGCATCGTGATCGATACGTTCTCCATGTGTGTGCGTGTTTTCAAATATTTGATTAGCACCATTTATACGTTTTAACTGTGAACTGTTTTTATGACGAAGTTATTTATTTACATCTACATCTGTATATTTATCACAACGTTGTACCATTGCCTTAAGGGGTTTTTAACACAGTCGTGTAACGTAATTTGCCACAATCCCAGACGAAAAATACTAAGCCCAGCCCGATAAATTTCAATAAACCTAATAAACAGTAAGTACCAATACATATAAATATGAGCAGAATAAAAGTTATCGCAGGCTTATTTTTGTGCATGTTCGCAGCTATCTTTTAAAGTTCGTATGACAAAAATTAGCAACACCAGTTGCGTGCTTGAATTTAATGTGCCATTTTCACGGATTATTACTTCGTTTTAATATTTATTCCAACTGAGGCCGTCCTTTTAGAGCAATGACCCAACATATTTCAATAACAAAAGTATAATTACAATTAGTACAGGCCTTTACCTCGCAGTTGTAACAGTGTTAAACACAGTCGCAGCTAAATACTAACTTGCATTACATGTATTGAGCTACGTCGTGGAAAACAAATAAGTTAACGTAAAATAACCATAAGAACTGTCATCAATTCAGACATTTTCAAAACGTCATAAAGCTGACTTAAATAATGATAGAGGTCTAAACTGTAAATATTCATACGGAATGGTTTTTGGAATATGACAGAATTATTATAAAATCTGTAAACAGTAAACAACACATTTGACAGGTATAAAAGTAGAAGTCACATTTCAATGTTTATTTTTAGTTGTAGCGAAAGTATACGAACATATGTACACACACAATGGAATGTAAACATCGATTTTGACAGATGCTACATGGCAGTCACATGGCAATGTTTGCATATATTTGGTGGAAGGATACAAAACGGGCCTGCAAGTAGATATTTAGCAGGGCTCCGAGAAAGTTGCTTCCAATGGGGAATAGACTACAGTTACCTTCCTTCTGTTGCATATAAAAAAAGAAAAAATTATTAAATTATCCTCTGGGGGCCGACTAAATACACGGTTTGTAATGGCACAGACTTGCTCTGTTTATTATTGCATGATGGATACCCTGATATCAATATTTTTATTTTTATTTATTGTCATGTATTAGATGTTTTTAAAATTTTAATGGATAATTTTTCACTATATTTGTAGGAACAACATGAAAATTAGTTAGGTGACTTGTTCAATTAAATACCCTTAAGTATCATATCATATTAGTCTCTATGTATTTTTTGTGCAGTTTATTTTACAAAGAGTAATAATAAAAACGTGTGTTAATCTGAGATAAGGAAATGATGTAATAGAACAATCGCTTTGAAGAGAAAGGAATGAGGAAGCAGTTGTGTGAAAATGTCTATTTCAAATTACAACCTGCACCATGTGTGGTGATTACCATACGAGGAGAGGCTCCACGATTTCTTTAGGACCTACAGATGTTGGTTTGGAGTTCCGTGCGATGACTTTAATATCTGCCGCTAAAATTGTGTGACAGCTATCTCGGAAAGATGTCCTGACTTCAAGTAAGATGTAACCTGGTTTTAATATTCTATTCATGCAGGATCTTACGTGAGACATGTTTATTTTTGAAGATTACAGAAAGGTTAATTGGAATAATGGAATTGTATCATATGTACTTCAATATTCTACAAGTAACTAATTTCTTAAACACCCAGAAGTCTCGAGGAGACTCTTTGCATTAAAGGTTTAAATCTGTTATTTTAACGTGTGAAGGCAGTAACTGCAAAGATTGTGCATTTAACAGAATTCCAAGAACTACCAGTAAAATCATTCAGTACTCACGTAGTTCCTATTGCTGTTACACATTTTGAGACACAATCATAATAAAATGGTAGTAGAGTGAATTCCGTAAACTCTTTTATCAAATTACTTTTTTCTGACAGCAGTTTTTCTCAATAGTGTTTGTGTATTGATTTTTTTATATTAAAATAAGCATATTTTTGGTGATATGTGAGGGATCAGTGTCTTGCTTTGTCTTATCTTTCCTCTTCTCAATTAAAGTGTTGAACTTGTGAAATACTAATTCTTGTTCTGTGTATTGTAGAAAATATGTTTTTTGAAAGAGTTTTTCATTTTACATTGATGGTATGTTAATTTGTGACATCTCTCAACACACAACTATTCCATTCTCTTGTTCAAATAATTTTCATGTGGTACATTTTAAACCAATCTTCGTTATTTGTCTTTATCTGAGAATGAAGACTGGCACCTGGACGTGGTAATTTTAATATAAGGAATATAAGACATCTACCTACCTGCTATTATAATTTAGAAACCTGTAGTAATTTCCCCTACACAAATTGGCTACTATCATGTGGGGCTAAGGAGGGAGAATGAACACATTTTAGAAATTTAATAAACAATAAATAAATGTGTAGGCCGAGTTGGCCAAGCCAAGGAGCAAATTGTTCTCATGCAAAATATTGCATTTTATGAAATGTCAGAATACAATTCTTACCAAAGAGAATTATACTGTGTGTTGCATGTCGGCTGAATGATTAAGAAACGTTGCATTGACATAGAGAAATAAAAGTAGATACGACATGAAGGTGTTCACGGGAAATATAAAAGAGGTAATGAATGAAAAGGAAACTAGAGAGCCGTATTTTCTTAGGAGTTCATTAAGAAAAACTAGGGGAAGTAATATAGGTGACAACGAATTTAATACTTTAAATGTAGAATGTACATCAGTATACAATGCTAGGTCTAATGGTTCTGAAAACGAAATGTACGAAGTCAGAACGACATGCAGGAATTTCTCCAGCAAGAAATAATTAACTAACGTATTGCTGCAGTTCCTTCCACTAGTCAGACAAATGTTACGAGTCAGAATTCATTGGAGAATATGTTCTCCAGTTTGTTGGCTAGCTTTGGTAACTTTCATGCCAAACAGAATAAGTTTCGTCCGAGCAAAATGCAGTTCTTGCTGAATTAAATGAAAAATTGACCACACAAAAAAACTAACAAAATGCGAGATTTGATGGTTTGGAAAATAAAATCGCAGATGTCTCTCACAATATAGGCAATCTGAGTACTAGGGTTGAAGAAATATGAACCACACTCACTAGCTAGAAAACACAGTATTTAACATAGTAATTAACCAGAATGTGCAAGCTAGCAAAGTAACTGATTTACAGAATAGCTTTGATAGGCTAGAAATCAAGGTGGACGAAAGAAATTCTCATAATTTATAAATCACTGAGGAGAATGTAGTTTCACTACGATCTCAAGTAGATAATGTTCAAGGTCAATTAAAGTCACTTGAAACGTGGGTGTCCACGGAGTTTGAACAGACACGTTCAACATTGGAGGCGCAAATGTGCGGACTTGAGACATGTATTTCTGTAGTAAAAGAAAACAGTTCTACATGTGCCTCAATTTCTGGTACAAGAGTGTTTGATAATGTTGACCATCAATTGATAAATCTTGAATGCCATATGGAAGAAAAATTAAATGAACTACCATAGATTGTAAAGCAATTAAATGAGATTTTGAGAATGAAAATAGAGAATTATAGAACAGGCTAGGCGAATTGAATTAGCGTACAGCTAAAAGTTAGTCTAGTAGTAGCACTAGAAATGCTGTCGAAAGTAATGTTGAAGCAACTTCAAACTTGACGAGTGAGAATTTTCTGAATCGTAAGGAAGTAAGTGATAGCTCATTGGCATTACTGCATCTTACAGCTGCATTACTTCACCACCCAGCAAAACAGTGGTCAGAAAGTTTACCCACATTTTCAGGTAACAGCAACGAAAATCAGGTAGTATTCTAAAGAAAACTGGAAGAGTGTGGAAAGATATTTGGGTTAAGCGAACCAGAATTATTGTCATGTTTAGGCCTAAGTCTAAAAAGAACAATTTCTTATTGGTGGGAAATGAAGAAGGAACATATCAAAAGTTTTTCGGAACTTCGCGAATATTTCTCCATCAGTATTCTCCATCACATTCAAGGGCATGCATGCGCACGATTATATTTGGAAAGGTCAAAAAGTCGAAAATATTGGAACAACATTTTATAGAAATATTTGAGAGAATGAGACATATAGATGCTCCAATGGGGGACGAGGAATTTACCGAAGTAATAAGTTCGCAGCTTCCTCAAAAATACTACGATCATTGGGCGGATCGTAATTTTACGAATCGTACCGAATTCCGAACACAAATTTTGAAAATAGATTTGAGTGAAAGGCAAAGAACCACTTCAATGAAGGATTTCGAAAGACCTCTCACAACAGACCACCACCTTTATATCAAGGTTCAAATCAAAGACACAATCAGGGAGGTTTACACGAAGAAACAGGTGAACACTATCCTCGCATTAGCTTACTGAATGTATAAAATGTTCGCGAAGAAGATTATATGTGTCTCTTACATCGGATTCAGTTATATAGGCAAACTAGTAGATGTGGTAAAGGGCACAACCCAGCTTACCAAAAGCGGAAACGGGATGCGAAGATGGAGGTGAACTCATCCGAAATCCCACCACAGCCCAATGCTTATTTACATACTGATGGCAAAGTCTACATCCTACAAACACATGAGAATAAAGGTGCAAGTGGAAGGCCGAACTCTCCGCCAGATTTAGGAAACACTAGCATCGAATGCTAGTTGGTCAGCTAAGCCTGTTGGAGTATTGCAAATACAGTTTATACCACCTTCACGTGCGGTATAGAATGAACGAATGTCAGTCAATATGGGACCGCCTTTCCAAACTAATTCAGAGATAGAGTTGCCAAATCTTTTTTCAGCAAACCATTTTAATTGCAGTTTAAGTAATGTGGACAATGTAAATAATGGAAATAACACAAGTAGTCATCAAAATAATTCACCAGTGCGCCAGGGTTATTTTCAGAGGACTAGGGATTAAATCCCCTTGCCCCTACTTATCCACGACACTTGCTGAACATGGTTGCCTCAAATAGGACAATGATAAGTAATCAAAATGTTCAACCAGCATATTGAAGTTCTCATGAGTCGATGCACGGTTAAGTTGTCGAATAGTTTTGATGTTCTGCCAAAGTTACAAGTGTCGTCTGTTGAAAGTGATCCAGACAAAATTAGAACAGATTTTAATGACTTAGTCAGGAGATGTCTGATTTATCTGCAGAAAGCAGAAAACGTTACTGCAAGATTAGCAAACTAAATAAGTTCGACGTTAATGACCTTATGTTGCTCAGAACCTGCTATACAAGAAAGTTTTGTGAATTTGTCACCCAAAACACTCTTCTTAACGGTTGAATGTCCCTTCAATATAACTAAAATAATATGTCAAAACTGTTACGAATTAGAAGACATGAGTGGTAACATCATGGGAAAATACAATATTACCCATCTCAAACCATACACTGTTCCGACGTCTCAAATGGACAGAGATGTCGACAGTAATTAAGTTAGTTAAAACAATTACAGTCTGAACTAATTTTTGTTCCACTATGAATTGGAAAATTAAGTGTACTAAATGCATCTCTGAGAATTAGATGGGTGGCATAGTTGAGTCGACCAGATGTTTGAGTACAAGTATAGAGTATTGTGTACAAATAGTGTTTACTTGTATGTTATCACGTATTCCTGATGTCCACGTATCTCTTGTGCCCGTTTGTTACATCGCAGATGCATTAACCACACAGCAACACTCGACCGATCGAAATTAGGTCGCGGTCTCGATCAGTGCAGGTCGACAAGAACTGCGTTTACCCTTTTCTTGCTGCCCTGTAACTCGTGGGCGCAGGTCATAATATTTAACATTCACCACAAGAGGTAACTCTCGTGATGAATGGATATGTGACCTAAAAGAGTGTGTCCCGTGAAGCCATGACCGTTACACGCAACAGCCATTGGATAAAACACAGGGATAAGCGATGCTGCTTATTCCCACGACTTTCTGATGTGCGCGATGTCGACGGGCCCCGTGGCCGAATCCGGAGCGTAGAGTGGCTCCAAGTGGTTTCAAAAGACGGGGCATCAAATTTCCGCAGGAAGTGTGAAGTGGCGAGCGGTTCCCTAGCAGTATTAATTAATATGAGCAATTCAAAGCATAATTCAAGGTGATTACACCATAACTCACTAGAGAAACCACCCACTCCAGCATATAGAGTCGATAACAGTCCATAGAAAACATGGTGTAACTCCACCCTTGGTTAGGAAATCCGTGTATCGTCACATTCATACACATTCCTGAAATTAATTGCATAATGATACATGCCGATTCTAAAATGTTAATTATAAGAGTGTTACATGTAATCATATATCGAGAATCAGCCACCTGAGGCATAATTACATTTAATATCACCCTTCAGGTAGTGGTGACATTCTTGTGACATCACATTCTTAGCCATATCTGGGGCTCAGGCGTTCACGAGTAAGTCACCAATGTATTTTAGTTTAACAATCTTAATTATTTACATAATCAATTTCACTTATCATGTTATTCATTATGTTCAGTTTTTTTTTCATGTTTTCATTTTGGCACCGGATTCGCCGGACGTTCAGTGAAACCGACGCCATTTCGTTAGTCAGACTTCAGTACTCCAGACAAGCGGCAGGGCAGACGATAAGCTCTGCATACCCACCTTGGCAATTCAGTATAGGCTGTATTTTATTTCATATCCATAGTTCGTGTCATTCAAGAACCTTTTTAGTACTTTTATTTAGCCGAGGGGAGGTGACCAAGGATCCTGACATAACATACCTGGACTTCACGTACAGGATGCATTTCATGTAATTAATCTAATGCCAACACCTTATTTTCCGATAATAGCGACCACCGGCAGGTCCAGAGTGCTGGGTCCGCTTAACTAAGATACGCATTAACAAGTGCAGTAACATTCCGTTGTACCTTTACGGTTATAAAACAGTCATTCCATAATTAGACATGTTTTATTGAATTTAACTATCCTGAGTTCATCGGATACTACGCCCTTATAGCAGCCTTCGAATTTACAAGTGCATTTCAGTGTGTTTTGCATTTATGAGGTCTGCCTCCCTTAACCAGGGTAACTTCAGTGGTAATATAGGTGTGCAAAGTGGCCGACAGCTTCGTCCACATGCAATATTTTACCTTTATGTAATATAACGGACAAATTCACTCAGCTCTCCTACATATTTACTGCTTATCCAGAGTCGTCGTAGGCCATCGGCCATATGACCCCCATCAACAATCGTTCTCTATACCGAACATGACGCCGGGCACATCATCAGTTCCTGTTCCTAACCTGCCCTCAGGTGGGACATGAACACACCACCAGCACCTCTGGAGGTGCAGAGTGACAAGTGGCTTTCCCAACGTGGGGCGAACAAAACATCAGTCTACACCAGCAAGCCACATTCCTATGTCAAATGGTTTGCCCAACACAGGTGAATCAATCACCAGTAGATCATCGGAGTGCAGGAGACCATCAACAACACGTCGGTAGTCTGCTCAATGCAACACATGGACAACAGTCTACACAACAAAGGAAACAGTGCGACAGTGCTTCAGAACGAACAGCTGCAGTCATTGGTAAGTAACCTGAGACCTTCAGACACCTCTGTATAACAACGAAATTAAGAAACTACAGTCAACACTACAGTCAACATCGATAAAATCAATGGTTCATTTTTTTATTTGTCACATTAATAGTACAAATATTCATTGGTCAAGTTGTCAGATTTGTTTACACTGTAGAGTGCGCAAATGTTATGTCAACAGACGTACAGTGAATCGAGTGGGAAATAACGTATGTCGAATGATATCTATTGAGGGCCTGCATCTGTCAAAACAATACACTAATCTGGATTGTTTACTTGCAACATCATCAGACATTTTAACTTTTGTAAACATACACTGGTTAGACATGACAATGCGTAATGCAAAATACACTACTGTAAGCCAAAACAGATGTAAGTCGAACAAACCCACTCGACACTGCAATTGAAAATTATATGTAAAAGTGCACCTGTATACGACACCACATGGCAAATGTGCATAAGTAGGTGCGAGAGTGTTTTGTAAACAAATTCATGAGGCGATATCAACGTGTACAGCAATTGACAACAGGTATCACGACAAGTAAAGACGGTATTTTCAAGCACACCAGCCAAAAATTAAGAAACAAAAGTAATGAAAATTTAATTTCATTGCTTCCAGAACCTTTCCAGAAAATTTTGCAGCATTTTTCAGCAATAAAATTTTCAAAATTTTGCAAAATAAACAATAAGCATTTTCACTGTTTTCCCTTGTACATTAACACACTTAAAGTGCAATGGTCAATTAAATGAATTTTTAAAACTTTTCTGAGCTTTACAAAAATAATTTAAAATTTAAAGGTTTTTTCACGGACTTTCAAAAATCAACAGCATTTTTGCAGTCATTTATCAAGGGCATTTTTGCAAAGCTTTTGAAAGCTGTTGTGCTGCAGTCATAAGTCAAGAGCACAAAAATAAATTTCAAGAAACTTTTCCAAGTTATTTTCCGTTTTAAAGCAAGCAGTATACAGGCAAAACACACGTGTCACGCACCCAGCTGGAACAGGTGTTCTCAGCTGGAAAAGAGGTGCCGCAATAAACGGTAAATATACCTCTCCCCCCACGAGGTGCGACGGTGGGCCAGTCGCGTTGCAATACAATGTTTGACCTTGAAGCCCGTGCTCCACAGCACGCGGCGATAAGAGATACTGTCCGGCAGCATTTGAATTGGTGTACAAGCACAAGACAAACAAGACAGTTACGTGTGTCCAACTCACAATCAGTACAAACCCCTTTTAAGAAATATTATGTCTGTGTAGGGAAACACAGAATTTGAAAATTCACAAAGAAAGAACAACAGCGGCAAACAATATTATGATCCGCAACCACGAGTTACAGGGCGGCAAGAAAAGTGTAATGTCGTCCTTGTTGACCTGCACTGATCGAGACCACGACCTAATGTCGATAGGTCGAGTGTTGCTGTGTGGTTGATGCATCTGCGATGGAACAAACGGGAACAAGAGATACGTGGACGTCAGGAACATGTCAAATGCCCTCCTTTTAGGTGACCATTTGGTCCTCGGAGACCCCCAAGGGTCTGTCACTCCGCTAGGTGTAACAGGATGTCAGTGGTCGCAGCTGGTTGCGGGGCCTCAGGTTGTAAGGCCCACGATGATGCTGTGGTGCACTGCCTGCCGATGCTCCAGGGTGATGACCCTACTGATGGTTAAGTGCCGCTGCTCGTGCTCACTGAATGGGGTTGTTCCCATTGTAAGTGGTGCATGCCGGCCGATGTTGAAGCTGACCGTTAGCTGAGCAGGGAGGGGGTTGAGACCCGCTATTCCATCGACTTGTCCTCACTGCTGCTGATACTGTCGCTGCTCTTCAGACCCAGCGAAGCTCCTTCTTCTGGCGAAGGGAAAGGTAGCTGTCCCTTGATGGACTTGATGCTCCTTTTATTGAACCATCCACTGTGCTCTTGGTGTGGTCCTCCAATGCGAGGTCAGCCGGTATCGTAGTCTTCATTGGTGTTGTGGCGAAGTCTTGTGGGCAGTTTCCTTTTCAACTGATCGGGCCTCCAGTTGCCCCAACTGACTCGCTTTGTGCGATGTCTTCCGAAAACAGTGTCTCTAGACTGGGTGTCAAAATCAGAAAGTTAACAAAACAAAATGCCATGTACAAAAATGTGCACCAACAGCAAATTACCAATATAAAACGACATTAAAAATTGCTTTCAAAATTAGTATTTAGTAAATAAACAAACACGACGACTAACAAATTAATGCTCAAAACACGAAGTAGCTTGAAAAATTTAACATGCGAAACAGTTCAATAATAGAGGTACAAGTACCCAGGACCACCTGTCGAAACAAAACAAAACAAAAAAACGAAAGACTCGACAACAAAACAGGATGTCAAGAAAACTCCCACAACTCACAAAAATATTGGGCTGCCCAAGTGCCAAAAGGAGGAAATTAACGTGTTGGGGAAAAACCATAAGCACAACATCAAAATGAAAGGCACCCACAAAAGGACAAAACCCACACTGGTGCTGGCACAAAACTGAGCAAAGGTCCTTACTGCCACTAATCAGGCTAGTAACTAGTGAGTGGCCTGAAAAGCAGATGGGTGGCCAGTCCACCAACAACCAAGAAAAACAACACTAGACAGATTCCACACACAAAAAATTTAATCACAAAGGCGACCTACAAAACTGAAATAAAACAATGGGCAAAAGTGAAGTTAGGTTGCCTCCCCGAACTCCGATGAGAGACCGTGCAAGCAGCACTGTCCCATACCAGCAGTAAGACACGATGCTCACCTAAACAAATCAAAATTTGAAAACTGCCCAAGTTCTTGAGCAAGGCTATATAACAATGTGTATGCCACCAAGGTGAAACACAAGCACAAAGGGCCAAAACGCAACCGAAGACTAAACCCAAACAAAATGTCCAAAAGTCACAAAACAAAGGGTTACATGAGGAATTAAAATATTGTTACGAATGAGCCAAAACAGCAAATTAAATTACCAATCAAGAGGTGAGATTAAGTTTTAAAGAGAATTTCGACGATGAGTAATGCACCAATACATCCCATACTGCATCACTACGGTATCCCTGCCATACAAGAGAAAAACACTAAAAAGTAAACACACACACAAATAACAAAATTTTAACAGTGTCCAGGCTCAGGGACCAAAGGGCCGCAACAATGTGCTTACTACCAAAGCAAAGCACGAGCACTAAAGGCCGAAACAGAACATACACCCCCAACACTAAATGGCAAATCAAAAATGAGTCTGAGAATATACAATAAAACAAAAAGTTAAACAGAAATCACCAATTTAGTTACCCGACATGCAGTTACCCAAGGCCTATGTGGTAGGAGCATCCCTACTCAATCCTAACGCGAGACCTAACAAAGCAACTGCAAAGAGAATATTTTTCAAAGAAAGAGAGTGAGGCCTAGTGAACAAAATGGCGACTACCTTAATTCAGTGGCGAAGAAAAATCTAGTGTGAATGACCACTCATACAGGAGTAGGCCTGCAGGATGAACACCAGAGGCAGCCGCAGATGGATAACATTGCGGCCAACTCTCCAAAATCACACTGGGGGCAGCTGCCCTGGTGTCATCCACACCAACAAGGTCTGCGCTACTGACGAGGGCACGGAAAATAAAAGAAAGAGCAAGTCTAAAATACAAACAAAATACACTTGGTAACACTCGGAATTACAAGATGTACTAATTACTCTCAATCAATATAAAAAAAATACAATTTAAATAAAATATAATATTAGATAAAATATTTTCTCTTAAAAGAGGCAAAATCAAATTTATAAATGGAGCTCTGCAGTATCCCAGAGTGACAGTTAGTTTTTGCATCCCAAAAACGACATTATTTACAAAAAGACTAAGTGTCGATTCTGATAGTCTGCTAACACTTAAAACACATTAAATCATAAAATGTAGCCTAAGATTGCCTCAAGTTAATTGTTTAATACAAAGATGAGTGTACCAAAGTATGAATGTAAACAAACAAGTGCAAAGTAATAAGGAATAAGTTTTAAATATAATCCGTGGTTAACAAAATGCTTAGAAAAATAATACATCTTGAAAGTACTTGGCAACTAGGAGAAGATATTCTAGTACAAACCACAAAAAACGAAAAACAAAAGAAAAGTAAATGCTAAACCATTAAAGCCCAAAAGGGTACCAACAGAAATTACCCGAAGAAATTGCAGGGCAACAGATATTTTTAATTATGTAACAAAATGAGTCAAGAAATGTGACACACTTAATAAAAAAATCAACTAAATCAAAGTCAGATAAGTAATACTTAAGTTGGATGACCACACTAGCTCACTTCTAACAGATTGTTCTGTATTGCCTATATAAATCGCTCGAAAACCATTGTATTGTGTATCCAATGATACAAAAAGTCGAGCCAAAAAACCGGCAATTACATATCCAACCACGACTGGGAAAAAGCCCAAATAAAATACAAAGTTTCCCCCTGCGTATCCAGCGCATCTTGAAAAAGTCGATTTTTACAAAAAGTTTCCCTTTGTGTATCCAGTCGACAAGACGTGCAGGACCGCAAAAGACGACATTGCATATCCAAGCCAGAAGGGGGGAAATTTGTGCCACACTCCACTTGTTACGAATTGCGTATCCAGTCGAGTTGAGGGGAAATTTCGATCTACACCCAATTACTTCCTATAGCATATCCAAACCGAAAACGGAATATAGGGTAAAATACCCCATTTGTTTCTCGTGGCGTATACAGGTGCCAAAGTAAACTATTGCTAAAAGTTTCCTAACCCATATCAAAAAAAGAAAAATTTTTTTTTTGCTTTTTTCTCGTCCTTGTTCAAATACACGTGATTCACGATTAATTATTTTTTAATTATCTTAAGGAGAATATTTGTTTATTATTAATATTTTTTATAACTGTAACCATTTATTATACAATATTTCACATAAACACCATCACTAAAGGGAATAGTAAAAAGGTGCATATTTAAAAATTTAATTTCTTTATAAATTTGACAATTTATTATACAATGTTTCACATATACACAATCACTAAAGGGTACAGTAAAACGGTATACATTAAAAAATTCATTTTTTAAAACAAATGTAACAATATAATACGTCTCATTTTAAATATACACCATTCCTAAAAGGTGTGGTAAACCACATGCATTTAAAAACTCAATTTTTTAAATAATTTTAACAATTTAATACACAATGTTTTATACGCCATTACTTTTTTCTTCTAATTTAACTCAACACTCGAAATCGGCATGTCCAAAGTCCATGAAAGCAGCAGTGTATGCAATTGCATCCACTGACGGCCGAACCGCCCATGCCCGACACGACTGCACTATGCCTTTTCGTGATCGCGAACGAATTGCAACACTTGTCCTTCCTCCTATTGCCTACTATCCTCTAATTCCTGTAATTCCTACTCAAAATATTATCAAACACCTTAACTTGTAAGAGGTGGTAAGGGGTGTCATGGGGGCAACTCACAATGGTAGTTAAATCAGAAAGATCGTTTATAAAAATATGTAATTCAATATAACAAACTTTAGCTGTAACAACAGGATACATTAACTCGTACAACGATAGAATGGTAATACCTTTAAGTTAATATCACAAGAACTGAATTCAATCTATATAGCATGCAGCTAGTTCCTAGCCTTGCCATAATTATGATTTAAGGGGAGGAGTGGACGATGGCTCGGTACAAGTTATGACGCCCTACTGCAACGCGATTATGTTCACACAAGATGTAGAGACGATAGGCCCCAAGCTTCTCGCGGCCTGTGGTTGTTTGCTGCCTTCTGCTTCATCTTCAATCACTCACTAATACATTTCGCCGAGACCTGGCACCTTCTTAGAAAGAAGGGATGGGGGGGGGGGGGGGCTTCATGAGGAGACGCTTTTATAGCCGGGCGAACTGGGGCGTGTTGAACAAACAATTACACCTGGCCACCAGATATATCTCGCGTGACCTTATATATTATATAAACAGAGTTAGCCATAGCAGTAATACATTGGTGACTGTTTACCTCAATTGGCATATAGTGTAACTCATCTTACTGTGACGCATTAAGGCGCTGAAGTAAAGTAGATATCTTAATGGACTTAACATAGAAAGTGGTGACAATACACAGTAGGAAAATTAAGGCAGCTGGTGTAAAATAATCAAAATGAACAGGGTCCACAAGAGGAAATAGCTTCGGCGACAGGAATTTACCACTCGTAGTGACTGGGACAACAGCTTGTAGCATTCGTAATAACTAAGGGTGATTAAATACATAAATAAAATTGTAGATCCTATTTCCATATTATATAGACATCGCATACAAGAGAAAACAATTAGGTAGTTATTTGAAAAATAGTCTGTTCGGCACTCGTGCACCGAAATGAACGTCGCCAAAGTCATTATGAAATACTGGTGTGACAATAATTGTTCTAACAATCTCTGTAGCGACATAAAAACAAACATAGACAATTACTTATACACTGCAGAAAATGATTTAATTGTATATCTGATGTGAAACCTTCATGCTCGTGGCTAGTGATAAACTGGGTAGGGAGAGATTAATTGTTATCTTTCTGCTCTGTGGTAACTGCACACGCAATGTGGAGAAATGAGTCCATCGCGTTGGTTGGTGGAAGGCAACTGTAAGTGCAGTTTGTAGACCAATGGGGTGCCAGTCTGGTAGTCGTCAGGCTCTGCAGTGACGTAATAAACACCAGACTGTAACAACAAAAGGAAACAAATACAAGTTCGCAATGGCGGCATGGGCAGGGAAAACGCCCCACCACCTGTGTGTGGCACGGCATGGGACAGCTGTTTTATGATAACAGGTGGCGCATGCACAGAATGGCTCCGTGTCCGTGGAGCGCTGCCAACCTTGGTATGCGGCGAGAAGATCACCACTAAGACTCCGCGTGGTGGCGAGAGGCGAGGAGTGTGGTTGGCAGTTCTTTGATTACCTCCACAAGCCATTTGTATGCCTGTTTATCTCTGTTCCAAAGAGCTTTGTTTTGTTCATATATGTGAATAAACTCACTCAAATAGTATTTGCTAGCATACTATTTTGAATCCATGCTTCCAGACTCAGTGGATAGTGTTGACTCCTTAAGTTCGAGGCATGAGTGCCTCGTGAACTGTGGTAGTGTTAGCAACAATACACAGTCTTTTATACCTGGCATCGTAGGAGATTTCATTTCTTTACTTCTCCCACCCCCACCATTATTTTTATTAGTTTTTTTTTAATTTTTTATCAACAGATACCTATATAGTTTCTCGTAAGTAAAAAAATTAAACTTTACAGGCCATGAACTACAACTGGGTAGATGTAGAGACCCTGTGGGTGGAATGGAAAGATTATTACACCTTGTTTGATATGTGTATGAAATCAGTGAGTAGACATAGGGGTCATTTGTATATTTACCAACTATATCTGCTACAATTGACTCAATTTTAGAAAAAATTGAATATTCAAGGGATGTAAATTATGAATCAGATGATCAACTCTGGCAATCAATGACAGACTTGTTTGCACCGGAAGATTAGACAGATGTTACACTGTGTCATTAGAAGAATACTGACTGCTTATTCCAGTAAATTTAACATTTGTAATTTGTTTAAACACAATGAAAACTAAATAAAACGATTTAAAAAGTTGCCACTGAGTTAAACATGCTAAAATAATTTAAAAAAAAAACACAATTTCTGGTGTTTTTTTTTTATATTTGTAACCATTCCCAGCTATAAATACATGGACAGTTTCAGTAGCCAGCATAACAAAGAGTACAGTGGAGTAGGAAGGATGGTACTGACGAGATCAAAGATGTTCTTTGCAGCAGTTTTACTGTTTTGCACAACAAACATCTGTACAAAGAAACTATTTAAAACTTCTTTAAACTATTCAAAATAAGTGTAATTTAATTAAACTGTTTTAGAAAAAAAAGTGTTTATAAATTCAATACCCCTTAATACAATTTTACATCGTGAGCTCCAATAAAGTTACAAATTCAGGTCACTTTTCGCAAAGCTAGATCTTAACGAGGCACTAAAATGTCAGACACTCACTATCAGACTCTGAGTGTCTGAGTGAAGATGGATGTTAGAGCAGTGTCGCGACACAAATCCTGGAGTTGCACGACACCGCTGACCTTGATGCGAGTGTCACATGAAGACGGCCCTTCCCTGGCTCTCGGACATACTCTCGCAAGTTACCAGCACATTGGATTTAGTGTCTGGCGTCGCTGCATACCAGGATGTTCGAGGTGGTAAACTCCGCGAAAGAATGGTCGAACAGCGATACTGTGAAATTAATCGAAACTATACAGTTATATCCTGTGATATGGAATCCAAGAAATAGAGTTTATAAAAATAGTGTCAAGAAGAATTCTGCTATTCAGGACGTGGCATAATAATTTGGAACAACACCAGAAGAAGTGCAAAGAAAGTGGGACAATCTATAATGAAGTGAGAAAACTAACAAAAAAGAAGTCTGGTTCAGGCACTCTTGACGTTTCCTTGCAAAGCCCATAGGAGTATTACAACACAATGAAGTTTGTGGGAGGATCATCAATTAGCTCATCAACCATTAGTAATGTGGTAAGTAAAAGCACAATTATTAACGATCGAATACAGTATCTGATTGGCATGTAACTTTTTTCCATGCAATAGTGTAATTAAAATATTAGTACATATTTATATAAATGTTTTGCACTCTTGTAAGATATTATATGTTGAAAAGGGCGGATCGAAAATAAAATATGTTTTTGTGGAGCCCCTTAAGGCTCGGCCACACATGCCATATTCGATTTTATAATTTCTCGTATTGTTGAAAACAAGGCAAATGTAGAAATTGTGACTACATTGCTTTTTCTATGTACGCAATGCTACATACAATACGGGCATTAATTCTGAACTATTAATCTACAATTATGTCACAATTAGGCAAGCAAATAAAGATATAAAGATTATTTGCTTGTCTAATTGTGATATGATTATACATTAATAGTTGCAGCAAACATAGAAAATACGATATAATCACAATTGTCACAGTTGCCTTCGTATAACTCCAATAATACAAGAAATTATAAAATCGAGTATGGCATGTGCGGCCGAGCCTTGAGTAAAGTAAAAAGGTGATAATTTTTGTTTTAGCTGTTGAAAGTCTCGTCGAAAGCTTCAACAGTATTTTCAGAATAAATGACATTTTATGTATCATCGTGAGATAGTAATCTAGTTTTTATACCTATCTTAAATTTTTTGTGTAATGAAAAGTAAGTTTCAGTTTGGGTTTCGGTTTGGCGGGGTGGTAGCCCCTTGCCCTCACTCCTCCCACCCTGGATCTGCCCTTGGCTAGCATCTTATGGAAAAAAAAAGTATTAGATTTTTAATTAGTGCAAGATAGGTTAGCTACGTAAAGAAACTATCAGAAAAAAAAACTATTTAAGTTAAGAATGTTAGTAATGTATTCAAAAATATTCTTCACCAAATTCAAGCAAACAAATGCCATTTTTGATGTAATTCACTTTGTTTCCATAATATAACATGCCATGTTTAACAAAATAATTTAAAGGCATTTATTAGTGCCTGTAAATATTAGACCACCGAATTGTTATTTGTAGCTATTCGCATAATTTTAATTGCATATGTATGTACAGTACATATATTGTACATCATTTCCTGTAAAATCACTTGAAATAGGTTCTTAAATATAACGGCACTGCCACTCCACGTCACCATAAGTGCTCATGAAGTAGTTTTTCAGCTCATCTCTAACTTATTTGCAGAAGTGTGGCATATTTCGTGGTTGAAGTGTCTGTAGGGGGTATAGATTGTTGCCAGGGTTCTCTTCCTTTCGCGATACATCTACAGGAATTTGTTCATCACGAACGTGTGTGTCGAATGTCGTTGCAGTAACATAGAAAGTTATGCAAAGTGCATATGGCTGCAACAATTTTTCGCGTGTTCTCAGGACTAAGTAAGATGGGTGCTCATAGTACTCTAAATCGTTTAGCAATGTGCCCAAAACTGTTCTCCACAACTCTCCTCGCACGAGAGTGTCTGTAATTATACACTCGAATATCACCTGGCTGATATCGAAAAGGAAATGGTTTTAAAATTCCGGGAGTCATAGCAAAGGCATCATCTGCTAGCACAGCAAAAGGAATAGGTTTCGTTCTTCCTTTCAGTGGTCGGCTTCCTGGTATGTTGTAGGCTTCACTCTCCAGTACTGTGGGTAGCACTGATTGGTTGTAAACTCCACCATCTGCGAATCTTCCATTACAGCCTATGTCCGCAAACAAGAATTTATACTTAGCATCCACTATGCCAAGTAAAACTATGCTATGTGTGCCCTTATAATTAAAATAAACACTTCCAGAGTTTCCTGGTGTGTGTATAACAACATGTTTCCCGTACAAATCACAGATCCAATTCGGAAAGTTCCATGTGTCTTCAAACTCTTGAGCTATTTTCAGCCATTCGTCCATAGTATCAGGTGCCTGAAACACACGAGAATAGGACTGATTTAATAAAATTGTTTTTTCTTGTCAGGAAGTAGGTGAATGCAGTTCACACGAAAATACACAAGATGTAGCACATACAAGTGACAAAGGACATCCCTCCAAGTCTACATGCACGAGTGCGAAATCAAGACGAGCCAACGAAGATGCGATTCTGGACAAAGCAGTGAGTATAATGAACACAGCCATGGATGGCTGTCACATTTTTTATGAGTTTGTTGCATCATCACTACGCACCATTAACAGTGTGCAACTCAGAAATGAATTAAAAAAGAAAGAAAATATGTAAAGACATTATGTCATTTATGGACATTGAAGATAGTTTAAGTGATGTTTCAGCTTATTATATACATGAAATGGCTTCTCCGGTTGCAGAATATGTAGGAGATGAACTAGTAAAGAGGAGTGAGGAGAATGAATCGGAAATCTTATTTACAATGTTATATGTGAATTACAAAATGGTTTCTGGGTATATATAATAACTGTTTTATGTCAATCCAGATTATTTGAATATTATTTCATTATTTCAAACACATCTCCTTAATTATTTCAATTGGTTTATTTCTTTGTATTTTTTAATTGTTGACAGTAGTGACTGAAGAAACGTAAATAATGTCATTTCGATACAATGTTGAATAAATATTTTCAAGTATGTATACATGTGTGTAATAACTTACACACCTTCAAATATTCTTCTTTCAGTTGATTGTAGATGGAATCACAACATTCAGCAACGATTTTAGCAATTTGAGAATTGGATACTCTAAAGAGATGAGATAGTGATGAATAACTCATATAAAAAACGAACTAACGATTGTACACTCAATATTCTGCCGATAGTGTTGTTGAATAACTAATTTAAACAAAATGGTAGAATGTAGCCTTTATTTTAATTACCTGTTGCAACGAAACGTAATGTAATGGCGAGTCTCACTGAAGGTGGGATTGCCTCTTTCATAATTGTATCTTGTTTAGTGATGGCAGCTGCAACTTTCGCAACTTTCTTCGTTGTCTTCGTCTATGCAATATAATAATGGAGGCTGCTGCAGCAGCAGCTGCCACTTGGGTAGACATCCAGCGCTGAACTGCCAGGGTATCACTTGTCGGCTCTTGGGACATGAGTGTCTGTACAAACCCATTAGGATGGCTGCAACATAGCTCTCGTTAAGAGTCCATGTAACGACACCAACGATGAGTGTCGCGAGACAGCGAGAGCACTTGTGTGTGGACGGTGGTGTCTGATGTCCCGAAACTAATGTGGTGCAATAAGTGTCTCATTAAGACCCGTCTTTAAATAACTCAAGCATTCTTTACTCAAATTAAATTTCAAATCAATACAAAAATCAAAGTTTACTCCAGTAAACTAACTCTGCTCGGATACAGCTGAACCACTGGGTGCTGCAACTATTGTAAAATCATTATCAAATCAGGAGAATTAAGAAAAACGGAATAAATAATTAATTTGCTCAAGTTCATTAGCCAAAAATGCGATGGCATCACCTTAATCTGTAGATACAGCTTACGCCTCTAGTATGGCGCCGTGGTGTCGGTGTAGTATTTTTTCATCGAATGTGTCCACTATACAACTAACCTGCAACTGCTAAATTTAATTTCTTATTAAATATTTTATACTAACTTTGGGTACACAATAGCTCAACTCATGTTAGGACGATGCTATGAATAAAAATACTTAGTAAATTATGAGACTTTAGATCCCTTGAATAATAATTAAATAATATACTTAAGTTACAAATGCTTAGAATAATGCACTCACTTACCATAGAGTAACATAAACAAAAATAAAAGAATTGAAAAGAATGGTGGATCCTAACTCACAATATTTATCAAAAAACAACGAAATAAATGTAAAAATTCCAGAAGGGATCTAATTAAATTAATAATATTAAAACATATGTAATAATATAGGTTTTATATAGTCAACACAATACATGTGTTAATTTGTATATACATTGTTCACAGTAAAATGAGCACTATTGAGAGCGCTCTCATTTGGAATAATAGTCAATAATTAGATTTTATTTCGGCTTTAGACGTCAACTTCAGAGTGCTGTGGAATAACCACATTGTGTTTATTACTTACATGGCAATAATTATTTTAAAAGTGATTAAAGTACTAAATATGGCCATGCACTTTATCTCTAAGCAACTGTACAGAGTTGAGTTTTAGCAAATTAATTCGCTCAGTGGAGTAGGATAGCTGGGATGATTACAGGCCATGAAAAAAAAAAATTGGATAATTTTATTTCTCAGAAATAAACATTCCAGTGTATAAATTTCATATTAAATTTAGTCATAAGTAAGATACATATAATTAATATATAAAATTGGAATGGAAGTGGCATCGTGTGTTCAAAGTGCGCGCATTTAGCAATGCGATGGTTCTTTCTTAAGTTTTGGAATTATTTCCTTTGCGTTTTGTGTTGACATACCACCAAAATGGAATGAACCAGGACATTTCTACACCTCTCAAAGCCCAACAAAAGCAGTATGGTTGGTGTAGAATGAATTAAAAGTAAAGTTAACTTCAAACCTAAAGTCAAATTTAGCATACCAACTTTTTCTAGAGGCATACAAACATTGCATTTTGTACCTCAAACCTGTAATAAAGTTGCATGTTTAAATTAAAACTCCTTAATTTCACTGTAGTAATAAAATAGTAAATTTAGTGGTAAACACGATTCTATTACAAAGTAACTTGAATAGGTACTATCAAAGAGTTACCTATTTTTATTAGTAAATTTTGTTATTCAATAACTGGAGAAAAACATCGCTGTTTTCAATATGTTTGTATGAAATTATACGTAAAGAAAGACAAAAATAATATTTTTACCTTTAAATTAAAGGAGTGCTGAGCAAACACAGCCCCAGCGTCAGCCTTAACCTGCTTGTTTTCATCAAGCATGTACAACTGTCGAATTGTACATATTTCTGTCTTTATATATACATATATACCATTCAAATCACCTCACAAATATGACGAGTTTAGTAGGTTTATCTCACAACTGGGTCAATAAATATGTCTTGTCTAGAAATATTTGTCTTTCTTTGGTGAGCAAGAAAATGTATTAAAATTATAACATATGTTTCACAATAATCATCGCGCAGTTCTTTTTATTCCAACTAGAACACCACATGTTAATCTAAAAATATTTATTTTCTTCCTTCAGCGGGTGAGGAGCTTATAGCATGATTAATTAATTTTCACAACCGAGCGCATGTGATATCTAAAAGTATTTCTTATCTCCTTCCTTCGGCGGGAGAGGAGTTTTGTGGAGGGTAAATCCAGCAAGGGGCTGGGGGGGGCAGTGGTTATATAAAGGCAGTTGCACAAAGAGAATGCTCTTCTTCGAGATGACAATATGAGATGATGGTGAGTTTAACACTATAGTTTGTGTTGGGTTATTTCGATTAAAAAATGGCCTTTGAAATAAATATTAAAATAAAAAATTCAATAGGAATTTTAAACACTAAACTCATTTCACTTATTTTTTGTCATACAACTTAAGGTATGAATATCACACAGCCAATATTTGCAATCATATATACAGCATTAACGACTGTGAAGGCCAACACCCCTTTTTTGGCATGCAGTGCTTAACGAACTGCACATAACTGTATATTTATTCCCGCTGTGGAAACAAAGATTTATCACAACATTGTAACTTGCCCAGGTAGATTTAATACACACAATATAGATTTGTGGTAATTTGAAGGTTTTTTTTTTCAAAACTAAAAAAGTAATTCACTGTGCTAACATCAACAAAATGCCACGTCTTGTAGCCACTCATCTCATCTACCAACTCTTCCACCTTCACACCCAAGTATATTAAAATAAGTATTCAAATATTAAACATTTTTGTCGTTGTAAATTATGATTTCAAAAATCATTATTTTGCTGTAATAAGTATGAAAGCATTCAAACATTAAAATCTTTTCATAGTTTAAATTATATTTTCAAAAATAATTATTTTACTGTAATAAATATGAAATATGCTAACATTTTAAAAGTGTATGTTTGTCTGTTACTAAATCATGTGAAATTTCCCGAAGGAGAGAAAGATAAGGAGAGAGAGAGAGAGAGAGAGAGAGAGAGAGAGAGAGAGAGAGAGAGAGAGAGAGAAGAGACTTCGCCCACACTTGGTGTGTTATTTCAAAAGTCCGTTTTCTTAAGTTGATATAAAAACCACGTACAAACGTCCGCCTCTCTGCTGGCCGTGAGTTATCAGCAAAACTCGTGTCTCGAAGGTTAGAGCACAATGTCTCCCATAGTAGAGCACATTGTCTCCCATAGTTCCAAATATACTGGAATGACTACATTTTTAGATACACGGCGTTTTGCTGAGCGACAAACAAGAGAAGAGCATGTTATTTTCGCGGTCGTGGCATCGTATATCCCCCTTAATCGAGATATATGACGTGTAATTTTCTCCCATAATTCCAACTGTACTAGAACTACTAGATTTTTAGATACACATCACTTTTCTGAGCGACAAACACAAATGTTTTCTAATCAAATCAACTGATTACAGCACATATTTTTGTGAAAAATTTCACTTCTAATTTATTGCCTTCAGCATGAAAAAATAATATTCAGTTATTAGTTCAGAAATAATTATTACTGGTCACATCTTATAAACAGTAAGTATAATAACATAATAAATATACCTTATTAAATATTAATATTTAATAATATACATATTCCTTATAGAATATTAATATATTTTTAATTTATATTTATTAGATATTTTTGCCTCTTTTTTCTTACCTTGATTGCTTTTGCTCTGAGAGAAGAATAGTGATTCTTTCTTCAGTTCTCACAATCGACTGAAGTCTTTTCTCCAGATTTCATCTCCATATAGGTCAACTGGAAGGAGGGGAAGGGAGGTGAAATGAAATACTGCAATGTGATTGGTTGTTGCATGTAGGAGTGGGTGGGGGAAAGAAAGTATTGTCGATCATGGATCACTCTAGTAAATCTCATAGAACTAAACAAACTTATTCTATATATAGGTAAACTTTGTCTTCCAATACAACACTTGGATTATTAATAAGGTTCATATGAGAAATCAAATCTTTTACCATTACTGGCAGGAATGAATGGGGAGAATGAAATGGTGTTATCTGATTGGTGGTTTGAAATAGTAGTTGGGAGAAAAGGGATGTAGATCATGAAGCACTTAATTAAACACATTCACTTGTAAGTTTTCTTGGAATCAAACAACTGCAATTGCAACACATTCATTTGTAGATTTTTTCTCGGAACCAAACAACTGTGATTGTGGTAACTAATTAGAGAACAATCTCTTTTCCTCTGCAAGAAGAGGGCAACCCTTCCTCATGTTTGTCAGACCTCACCAAGACAATTATTCAATTTTTTATTTGTTTATATTTCCATCATACCAATGACATAACAGATGGGTAGTTGGGGGAAAAAAGGATGGAGAAAAGGAAAATATATCCACTTCCCACCAATGCAATCCTGGTTTCATCCCAAGATAAATCACTCTCAAATGTGAAAATGGTACCAAATCACAGCTTTTGGTAGGTAAATTTTCTCAGGGAACTCTCAATATTTATAGCTGGTTAAAAAAATTATGTAATATATTTACATTGTTTCATGCATCAATAGGTAAATAAAGTGTACTTAAACTGTGACCCTTTTGAAAACTTAATTTTTTAAAATATATTTTGTTTTATGTACACCTTCACTTTGAGCAAATTGTAATATTATGAAAAAACACCTTATTTATTTATTTCCAACATTACATTTTTGGAAGTGGCAATAAAATATTGTAGGTTCGATCACTTTTATCAAAATGTTTGCCAAGTTCTTGACAAAATTCGTGAAACTTGGTTTCAGGAAACAAATTATTGTTGTTTTCATACCACATTTGTGTAAATTCCTTTAGTTGCCATTCTGACAACTTTTTGTTGGCAACACGTACTTTCACTGTAGAAAAGGATTTCGAAGAAATGTGTGAATTGAGCACACATCCTTGGTATTTTGCATCAACGTCCAAGGGTTGGTCATGGAAACTGGCCTGTTTGTTT
The DNA here is from genome assembly GCA_029891345.1 of Dryococelus australis. Lineage (NCBI taxonomy): Eukaryota > Metazoa > Arthropoda > Insecta > Phasmatodea > Phasmatidae > Dryococelus > Dryococelus australis. The sequence goes on along the minus strand of CM056996.1, from coordinate 158,734,459 downwards.
TGTATAAAAACAAGTTTATGGGCAGCATCATATTGAGAAGGTGGATTCACAAAATAGCTTGCCCTGCCATAAATTCCGGTACATGTCGAGTCAATAATATGCCACCTAATAGAGGAGTTGCTTTACTGTGATTACTCAGTTCCACCATGTCGAGTAAGCCATAGACTAGTAGGCTATTGGGATTAAACTGAAAGTATTGGAAACTTTTCATAATGGGAAGCAATCGACCTATCAGGGCCATGTCCACAACCAAAAGCATTTTCTGTCTGGTGATTATGGGTTTAGAAGTTATAGGTAATTCATCTGACTTGTTTGAGTACACGAACCCCATAGGCTTACATCCCATGGTACAATACATTTTGAAGTGGCTGGTGTTGAACGAGTCCAACTCCTTGATGCATACACACCTGTTGTGACTCAAGGTTATGGATTGAGGATCGTGATCGTTGTGTGGGATCTTGGCTGAATTCAACACGAGATGGCTCAGGATACTCGTGCTGTGTAAATTCAAAAGAATATCCGAAAGTATATTTCTCCTGCACCTGTCTTACCCTAAAGTACCAGGTAATTCCACAAATGATTACCTCAGAGATTTAAAGATGCCACTAACTTCATTAAGGTGACTACCAGATACGGTTTGATTTCGCCAAATAGGATTATATATGCAAATCCAATGTACATGTGATCCAAGTACTCTGTGAGTAACAAGTCCTCTTTGGGTGTGGTTTGGTACTCTTTAAGGTAGACATTTAAATGTTGGTACCGATCAAAAAGTTCTCTCGCCATACACAGCAACCACGAAAATATGATGAATGCATTACATATGAATCCATCCTCGAACTTGGTCAGCTCGCTGAATGATTCGACCTGCCCTCTTCTCCAAACTTCAAATTTTGCACCTTAAATCCGAAATTATCCTCATTGAGTGACTTGTTTCCATCACCCATTGCGGACATAAAACTTGCAAATTGTAATATTCGAAAACTGGACTCATTTTATCAGGACAATCTGGCTGTTACAAAGAGGATGAAAAGCATGCTGTGTTTATTGGCAAGGAAGCTGTTGCAGCTATTTTTTCAGTTTATTTGGCATTATCCTCGGCAATGAGTTGTTTTAATTTACATGCAAATTTTCTTGATTGTTGTATAAAAATAATTCATAAACTATGAAGTGTTGAATGGTGTGGTCATTGTTTCATTATCATCATTAACTTCCATACAACAATCATATTCATCATCCAAGTCTCCTTCTCTACCACCAATCCCACTTTTGTTTCCTATGGCAATTCTTTAAAAAATCACAAAACTAAATTATGTTTTTCCAGTTGAAAATGAAGTTGCCCAAACTGAGTAGTTTCGACATATGTTGTCCGAAAATGGAATGTATAAATGGAGTAACACATTTCAAGTTCACCACATACAAAATATACAGCAAGTACACAAATATCTTGAAAGCAATCACCAATTTGGTGCTGATAATGAGTTTTAAATCTTCGAAGTGTGTTGGAGGCCATTTGTAGCTTAGAGTCAAATCATTGAACATGACCACGACATTTTCATCAATGTAGTCAAGAGGTTTGAAAGCAGGATCGATCAATGCTTACTGCTTAGCCATTTCGTTTGAAAATATCGGGCAGTGTAACATCACCATCAATTTATTGTATTGCAACCATGATAAGAAATGTGGCAATTTAAGGTAGATGTCGAAACACAGGTCTTGAATGTAAGGGAATGGACCAGGGTAATTAGCAGTTTAGGAATGTCGTAAAGGTGTTTGATGGATACCAGACACGTCAGGGAGGGCAAAGCTGTTTGAAATACATTAAGTAATGGGTTAAACACACACCAATCATGAAAGACTTGGTAACCCAGATGGTCGAGGACCACCTCGTACTCTTGTATTTCGTGACTAAAGGACAGCTCGCTTTCCCGAATAGTCGAAAACTTTCCATTGTCAAATAACAACACCAAGTTGTCATATTGCTTCATCAATGAAATGTCAGAAAAGAAGAAATTGGTCACCTTACAAGCTGTTACTGATGATGATTTCTTTTTTTTATTCAAGGCGAATTCCTATTATCACCACCACCAATGGATTCACCAAAGATGATGAATTTGTACATGCTGAACAGGATTGTCCAGTCGAGAAGTCCTTTACATAAAGACAGAAGCAAAAAGTAAAGAACGTCGGTGTTGTGGAATCCTGCGTACAAGTGATTGATTACATTTTTGTGGGTGCACCATCTGCTCAAGTGAACTTTGTGTACCGGTTCATGTTGAAAAACTTGAACACACATCTACAAAGCAAACGTTCAATGACAACACACTCAACACATAACAGCGATTCAACATCTCCGATAAAACAAAGACAAACCAGTCGTAATTTCCTTTAAATGTTTTCGATGATTTAGGCCCCCATAACCATTTTTGCCGAGGATAGTCTTCATCTCTGTCGTATTCACATGCAAGAATATATTCACCAATTATTTGGTCTTTACTTCATTACGAACCCTCGTTGGAATATTAATTTTAATTTTTCTGCACATTTTGCCATTGCCGTTGTTGCCTACCCGCAGTGCACTTATCACACCATTCATTCACTTCATCTATAATGTTAATGTTTATAATTTCTATATTATTTGCTTTGCAATAGCATGTGTAGAATGTGTAGGCTACGTAAAAAAGTTTGGATTTTCACCCAACATACAGTGTATGAGTGCATGCATGAAATTTTCCTTGTAATGATCAAAGTCAATGTTAGGTATCGCCTGCTCGAAACTATCAATCACATGCAATTGATTTTTACTAAAGGGGATAAATTTGCGATCGTAAAAAGGAACCTGATGTTCGGCACTTCCCGGTGCATACTCGGAAAATATAATGTCAGATGAAAAGTCTCGATTGTGCTGACTCTACACAATATGTACATCTCGGTATAACATTCTCATTGTCACTTCCATTTAGACTTCCAATTTTGTGAGTAAATTCACTGTCAACACACATTATGAAATATGCACCAATATATTCAATTCCAAATCTGTACTCGGTTGATCCTATGATGATTTTACCCAATCTGCCTCGCAATAGATGCTGTTATCAACATCGTTGTATACATTTCCCATTTGCACCTGACGACCATCTGCCGTGATGATTCCTTGTCATTTCGCATTTGCCTGATTGCTTGATCGATGAATGTGTATCGTCTGACGTATTCATTGGTCCGATCGAGTTTTAAAGAAAAAACTTGCGATAAACTGCAAGTTATGGAAACTATGATGACTTTGCCATCTTTGTAGGGATCATAAAAGGGAACAAAAGGCACGAGCTCGTCTTTTAGTGACCATATATAGATGGGACTTATTTTTTAAAAATGATCCTGCATGCTCAGCCATTCGGGAACATGATCTCTGATGGTGGAGGAGGAACATTGTGCCAGATAGTCCAACACAAACTTGAGTGCTAGCCTCGTGTTCGATTGTGAGTAAATGTAAGATGGCAGAAAAATACATGTGCACAGAAAAAAATCCATCACTAGGGGTAGAATTAGGTGAAAGTTGGCCTTTTCGAGCCAATGTGTCACCAGTGAAGATCCCTTGACATAAAATGGGAACATGGCTGCAGTAATATTCTCCAAAAATACTCAATCACACGATTGCGCCAAAAGAGGTACTCTTCATACGAGTCGAAATTGTGTTCTTTGTCGACGTCAAAGTCCAAGATTATGCATTGGTAAGCAAACATTTTTTTATGCGCAACCAACCCGCAATCACACTCTGCTCCTCGCAGTTTGTTTGCCGACCAATGGGCAAACATGCAGTTTAACAAAATATAACCAAAGGGCGAAATTTCCTGCGGGGTGATTTTACCAAGTTCACTAGATCCAGCAATGGAGATGATATTCTTTCAATCATATTTGGTGTCATACCGACGGTCGTGTTGTATTATGGTCCGATCCAGATTCGCATAAATAGTTACTCGGCCAATTTCCTCAATGCTTTTGATAATTTCCCAAATATGTTCCTGCTCCTCGTCCATTTTACTCGAGTAAATAAGCCTTTTCGCGAAATAATACATATATCAGAATACTTGCAAACAAGAACAAGGCGAAAATGTTGATCGAAGCGGTAACAGGAAAAAGTTTGGCCCGTATTCTCTTGCTAGAAATGCAGAATACAAACAGTAGAGATTATTCCACAAGTACTTGTTGATCTCATCCAACAGTATCGACCTGTCGTGTTTGACTGGCAGATTAACAATTTATTTCTTGTCTTATATACAATGTTATGCTTGTAACAAAGTTTTTAAGTTTTTTTTAGGAGAGAGAGAGAGAGAGGAGGAAATGAAACAACAATAGAATTGCCATGAAAAAAGAGCTTATTTTTATTTATTACAATTTCATTCGTAATTACAATTTGATACATTTTCATAATATATACATATTACATTGCTGCATTTTAAGCAGCTGAGAAAATAACCTTTTTCTAACTAATACAATCCGAGCGAATATAGATTATCTCTATTATCATGGGTCATTTGTCACCAATAATCATAATTTCGTTTGTGCATTTGAAGTATTAATCTCATCAGCGATTCATATCGATGTTCTTTTTTCTAAAATAGTCTTTTCGCATTATGCTGCCAAAAATAAAATAGCCTTAGTCTTTTTTCGTACATTAATACTTGTAACCGCAACCGATCAATTCTTATTGAAATTTATAAATAACTTTTTACAGAATTATACGAAGTTTATTTTGTCCATTGTTGCAAGAAATCCAGGCAGGTTCCCCTAAACAAAATTTTCACAAATACAGTGTAAATATACATGATTATTTGTTTGAAATCACTTTTGTAGATTTTGATAAACTCGCCCAGTTTCTTGTGTCTCCAATGTTGTTTACATTTACCAAACTCACCACCTCTATCATCCTCCTCACCATGCTCATTGTTGTCGTTTTCAGTTACCCAATGCCAAGTGGTTTCATTTACCGAAATAAGGGTTTTTGGTTTTCGTCTTAGCCCAATATGCATAATTTCAACTGCCGATACTCGATCGTTAGTAAAACTATCATCATGGGGGTATTAGGTATATATCTGTGAAATAAATTTTTTATCTTCGAAGCTCGAATGAATTAATATTATTATATAATATATTGGGAAGTTATTTTCTCCAAGTATTTTAAGCATTGATTTTTTGTTTTAGTATACATTGACACGCATAGGGCACAGTATTAAAAAATCGAATTTTTCGAGTAAACCCTGATAAAGAATAGCATTATTATTATTTATATTGCGATTATTTCGCCGGCCCACATTAAATGCAACCATATCAACATTAAAGCCGATCTCGAACCTCTCCATCCCCTATGCATTTCGGAAGTCATTAAAAATTTCGCCATATTGGGGTATTGTCACATCAATGGCCGACTATTTGTTGAGAATGCATATCACCATAGAGATATTTTTTCACATTTGGTTTGGATGGCGAACATATTCATATTTAATTATGTTTAAAATTTCCAACGATGTTATTTTTCCCATTTATTTCGCAAGAATATAATAAAAATTCAATTGCCATTAAAAAAAACATTCCATCGGAATCTTCAATGTGTTGCAATAAGAATGCAGTGTTGCATAAAGTGTATACTGCTGTAGAAATCAAAATGGTTTTCGGTAATGTCACGAGCTCTTTAGCAAACTCGGGTTTCAGGTATGGCGAAAAAAATTAATGAGTAATTCCATACATAGTAAGCATGGTGTTCTTTTGGTCTTACAAAACCGATTATATTTTCGTTCTCTCGTATATATAGGCATTGGAAATCGCAGAGCAGTCATTCCTGCAGTTGCAGTGAGTGCGAGAAGTTTCTGAGTGATAGCTCCATTGACTATTTCCAGCGATGAGGTAGTATTTCAGTAAGATTTTTAATGAATGTGAAGCTGAACCTTAAGGGCACCAACTACAGCCCTCGAATGGTAAACTTGTAGCTGAACCTATTCGACATTCTTCGAGAGACAACTGTAAACATTATCAACAACAACTGCGGCGTTCAACATGGGATACTGATAGTGATAATTATGATGAAGATGGAGAGGTACATTCGACGAATGAAGATGTAAAGGAAGAACAAAGTTCTTATATAATGGAGGAACAAGAATTTGATATAAAGGAAAAGAAAAAGTTTGATATAAAGGAAGAACAAAAGTTTAATTCAAAAAGGAAAAGACAATGTAGTACCAACAGCAGTGATGGGAGTTCAAGATCTACAAGCGACTATAGTGAAGAGGACATAAAACCTACTCTGATCAGAAAAAGGGAAGACCAAAAATGTAAGCTGTTGGAAAATATTAATTCAGATAAATTTTTAGTTGTTGATTTTTAATTTGGCAGATATCATGGAAAAAAAATCCATGGGATTTTGGATATTCTACACAACTCTCTCTCTCTCTCTCTCTCTCTCTCTCTCTCTCTCTCTCTCTCTCTCTCTCTCTCTATATATATATATATATATATATATATATATATATATATATATATATATATATATATATATATATATATATATATATATATATAGGCCTGTTCCATACATACACTTGGCAAAGGGTATGTTTAATGATCTTGAAGAGAATCGCAATTATGAAAGTGTATGGAATACCCTGGGAAATTACACGAAAAAGAAATCAAACTCAAAACAGTTTGTTCAATTTTGAATGAAAGATGGATTAAATTTATTATTGTAGCAAATGAAGAGCAGGCTAGATATTTACGAAAAAAAATTAAATTGCCTAGGAATATAATAATAATAATTTGTCACATGAGCAGTTCAAATGGACTTGGAAACATTTGGCACTGTAGTTCTAAAAAAACGAACATCTTGGGACTGTACCCTACCCATGGTTCGATTGATTTGGGTTCTAACTGCTAACGATGTGAAAAAGGCCATGGAAGATTGCAATAAATAATTTGATTCATATTTATACTTAACTTTTTTTTTCTGTGCATAAACATGTCTCTATATATAAGGAAAATGCAAAGACTCATTTAATATCGAAATTGACATTGAGCAAACACAATCACCCAGGGAGTGGGCTGAGGACTATGACCAGATAAGCTCCTGGAAAGAATATATCATAGAAGACTTGTCATCACCAGAATTTCTCGAAAAATTCTATCGAGCAACGACTTTGAACGAAATCCCACAATTAAACTACTCAAAATTATCATCTATAGATGAAGTGGATTTGGGACTAGATAAAACTATGTTCATCAGCATTCAATTAGGTATTTATGCGGGTGAAAACATTCCCCTAGAATGTACACGTGCTGCGGTAAACAGTATTTACATGGCCCACATTCAAAGACCAGTTCCATTATCACACCTATGTGCAAGTATGTTGGGTGATTATGGGCAAACTTTGTATGTCTACTGGAAAATACATGACATACCTTGGAATATTCTACGCAACGGCATTATTATCCGATGGTGAACATTGAAACAATTCGCAATATCGTACACGAAAGTTGGATCCGACACATCGACCTGAGAGGTGCTCAAAAATACCCTTTCTGATGCAATTGGGAATGCCTGCTGAGAAACTCATAACAACTATGTGAAAATTTCCCAACGAATCTGATACCTGTGGTTTTCATAACCGAAATGCGCATCAACAAAGATGTTCTATGGCAAATGTAAGTTTTATTTGGAAATATCTTGCCACAAAATTTGATTCCCAATATAAAAACTCTTGTGTAAAAAAAAAGAGTATTTGTATTGTGTAAATAAATCTGTTTCTGTATATATGTACATAACTATTGTTTTGTATCGTAAATGAATCAATGTATTTTTAATATATATAAATTATATTATTATATTATTTTAAAATTGGACAGTTTCCTTACAAAACTAATAATTGTAATTTAAAAATTCGTTTCAATGACCCATATAAATCACCTCCACAAATATTTATGGATTTACCCACATTCACTACTGTTATATTCAATATGGTGATTCGCAAGTGGCCAACCTGTTTTACATCGATCTAAGCTTATCGACTCATTAAAAACTTCAAAACAATGACAAGTGGGTTATTTTGGTGTTTAATCACGCGGAGAAAAACTAAGTTTATCAAAATGATGTTAAAATACTTTTTGCATTTGTTGCATTTTCGCAAAAATGTATAAGAAATTTTCTATTTGCATCACAATCTCATAATTACCCACCGCGACCCCTAATTCCACCCCAATCATTACTCAGATGTTCACAATCACAAGATTCCAATTTAACACATACACTGGGACCTAAAATCTCCTTTCACGATACTCCCGCACGCAAAATGTTCTCGCAAACCCCTCGTTATCATCGTGGCTCAACAACAAATGTGTTTGAATATGTTCCACAAACTCGAATTGACGAAGATTCGAATCACAGTAATGACAATGATGGCTGCCTGGCTGATGATGAAACCAGAAGGGACGATGGTAATTGCTTACTATATGAAAGTTTCGATAAAGGAGACAAAGAGTGGGCGGGACTACCTTTAATCGATCGTCAAATACCACCCTGTTGCAAAACCATCGACAGCAATTCGGAAAATCATTTACCCCAACCATTCAAACATAATCGTACAGTTAAATAAATAAAACTAAAACCCAGAGAGGAATACAAAGAATATAGATGATCGCGTCGTCGAATTTCGCTCAGCGATGTTGATAGTTATCACAGCAATGAGATGTCTACATCTCCCGAAATGACAATACCTGGAGTTGGGGGGGGGGGATGGGGACGATAATCAAGTGATGGAGGCACCCGACAATTAAAATTTTTAACATGTTCCAGATGTCCACGTATCCCTTGTTCCTGTTTGTACAACCATAGACTCATCAACCACAACAGCAGCACCCGACCGATCGATATTAGCTTGTGGTCTCGATCAGTGCAGGTCGTTAAGAATGGCGTGTCTACACTTTTCTTGGCGCTCTGCACCTGTGGGCCGCGGGCCACCATATTCTAAATTTATTACGAGAAAGAGTAAACCCTCTTAATAAATTTATAAGCAGCCCAAATGGGTGTTTCCCGTAAAGTCACGACCGTTAGACACAGCAGCCATTGGTGGGAACACTGGGGTAAGCAGCGCTGCTTTATCTAATGTATTTTCAATGTGCCTGATGTCAACAGGCCTTGTTGCCGAACCCGGTGTGCTACGTGGCTCCAAGAGGTTTCATAAGATGGGGAATAATATTCCCGTCATAAGTGTAAAGTGGAGAGTGGATCCCTAGCAGCATTATTGAATTAGAGTTGTTAGAGTGAGTGTCAGCAACTATTGCACCATAGTTAACAAGGGAAGCCAACCGTTTTTCCATAGAAGGTTACCAAAATCCCACAGAAGACAGGGTATAGCTCCGCCCCTTTTAGAGAAATGTGTGTGTCGTCACAGGAAATGAAATGCATATGCTAATTCCCATTTTTTACCATAAGGATACATGCCAGTATATATAAGTTAATTATAAGAGCATACGTGTCTTCATTCATCAGTAACCAGCCAATTAATGTGTCATTTCATTTAATGTCACCCTTCAAGTGCGGTGACATACTCGTGATGTCGCATTCTTAGCCATACATGGGGCTCCGACATTTACGGGTATGTAACCTATATGTTTTTAGTCATTAGCAATAATTATGTCAAGCGTTAATTTCTTTGATCATGTAAGTTTGAAATCACAGGGCCAGCGTATCGATCACGATGCACAAAGGCACACCATTTCACAGACGCAATGATTTACGAAACACACGTCACAGTATATTTATTACTGCCGTGGAAACCCAGATTTAACACAACATCGTAACTTGCCTGGGTAGGTTTAATAAACACAACTTCTACAAGCATGATGTGGTAATTTCGTTTGGTAAAACAGCAACACGCCATGTCATGGCTCGCCACGTCTGCCAACTTCACTTTGTCTCTGACCCGCCAAATATATTAAAATAAGTATTCTAATATTAAAATCTCTTTTCAGTCGTAAATTACAAATACAAAAATTATTATTTTGCTGTAATAATTATGAAATATGCTGCAATTGAAAAAATGTACAATAATGTCCACGTACTAGCGAAGTGAAACTTCCCGAGTGTGAAAGAAACAAATACAGATAGAGAGAGAGCGCTCAGCAGACTGTTACTTCAAAGTTGCTGTCGTTCGATATAACAACACCGTACCCATACCACTACTCACGGTATTTTCCGCTGTTATTTTAATCTGTAAAAATGAGATATGTTGCCATCGGAGCTACCTAAATATTTAAATATTTCAATAGGGGCCATTTAATTTACAAACAGTATACAAAAAAACCAGGGAAAAAATATTTTTACTGTGAACTATTTATTACCGCCAACACTTAGCTGCTCTCGCTGTTGTTAATTCATATTTAAAAAGAAAGAAATATTACAAGTTATAGAAGACATTAAGGTAAAGTTTCATTTATTCAATAATACAGTACTCTAAAGTTAACCATAGTGTTATATATTTGTGGAATACATGTTATTGGAAAACCAGGTTGACATGTTATGCCTGGAGTGTTTTTTCAAAGGTTAATTTTCATAAGTCGCTTTCAATCGGGAATGGACTATAGTTACATTTTTTTCATGTTTGCATTTTGGCGCCAGGTTCGCCGACTTTCGGCGATGCCGCGGCCCTGTTCTATAGTCGGACTTCAACACTCAACCGACCAGCAGGACAGGCTGTAAACTCCTGCGTTATCCCCCTCGGCACTTCAAATTAGGCTGCATATTTATTCGCAATAGTGTAACGTAGAACCAGAACCTTTTAACTTCATTTGCTTTAGCCGAGGGGAGGCCTAACTGCATCCTGAGGTAATATTCCAGGATCTCATGCGACGGGGTCCGTGCAGTGTGTAATTGATTCTTAAGGCCCTTGCCTTACTTTTACAGTAGTGACCACCAGCAGGTCTCGAGTGCTGGGTCCTCATAAAAAGGGTATGCATTATTTTTGCAGTGACATTTGGTTGTACCCTTTTCATCAATTAAAGTGTCATGCATTGATGAGGCAGCTTTTATTGACTTTACTCTCCTGAGTATCATCGGTCACTGAGCCCTATAGCAGATTCATTATCAAGTGCACTTTCAGTGTTGTAAGTATTGCTTTTACGGGCCCTGCCTACGAAACGCAGAGTCAAATCAGTATTAGTATCGGCGAGCGAAGTGGCCGACCACTTCGTCTCTTAGAAAAGTGTTTGAATACAATAAACATAATTTAATTGGCCATTAAATTAAACTCTCCTTCAAATTGACAGCGTATCCAGAGATCACTGTAGGCCATCAGCCGTACGACCCCCATTATCATCGTTCGCTCTACCGAATGTGGCTCTAGGCATCATCGCCAGTTCCTGCCCTACACCTGCTACCAGGCAGGACACGGAAAAAAATAATGGAGAAAAGGCATGGGCTTGCATTTGTCTAAACAATCCAATGAATTGGGTTGTTTCATTGCAACATCAGCTGACGTTTTAGAGATTGCAGAAACACACTGATTAGACATGGCAACATGTAACAACATCTTAGTCCAACTGTAATCTAAAACGAATGCAAACCGACACATCCACTCGGCACTGACAGTGTAAAAAAGGGCAATATTTGTATGTTAAAGTGTACATGTATTCATGCTGCACTTCAGGAAGTAAGCAGCAAACCAGATGTGCCACAGTAAGTGCAATAATATTTTGTAATTACAAGCAGGTGTCATTTCTCAAGAGTTAGTAACCAGCTATAAAAACGTGTGCAGTATTATCCCATCATGCACCACTATAATAAATTTATGGCAGTATTACCAAGCAATACCAGCCAGCTCAGTAAAAGATTTCAAAACAAATTTTAATTTATTATTATTTCCTCAGAAATTTTTTTTCGGAAATTAAACAGAATTTTTGAAACAGTTTACAGGAATATTTTAAAAACGTTTCAAAATAAACAATAAACTTTTACAGTGTTTTTCCCATGGACATTCCAAAACTTTTTGTGCTGCAATTATTGAGAGCAATTTTCGAAACTTTTCAAAGCCAATTTTGAAACATTTAGAACTTTCAATACTTCTCACACCTCTTTAAGAATATTTTATGAAATCCGTTGCACAGTTTTCGCAGCCATAAGTATGGGAAAAACACTTGGGTCACATGGTCTGCTGTATCACGCGATTACAAGCAGGGAACAAGGCGCCGGGAGAAGCTGTAAAATTCCCCTCCCTGCATCATGTCATTTCAAGGGCCTGCAGCATCACACATCAGAAGAATGTTTGACCTTGAAGCCCGTGCTTAACAACACATGGTGGTGAGAGACAGCTGAGTGCCACACGCGACCTTGAGCACGCGCAGGTTACATCATTCGCCCCAAACATGCACAGAATGGGTTTATAATTCAATATACAACAGTTACTTTGTAAACAGGGCAATAGATTTAAATCGGTAGGAAACCTGACCATTCATATTCCAATATGTAATTGCAAACCAGAACCAGAATGGGGACAGTTTCAAACTGCATCATTTCCAGCCAGTTCTAGCACAGCAGTAAAATTGTGCACTACTTTCGGGACAAAGAAAGGCAATTCGATCGTTACCATCTACTGTACCATCTGTGCAAAACCATGTCCGCGAGATAAACTGTCAACAAGGGAGCGAGAGACGTACAATGCGTTTTCCTGTGCATACTTGTGGAACAAGTGCCACGCATGGAAGGTAGCATTGCGCTACAGTCACTCCCAAAGTAATGCTGCCGAAACTGCACCATCAGCGCCCATTTCACAAGCGCCTGGGATTGCGTCCGCAACCTTCACATTGCCAAGCTAGTGTGAAGACAGACCATGGAACATCTGGAAATGGAAACACGCAGTAGAGGACGAGCCACAACCATGCGATAAATAGCAGAGGAACGTGATTCCAAGAAAAGCCACAATGCTACAACGCAAGTCTTCAACAAAACACGAATTAACAGCTGAATGTCCATGTGTACCATTGACACATAGGCTGTGCATTGGTCGGTTGAGAGTTGTGAGAACCGACCTGCAACATTAATGGTGCAAGCAATGCTCGACCGGGCAAGCAATGCTCGACCGGACCGCACTGTCCTATGCTGCAACCATATGCGTGAATCAGCGAAGTAGCCGCATGACAAATAAGTCCGTTCGCGAACGTTATGGGAAAACGAGTAGTAAGAGCGAGAGAGGCTGAGTTCACAAACACAAAAGTCGAAAACTTTTTACCGCCCTCAGAAGGAGGAACAGGGATGAAAGGTCCAAGCGAACCCCCATAACCTCCCATCATCGTGGAGCAGCAACATGACAGTGATGTGTACATAGTCACAACCGCAACAGCACGTTTTTGCCACCCACCTCGCAAAATTCGGAGGGAGGGAAACGGAGCTGTCAACTGTGTAACAAGCAAGCCATATGGCATCGTTCAATGCCACCAGCCAGGAGCAAGTGCATCAGTGTAACCGCACACATCACATGAAAAGCTTGCAAACCCTGGCATCAGAGGCATCAGAGGGAGCAATGCAAACACCAGCAGTCAGCGCCATCCTGGGAACTGACAGTGACACATTGAGGATAGGAGGGTCACTGTCTGAGCCAACCCTTCAGGTGAAAATGTGCACATTGGTACAGGGTGATGGAAGTCAACAGCAGTGCAACAAGAACCACACATCAAGAGGTTACAACTGATGGGGAATTTGGGCCACATCTGGCCAGAGAGTCATCGAGTCGCCTCATCCTCCTCATTCGAATGAGTGATCATTCTTGACAGCGACAACTCTTGGCAGAGATGGAAGGTGCTCAGGACCACAGCAACCAACATGGACATAGCAAATCTGGAAGAGTCATGCAATACCAGCATGACACTCATCACATCATCAAGCATCAACATCATCAACATCATCGAAGCAGGAGTCACCAGCATAGCAGGCACTACAGCACGAAGTGGGTCAGACCGGAGCATCCCGATGCACAGCATCATAGCACTGACTTCTGAAGGCATCACCCAAAGCAAGTCAGTGGGATCAACTGTGGGAATGATCAACTCACAGGGAAGCTTCCCACAGGTCTTTGCCTAGGCATCTAAGAAGACACCTATTCCAGCTGACCTCACATCGGAAGACCTACTCTTAGGTGATGGGGAAAGGGCATCAGGATAAATGTGTCCGCACATTGGGCCGCCTACCTTTCTCCTCACTAACTCAACCCAGAGGTCCACGCAGCAGTGGCAGCATCAGCAGCATCATCATCATCAGCATCGATCACCATACACTGCTTGCGATAGGGCCAATCTCCTTTGCCAAGCATGTACCGCAGCACATCATCAACATTAGCAGGGCCACAGCCCTGAAACAGTAGCAGCCAGCACAGCACAGCTTCATTGCAAGCCTTCCATATTAGGGTCCCACAATCAGTTGTGACTGCTGGAATCCTGTTGCACCTAGCGGCATGATACTTGGGGGTCTGTGGGGACCAAACAGTAACTTGAGAGGGGGGCATTTGAGGTGTTCCAGACGACCATGTATCCCCTGTGCTCAATTGTACCACCACAGATGCATCAACCACACAGCAACAGCCAACTGATAGTCATTAGGTCGCGGTCCCGATCAGTGCAGGTCGACAAGAACAGCATGTCTACACTTTTCTTGCTGCTCCGCAACCTGTGGGCTGCAGGCCACCATACTTTAACTGTATTACAAGAAAGAGTAAACTCTTGTAATAAATTGATATGCAGCCCAAATGGGTGTTTCCCATAAAGTCACGACCATTAGATGCAACAGCCATTGGAAGGAACACTGGGGTAAGCGGTGCCGCTTTAGCCCATGTCTTAAAATGTTCGCGATGTCAATGGGCTTTGTGGGCGAACTCTGTGTACTATGTGACTCCAAGAGGTTTCAGAAGATGGGGAATAATATTCCCAGTATAAGTGTAAAGTGGCGAATGGCTCCCTAGCAGCGTTATTTAATGGCAAAGGATACCTTCGACCTATGAGAAATTAAGTTTGTCTGCACCATAGGTACCGTGCAGGTAGCAAAATGTTGCCCATATCTCTGTCTCACTCCCATGTTTCAGCTCTCAATTTAGAACATGAGGATTTCCCACAGTGCGATAAAGATCTCAAACACAAGACTGTCCCCAAACAACTACCTGGAAACCACAGTGTTGCCAAATGTAAACTGCTAGCGGATGAACCAGTTCTAGGAAGGCAGGTCATTCCCACCCTTTCACTGCTGATTGTTGACAGCACCAAAACTTCGTAATAGGTTCACCATAAGTTTCGTTCTGATAATTTTAGACGAGCGAGTCATGTGGTGGTAGTTGCGAAGTTTCGGAATTTGGGTATGGAATTTCATTGTATTTATTGATGTTTCAGAGTGCATTTTTTACATAGTAAAGAACTTGTCAGTGAAACATAAGAAAAAGGTATTTTAAAAAATATTTTATAATATGTAAGAAAATACCAATACACATTCTGAAAATTACAAGATTCAGTTTTCTGTAAATAGTCAAGTAGATAAGGGAACAATAATAATCCATATAATTACAAATGTCAGCCAAAAATGTATATTTACAATATTTTGTAATAAGTTACTCGTGTGTAGCTTATGCGGAAATATACATATGCAAAGTTAACTGTTCACAAACAGTGTTAAGTTGAGGGGTGTAGTTGAGAGGTTTGGTTGGCTAACACCCAAGGTCTTGAGAATCGATGAGGGATGGAATGAGGTTGATTTGGAGTAGCATCCACAATGTAAGGGTGGGGAAAATGGAAGATCCTCGAGAAAACCATCGGCTAACAGCATTGCCCAGGCACGAATCCCGCACGCAAAAATTCTGGAAGTGACCTCGCAGGAGATTGAATCTAGCGCGCCTTTGTGCTCTAGCAGCTCGATCACCACTGTTTAGTGATTATGTATGAAAGTACTTTAAACATGTAACAAGGAAAGTTCGAATTTTTTATTAAACTCTTTGTATCATTACTTCATGAATGAGGGTTGTCGATCATAATACCAAGGAAACCGGTGTTCATAACTGATAATTTTTATGTTATAAAAAATATAACTCCTACATATTTAGCAGCATTATCTGATTTTGCATAAATTATGCTGAAAATGTATTTTCAAATTTTTGGTGAATAATTTGTTTACATTAACTAACACCAAAAATTATCATATTTGGTAAATGTTAGTTTCTGAATGTATACTGTACTTGCAGTTTGGCAACTCCGTGATTCATTAAGTATGTTTGGGAATATTTGATGAGGCAGCAAAAAACCACTCCTACAAATGTCACGGGAAAATACTTTAGTATGTATAATATTTTTCTGCTAAACACAACCTCTATTGGATCGTTTGAAATTTGGTTGCATATTTTTGCAAAGAACAGAGTCTAACATTCCATAACAAATTTTTATTTAAGTCTCCTAAAAATGTTTCGCTTAAAATATTGGAACACCAAAACAAACGTAATTCGACTAGTCTAAAAACAATGAAATGCCAATAAAAGTTATGTAATTTAATAAAGTTTTTAAATTGTTTTTTTACTCAAACTCTCCTTGTTGCTGAACGACATGGGGGGGGGGGGAATTTAGCTACCAATTTAGTTTCAAATACAAGCAATGGCTTGAAAAACAAGCACGGAACTATCCTCACTCCCGACCAAAATAATTACAGTAAATCATGGGGAGAAATCGCTCCTGTACTGATACTTATACAGTAAGAAAGGCTTATAATGACTTGTACAGGATTGTAACACAATATCGCAACTACAATGCACTAAACTTGGCAGCAGTTTCTTCTAGGTGTTAATTGATATTAGTAGACCTATTCATGTAGACCCATTCCTGCCCTCCATGCTAAATGAAGCTGGCATGTAAGGTAAATTACAAGCTATATTGTGGCGGTTGTTTGTAATACAAAGACCAGTTTGCACAAAATAAAGCATTTTACTGAGAAACAGTACAGAATACTTTTAATGAATAAAAGTGAAATGATGAAATCTTCTTTGCAATAAAATATTATTTAAAACACCTTAATAAGTAACTTTTGCAGTTTTTGAACGTACATTTGTTTGCAATGCAATTAGATGTCTAGCAATAAATCATCTAACAAGCATTTACTACACAAAGTTATCAATTTCATAGAACACATCGGAATTTAGTATTAAAAATGACAGTTTTTCTCCGAATAAACTCATTAAAATTCTTATTATAAGTAAGCCGAGTAGTAAAAAAACAGGTCACAGTGCTAACGTTACATTACAATGAAAAGTCGCACTTTCATCACGGACGGGTATATAGGGGCATAACCAGTCTTCTTTCGGAAATAATTTCGAAGATGGCCACTATCAATATACTCCATTACAAAAGTATCCCCTGACTAATAAATCGCTTAATGATAATTAGGAACAGCTGTGTGCTCGGCACTATGTTGAGATTTAACAAAACTGTTTATTATACTCCATAAATTGATAGAAATTTTTCGGAACAATATTACTTACTATGCGTGTTATGTAAGGGGTATTTACTTATTTAATTTTATTTCGTCCTTCTTTAGCAAAGCTAGACTAAGATATCTTCTCTCACACTTAACAAAATTGAATACGATGGAGCATATACATAAAGGTTATTTTAAGAAACTGTACTCTGTTAGGTATTTTGTATGAAGACTGTAGACATGATTGGTCGGAACTGACGAGCGACTTACAGGAAAGTTTGAGTAACGCGGTAAACTTGATATTTTTAGTGATAAAGGGGTGAAATGAGATTAATTATGTAGAAGCGACGAATGCAGTAGTGGGGGAAATTTGAGTACCTCCATAAAACCCTCAGACCAGCTGCATGGCCCGTCGTGTTTCTCTCTTACAAGAAATCAATAGTGACCCCGCCGGGGATCAAACCAATATAGTATATGTGGGATGTAAGTACCCTAGTCAATACACCATATATATACATATATACTCACATATATACATATATATACACATATATATATACATGTACATGCATATATATACATCTACCCATATATACATATAAAAGAGTAAGCACAGACAATAAAATTCCAATAATCAACTTATCTCATTTATAAAACAACCTACCAAAAGTGTTATGAACAAAATACATTTTGGATTGTCGCACCCGTGATACAAAGGTTACTAGATATGCGTTTACTTATATTATACAAAAGACCATATTGTAAAAAATTTTTGCATTCCATATATATAATGTATAGTATATATTATATACAGTATATATAGTATATATTATATACAGTACATATATATTATGTATAGTGTACCCCATATATTTTATATATAGTATATATAATATTTATTATATATACTATATATTATATATAGTATGTATTATATATAGTATATATACTATGTAGAGTTTATATTATATATAGTAAATATATTATTTGGAGTAAATATACTATATAGAGAATACATATTATATATAGTATATATAACATTATAACGCACATTCACCATTTTATGAACAGAACCGTATAAGGACACCGTTCCTTTCTTCATGGCCTGCAGGATATCAGTCACGAAAGGCGGGTCTCGGACTCTCATACCTCATCACACTTGTATCTCCACATGCAGTGGAGTCTTGTGCGAACTTCTTGACACATTTTCATTCTGCCAGTTGTGCAGACCATGGCGTGTTTTGCCATACATTCCAATTGGGGGAGAAGAAATACTGGGTTTACCACACGTCATCCAGGAATCACTTCACAGAATGGCAAAGTATTTGTATGTCCCTCGACAGTGAGAGGTGGATAATCCGCGTATTTCAAAATCCACCCCACCCCCGTAATAAAGTAACTCTTTTGAATGCCATTAGCGATAATCAACAAACTAATAAACTCAATAAACTAAGGTAATGCGTAGTGTAGTTGCAGTGGCTGGTGTAGTATTTCATCTAAAAACGAGTGGATAGATTTGGGTGGCTCTTAACAGCGATGTCTTGAGATCCGATGAGGGTGATATGGAGCAGTGCTGGAACGCAAGGGCAGGGGGAAACGGGAGATCTCCGAGAAAATCCGCCCTCCACCGGCATCGTCCGGCACGAAACCCCACGTAGTGAAAATTTGGGGGTGACCCCACCGGGGATCGAATACAGTTCGCCATGGTAGAAATCGAGCGTCCTAACCGCTACACCAACTGCGGCCCCTATTTGAAAACGAAAATCTAAAAATTTATCTATTGTACAAATTGTTTCATAACAGTGGCAAGGTTAATGTGAATTAAATGGGAAGACGTTATACTACGCACAACTGTTTGCCATAATCGGACAGGTTGGACATTTCCTCTCAGAGTAAAGATTGCTGGAGGTGACATGGCATACGGGTATGTATTCATTTGTATTTTATTGTGTATTACTGACATCAATTTTATACTAATAGACTAAATGGATATGTAAAGACTGTATGGGACGGCTTACACAAAAATGAATATAAAACTTGTTTTCTTTTTAAAACGGCACTTGCCTCCATAACTGTATCCATAATTCGGATGTCTAGGTTGCTGGTTCGGAGGTACAGGAAATAACCTGTCTACGGAGGATCTTCACTTAAATGTTGATTCCTAAGTCAGAAAATCCTAGGGCTCTAAAAAGACTTACAGTGCCTTAGAAAAATCGGTTATATCATAGGAGCCGGAAAGAAGGGCAGACAAGTGACATTATTATTTTCGCACTACCTAGGACCCACAAAGCAAGAATTACATATTGCCAAAACGTTTAGCGGTTTGTAATAACATAAGAAAAAATATAGCTGCTTAATGTACAGATATGTAATTAAATGACGGGAATAAAAGCAGTTTCAGTCATCCTTTCATTACGTTTAATGTTTTATGATTTATTGAACACAATGTTGTGTTATTCAGTAATATTAATCATGTTCTCATTTATCACATTTCCGATATTGCCATACTGAATAAGAATCGATATGCAAAAACGCAAGAATAGACCCGTTTATGAAAATAGTGTCCACTTAGTCGATGAGGCAGGCCATTTAAAGGAACACTTAATTTAACAGAATTATGTGAATGTAGTCCGGAGTGACAAGTAAAGAGACACGAAACGAATTCCAACACGAAATTTGTAGGCGTCTGTGTATTCCCATACAATGATATTTAAAATTTTGAAACATATTAATCAATTAAAAATAATTTAAGACATCACAACTGCCACTCTTACTTACCCATTTTCGTTAATCTACGTCCCGATTGATTTGGAATGGCTCGTAATATATTCACCATTAAAATTTTCAAGAGTTTTTAAAATGTGAACTGAATCGCTTTTACTGCGTTACAACTCCCATTATACGTGCCTTCTTATAGACAGATGTTGACAGTTTTTTAAGATTCAAAATATAAATTGGGATCAATTCCGACTTGTATGTCTTTTTTTAACGCTAAAATTATTTTTGTATACATTTTGTGACATGTGCATATATATCCTTTCAAATCTCACTAATCAATCTCGAAGTAATTTCATTTTAACATATACAATGTATGATTCATTATGTCAATCTAAATTCCAGTGCGTCTTCCGAGCATGTAAGCTACAAAACACTAGTTTACAATTTGCCATCAGAACTACACAGAAATGTCATGCAAACCATGTTTATGATATTAGTTTTGTAACACATCTAGGCTTTCGTGAAATATTACTTTATGTGATAGGATTGAAGTTGCATTAAAACTCGTTCAAAATTATTTTTAAATAAAAACATATTTATGTTAAAAGACTTCATCCACTTTATTTTGACCTCAAAGGTGTGACTTTTCTGTTGGCAAAAAGTTAGTGGATGGTGCGCAAATAGCATGTGCACTCTTCCACATACATATTCTGTGTAATATAATGACTAGTGACTTAAGGACATCACCTAAAATGAAAAAAAAATATCAAAGGCCACATTCCAGTTGTCTGAATTAACGTCATATGTAGTAAACCTGTGCTTATTGAAACGTCCAAAATGGCACTCGTCCAAGCAAATTGATAGATTGTAGACTTCAATAATTGCCAATATACTGAATTAGAGAACACTAATTCATTCTTCAGTTGAGTGTGGCAAATCATCTTTGAAAGATCAGATATTGTATATGCAAAATCACAGTTCTTAACTATTTTGACATTTGTCTGACAATTTTCCTAAGTACTACTGATTTCTTGGCTATTATAAATAAGCAGATTTAAAAAAATCAGGGCTTTTGTTGACTTTATGAATACCAAGTTTGCTTACCAAGTGTAGTTTTCATTGGGTATTATAAGAATGCACGTATTTGAGAGATACAACACAGCAGAACATTTGGATATGTAAACAGAGATACGCTCATACACTCTAACGCTGACTGTGAAAATCCTCTAAAATGATCCGAATTTTCGCAATTGGGAATCGTGCCGGACGATGTCGTTTGTCAGCGGGTTTTATCGGGGATCTCCCGTTTCCACAGCACCATTCGTTCCGGTGCCGCTCCATACTCACTTCAATCATCCTTATCGGCTCTCAAGACCTCGCTGTTAAGAGTCACCCAAATCTCTTCACTCACTCTAAAACGATCATTTAAAAAAACGAACATGTCTTGAAGTCACAAGTCTAAAGCAAGTTCGCATGAGCCGATGTTGAGGCTGTAGTAGAGCATGTTTGTTTGGAAATATGTATTTGAATATCAAGGATTCTGAACGTAACATATTAACTAAAGAACTAATCCCAAACGACATATTGTACCGTACTGCAAAAGTAGAGTGCAACTTGAAAAGCACCAATTCATTGAAATTTTTATACCACACCAAAGATAAAACACAGCGTTTGATACTCAGTCCGTTGACGTTCTTGTATACATCTTTTCAGTATCTTATGAAATTGGTAACACTTATAATAAGCAATGAATGGTGTTTTGTTAAACATTACGTGCTGGGATATACAGAATAAATTGCGATGAAGATCGCAGTATTTATGTACACCTAGGTTATTAGGAAAAAACTCCCCTACGGTTCAGACAACGCAATCTGTATACCATCATTTATTGAAGTATGGAAGAAAAAAATTAATAATAGTATAAATAATAAAATGTACATTGTTATCAAAAGTGACATATTTATTAAGGTTACTTTTGCATAATGTGAAAACACGAATGACTACACTTCAAAATTATTGTCAGTCGTTTTTACATAGCTAACGGCCAAATTTATCATACGAATCCAACATTACGTGTACGTTTACATTTCTATAAACTACAAGGACACATTTATCCTTTCTATGTAATATTAGTTTATTTATGATAATGAGCTTTTTCTTTTCCGAAACAAAATATAGACTAATAAATGGAAAGTTTGATTTTGTGGTTCCTCCGATACACGATCCCCCCCCCCCCCCCGGCCGACAATTTGTTCTTTTAGTAACAGGCCTATATATATTATAACAGCGAACATGTCTTCATTCATCGAGAATTAGCCACATAGGGCATCAATTCACTTAATGTCACCCTTCAAGTGCGGTGACATACTCGTGATGTCGCATTCTTAGCCATAATTGGGGCTCCGACGTTTACGGGCATGTCACCGTGTTTTTAGTCATTAGCAATAATTATGTCAAGTGATAATTACTTTAATCATGTAAGTTGTGTGGTTACATTTTTTTCATGTTTGCATTTTGGCGCCAGGCTCGCCGACTTTCAGCGAGGCCATGGCCATGTTCTTTAGTAAGACTTCAGCACTCGACCGACCGTCAGGACAGGCAGTGAGCTCCTACGTTATCCTCCTTGAAACTTCAAATTAGGCTGTATATTTAATCGCAATAGTGTAACGTGGAATCAGAACCTTTTAACTTCACTTGCTTTAGCTAAGGAGAGACCTGACTACATCCTGAGGTAATATTCCAGGACTTCACATGACAGGACGCTTTCAGTACGTAATTGATTCTTAAGGCCCTCACCTTACTTTTACAGCAGCGACCACCAGCAGGTCTCGAGTGCCGGGTCCGCATAAAAAGGATATGCATTATTTTTGCAGTGACATTTGGTTGTACCCTTATCATCGATAAAAGTGTCACACATTGATGAGGCGGCTTTTATTGGCATTACTCTCCTGAGTAACATCGGGCCCTTCACCCTATCGCAGATTCATTATCAAGTGTACTTTCAGTGTTATAAGTATTGCTTTTGCGGATATGCCTCACATAAGCAGAGTCAAATCGTTATTAGTATCGGCGTGCGAAGTGGCCGACAAGTTCGTCCCATAAAAAGTGTTTGAATACAATAAACATAATTTGATTTGTCATTAAATTAAACTCTCATTCAAAATGACCTCATATCCAGGGATCGCTGTAGGCCGTCGACCGTACGACCCCCATTATCATCGTTCGCTCTACCGAACATGGCTCCGGGCAACATCACCACTTCCTGCCCTACATCTGCTACCAGGCAGGGCATGAACACCACACATCATCTTTGGGGATGCAGCGCGCCAGCGTTCCCAACATTAGCAACGAAAATGAGGAAAATCACATTTTTAACGACTATTCCCGACTAAAATGAAAGAGTTTTTGAAGAGATTCGAGAAAACATTTCGAACTTGGTGAGCTCCGAGCATTATCTGTAAGAACTAAACTTGTTTTGTAATATTTACACAATAAAAAGGTAAATTTTTATCAAACACATCCATGATAAATACAATTACGTGATCGCAGTTTGCATCTTGGGTAATATTATCGAACATTTCCTAAATAAATGATTTCAAAACACACACACACACACACACACACACACACACACACACACACACACACACACACACACACACATATATATATATATATATATATGAATGGCTAAATGTGTTGCTAAGCGCAAAACTTGAGAACGGCTGGACCAATTGGGCTAATTCTTTTTTTTTTTTTTTTTTTTTTATATTCGTTTAAGTCCGAGGAAGGTTCTTATGAGGAGAAAAATTGGAAAAATTGCACTGAAAAACGTAAAAACTACATTTTTCTTTTTTCCATTCAAACTGTTCCTAGCTGTCAATTCTAGGGATGGGCGATCTGAGATCGATTAATCGAAGAATCGATTTTTTGGGGTCGTAAAGATCGATTTGAGCAATGGATCGATCAAGTGAATCGATCTCAGACACCCTAAAATCGGCTTTCGATTCATTGTTTTATTGTTTTGTTTTATTCAAATAAAACAAAAGAGTACCAAACCATAATATAAAGAAAAAACATTTAAAATTTAATTAGTAACTTTATAATTATGAACGCAACCTTAAAATTACTATAAACTACTTGAATGCATCCGTAGATTTGACCATTTCTCTTTCTACTTTAAACAATTTGTCTTTGATAGTTTTTTCAGTAGATTCTCAATTATTTTCTTGGTTGTTTTTAAATCTTCTCTTCTCAATCGACAAACAAGTTCCTCGATTTATCTTTGGTTGATTGGTTTATTTTGTGTGTGTTTCCATTTATACTCAGTTCAAGACTCATGCCGCCTATAAGACGCGGGAGGAGGAATTTGAGTCGAAGAACTCGAAATGCTAGGAACCAAGTTAATTTTCAGTCTAATCGGACTGCACAACAACGTGAAGAACTAAATGAAATTGAAAGGATTTGGATATCACAAACCCGTGCAGAGCGTCATTCAGCTAATAATCTTGCAAGTTTGAAACGACCTGCTTTCAGTTACGATGTTTCAATTGACTACAGTGCCTACCAATGCGTTGCTATTGGATCTATGAACTCAGTTTGCCCACATTGTAAGGCGTTGAAATAGAAAAATGAAGCCTCTGGATTGTGTGCACAAATGGCAAAGGGAAATTAGTGCCATTGGTTCCGCCACCAGAGCCATTGTACTCATTGGTTTCAGGAACAGGAATGGATTCCATACATTTCCTTACAAATATCCAAAAATATATAACTGCTTCCAAATGACTTCATTTGGGGCAACAAATGTAGTTCGGGACAATTTCATGCCAACTTTCAAGGTAACATATAACAAACAGACTTACCACCCGTATTACTTTGTTTATTTTATTTTATAGTTTTTGTAACAAAAGTAATAAACCTATCTTTTTAATTTACAGATACAAGGCCAAATGTATCACCGAGCAGGTTCACTGTTGCCGGTGTCAGATGGCGACTACAAATTCCTGCAAATGTATTTCATGGGCAATTCAACACGAGCAATTGATCTGCATTGTGCACATAATAGTTCAGTGAACAGGTCTATTGTAGAAGAATTACAAACTTTCTTTCATCAACACACTCAGTTGATTACATTGTTCAAAACTGCACTGGATCTCATGCAATCTGATAATCACAAAATTGTAATCAGAGCTGATAAAATTCCTGTGGGCCAACATGCAAGACGTTCCAATGCACCTACAATTGATGAAGTTGCCATTGTTATAGTTGGAGAAAATTTGGAAGCCCGTGATATGGTTTTACATCGCTGGAATGATCAGTTACAGTGTGTGTATGAAACACACCGTTCATATGATGCGCTACAATATCCCATCATATTTTGGCAAGGTGAAGATGGTTATCACTTCTCAATCAAGATGATAAATCAACCTTACAGGTAATTAAAAATTAGGTTTACCAATGGAGATTTTGTATCAGCTGCTATATGTATTATATGCAAATTCAATCACTGTTATTAAAACAATGATTTATTTACATGTGCCGAAACCAACAAAAAAGTCAGTTCAATGAACTATTATTCATACCGCCTGATGGTTCGTGAAAATGAAGACAATCATATCTTGAAATGTCGGCGATTATTTCACCAATATGCTGTTGATATGTATGTCAAAATTGAAACAGAGCGATTGACATTCATCAGGTTGAACCAGACCAAACTCCGTTCTGAAGAGTATATTCACCTTCGAGATGCTATTAATACTGATGGAATGTCGGCCGGATGACCATTATTCCACAACATACATCGGAAGTCCACGACATATGCATGAATATGCTCAAGATACCATGTCGTATGTTCGTCATTATGGTACAGCAGATTTATTTATCACATTCACATGCAATCCGCAGTGGACAGAAATCAAACTTGAGTTATTCCCTGGCCAATAACCATTGATCGCCATGACATTACGGCAAGAGTCTTCAAACAAAAGTTGAAATCTTTAATGGATTTCATAGTGAAACATAGCGTGTTTGGCGAGACGCACTGCTGGATGTATTCTGTGGAGTGGCAGAAACGTGGATTGCCTCATGCACATATTCTGATTTGGTTGGTTGAGAAGATAAGACCAAATGAAGTTGATGAAGTGATATCAGCTGAAATCCCTGATATACAAGTAGATCCAGGCTTGCATGAGGTAGTTATTAAAAACATGATTCATGGTCCCTGTGGAACACTTAATCAAAATTCACAGTGTATGGTGGATGGTAAATGTGCGAAGCGTTATCCACGGGCATTAGTAGCAGAAACAATTACCGGAAATGATGGTTATCCATTGTATCGTCGCCGATCGACTGCAGACAATGGAAGATCAACAATTGTCAAAGTGAATCAACAAGACACTGAAATTGATAATCGTTGGATTGTTCCATAGTCACCGAACCTATCAAAGACTTTCAAGGCGCACATCAAGGTTGAATCTTGCCATTCCGTAAAATCTATCAAATACATTTGTAAATATGTAACCAAAGGAAATTACATGGCTGTGATTGGAGTTGGTGTAGAAAATTCCAATGACGAAGTTACCCAATACCAAATGGGCCGCTATCTTAGCAATAATGAAGCAATTTGGCGCATTTTTTCTTTTCCCATTCATGAAAGACACCCCACTGTTGTTCACTTAGCCATACCTTTAGAAAATGGTCAAAGAGTATATTTCACGGCACAGAACGCATTACAACGAGCGGTTCAACCACCATCTACAACCTTGACCAGTTTTTTTTTAATTTGTCAGAATGATGATTTCTCCCGAACACTGCTATACTCCGAAATGCCAAAATATTATACTTGGAATCAATCCTCAAAGAAATTTCAACGACGGAAACAAGGAAAACCAGTTCCAGGTTACCCAAATGTATATTCCACCGATGCAATAGGTCGAATTTATTCAGTCCATTCAACTAACGATGAGTGTTTTTATTTGCGATTGCTATTAGTCAATGTTCGAGGCCCAACATCATTTCAACATTTACGAACTGTTAATGGCGAATTGTGTGGCTCTTACAGAGAAGCCTGTCAACGTTTGCAACTGTTAGAAAATGACGCTCATTGGGATCAAGCTCTCAATGATGCTGTAATTTCTTCACAAGCTTATCAAATACGAACATTGTTTTCTATAACTATATCAACATACTTCCCATTAAAACCAATTGATTTATGGATAAAATATAAAGATGATATGTGTGACGATATCTTGCATCAAATGAACATTAGAACAGGAAATCCAAATTTACAAGTCAGTGAAAAAATTTACAACATTGCGTTAATATCAATTGAGGACATGTGCTTGATGATGCCATTTTAATCAAGAGTTGCAACGCGAAAATATGTTCGATCTCGATGCTTTAAGAGAATCAGTTCGAATACATCTTCCGCTGTTGAACCAACAACAAAAGTATGTATTTGATACTCTTATGAAAGTTGTATATGATGGAACTGGAGGGATTTACTTCTTGGACGCTCCTGGTGGTACACGAAAAACTTTTTTGATTTCATTAATTTTAGCAACAATTCTCTCACACAGTGAAATTGCACTCGCACTTTCTTCATCAGGCATTGCAGCTACATTGTTGGAAGGCGGTCGAACAGCCCATTCAGCGCTAAAATTGCCATTGAATATGCAAAGAAACGAAACATTTCGAAGAACTCTGCAATGGTAAAGATTTTGCAGCAATGTAAATTGATAGTGTGGAATGAATGCACGATGGCACATAAAAAGTCTTTGGAGGCATTAGAACGAACCATGCAAGATCTGCAGAACAATCAAAACCGATTTGGTGGTGCGATGATTTTGTTAGCAGGAGATTTTCGTCAAACATTGTCAGTGATTCCACGGTCAACGCCAGCTTATGAACTTAATGCATGTTTAAAGGCCTCCGTTTTGTGGAAACATGTCAAGATATTAAATTTAAGCAAGAATATGCGTGTCGAATTGCAAAATGATCGCTCTGGAGAAATATTTTCAAAACAACTCATTGAAATAGGTAATGGCAAATTCCCTTCAGACGTTTTGACTGGCTGCATTACCTTTCCTGACCATTTTTGTCAGTATACTGAATCAAAAACCGAACTCATTCAAAAGGGGTTTCAAAACGTTGCTCAAAATTACAGAGATCATATTTGGGTGAGCGAACGAGCTATATTGGCTGCCAAAAACATGGATGTAAATGAATTAAATTTCAAAATTTAAAATGAAATTGCCGGTGAATTGAGGACATACAAATCAGTCGATTCTGCTACCAACCAAGATGATGTCGTCAACTATCCACCGGAATTTTTGAACTCGCTAGAATTGCCAGGATTGCCGCCTCACAATCTTCAGTTAAAGGTCGGATCGGTGATCATAATGTTGCGAAATATCAACCAACCGTGTCTTCGTAACGGCACATGGCTAGCGGTGAAAAAATTACTGAACAACGTGATCGAAACAATCATTCTAAAGGGAAAGTATAAAGTAGAAGACGTTTTGATACCTTACATCCCAATGATTCCAACTAACATACCATTTGAATTTAAACGACTGCAGTTTCCAGTGCGGCTTGCTTTCGCTATGACTATAAATAAATCCCAGGGGCAGTCATTGAGTGTTTGCGACATTAATCTTGAAAACCCATGTTTCTCGCATGGCCAATTGTTTGTCATCTGTTCCCGTGTTGGAAAACCATCAGCTTTGTTTGTTTACGCGCCAGGTAATCAAACAAAAAAATATTGTGTACCATAAACCATTAAAATGAAATAATCATTTAACACAATATTACTAAAGTATTGCAGTGTACGAAATAGAAAACTGAATTTTGTAAATAGTCGTTGTTTATGATTATGACATTAAAAATACATAGAAAAGTATATTAACACTATGCAGATACATTGTTGATATCACAGTAATTATTTGATAGTCAATAAATAAAGTGATCACTCTGAAATACGTTTATATTTATTTTTTAATTTAAATTACACATTTGAGACTGTATAGTATCACAAACTTATCTGTTCTGGTGACACCAGAACTTGACCAGAAAAGATAAATTTATAGGACTGCAACAGTCCAATAGCTTTTGACAGAACGACGTCTGTCGGGTCAGCTAGTGTGTATGTATATATGTGTGTGTGTGTATATATATATATATATATATATATATATATATATATGTATATATATATATATATATATATATATATATATATATATATATATATATAAGAACCTGATCATGCTAATACAAAGGAGACTAAGACGAGGTAGCCATAGCAGAAATAGGTCTCCAAGTCCTTTGCATTAAAGATCATCTTCACCCATTCGACGTCGACAAAGGAATTGAAGTACTAGTTTGAGTAAAAAGTTAAACAAGTTTAAAAAAAAAATAGTTCAAGAAATTGGAAATGGCTACGACACACACGTAAAGTAATTTCAGTAAATCGAGAAAAATTAATAATAAAAAAACAATAATATAAAATTTGGATTAATTTTTTTTTTCTTTACAACCAAACAAATACATATATGCATGCATATATACTTCATTTTTCCACATTATCAATTTGAATCAGCATTTCATTTTCTGTAAATTCAGCATTTCTAATCATAAAGTAATTCTTGAAAAATTTCAGGTGTGTGCTCAATGTGTTCTAGACATGACCATGCATGTTTTGAGACAGTGAATTATACTCTAAATGCAGCAATTCTTTGCAGTTGGGATGTTTCTTTTTAAGTAAGTTTAGTTACCTTTTCAAGTTTCTTTTTTGTACGCAAATTACATAATACATAAAATCGAAATTGTCTTCATTCAATTTCAGTACTAAGAAATTCCGTTTCAAGCTTTTGCATTTTTTTTTCTGTATTTTCTTTGGTTGGATATGCGCGACGACATCGATTTTGCAGCTAGAGTCAATAATTGTTTCTTCATAACGTCCACATTGTTGGTTCTTTCTCGGATTTTGTTTTGTAAAATAGTTACTAGATGTGATTCTGAAACATGTGCTGTTTACCCTCACGAATGCATGGGAGAATGTGTTCGTAAATCAAATATTGAAAATTTTCCGCAAAGGGCATTTTTGAATACATGATCAGTCTGTAAATACCCGGTTGGTCGATAAAGATGGTGTGGGGATGCTCGTTCACAATTGCAACTGAAGCTGCATTTGTTGCCAGTTCGCTGAAAGTTTTTCTATGTTTCTCTTTCACATTATACGTAATAGCTTTCCTGTTGTTTTCGTATCCCAGTAACCTATCAACTGTTTTTGCTTTGAACAATATAATTGTTTTCTATCCAAAAGATAAACAGTTTTGTAGTTGTTGAGTGGTTGTACAAGAAATGATGATTTTTCAAATCCAATACCTTATCCATTTTTTGTTCTCATTGGGAGGAACACACAGTGACTTTACAGATGCACTGTTTATCGCAAGTTCTCGAGTTCTGATCTCTGTTTGAAATGTAGTCGTATATATACTGCCCGACCCCTTTTCTTACCTTTTTTTTCTCGCCCAAAAAAAATAAAAATAAAAAGAATATATATATTTAGCTTACTTTACTTTTTTTTTTTTTTTTCAAGAACTGATCCATTGAAATAACAGCATGCATACCAAAGCTCGCAAATTTGTCGTTTTTGTTGGATCGTACATCGTGCTATCTTTTCTTTTATTGTTGTATAAACCCAACACGTGATCTAATTCGTGAATGAGTACCTGATGGTAAAAAAGGTAGGGCCATCTTTGTCAAAACATATGCTTCTGTGGGGAGGTAGGGATTTGGATGCATGTGAGCATATTGGACTTTCGCCATCGAACAGGTCTCCATCTCCGTGATCACGGCTGGCGAATTGAATAATGTCGACATTGTAATTGTTTCTATTCGTGTACATAAAGATTTCATGTTTCAAATTGCCGATTTAACACTTGGGAAATTAATTGTGTGCTTTTCAAAAATGATTGATTATTGAGATACGAAGTTATTGTGGAAAATAATATTCTAAATTTAATAGGAAATTCATTTTCACTTCTCTTGTAAATTTCCGGTATAAAGTATCGCATCTCTGTGGATAACTAAATTACAACTACAACGACCCCGGTTATCTATAATAATAATGAAAAATATAAATACATGTATCTTATGACTTATTATTATTATTGATATTCTGAATTTCATGAAAGTTTGTCAGGAAATTAAAGTGGGTTGATGGGGAACATCTCAGTATGTGTTTTTGAATTTTGAAAACCCCCAATATCATATCGGCCCTAAATTCCAATCGTTTAGTTTAAAACTGGACATTATCAGATCGCTTGTGATGATTCCATCCTTGCAGGCGTATGGTGCCTTAGTCCCGTCATCATTCCACACGAGTGGGTGAGTGGAGATACACACCCATTCAATTTCCAAAGGATCGGTGCTTTTCAACACTTTAGAACACTTGTTTGGAATCACATCGAACAGTGTTTACACAATAGGAAGAGGTTGTGGGTGATAGTTGGGTTATTGTTGTTACTTCGGTGGGTGTTGGTTTTATTCCTGAAGTGCATTTATTTTCATCGCAATCGAAATTTAACTTTGATAGGTCGCATAAAACTTGGCAATCTGACGAATCGATACAGCGAAATGGTAGTGATAGGCAATCGACCATCTTTTGAAACATGCCATTATTTGAAAAATTTTTGTGCTTGATCCGTTCGCCATAATTTTCGGGAATCATAAAAAAAAAAAAAAGGATTTTTTTTTTTATAAAAATTGAATTAGTTCCGAGATAATCCACTTATGTGTGTTGTAATCGGCACCCTCCCCCCACCAAAACACTTTCAACAACCGATCGTGTTGCAGCATTTCAGTTCCCTCCCTTCCCCTCCCGTAGTTGGCCTGTATGGCGACGAAATCTGGAAAAATGATTTTAGTCGACGACGATAGCTGAACAGAGGACAATATCTCCCCTCCAGAGCATAAGAGGAATAAGGTAAGAATGATATTTTATAAGGTATATTTATTAGATAACTTACCTCTTGTTCTTACTTTATTCCTTTTGCTCTGGGAGAGGAGAGTATGAAGTCCTTTTTTTTCCTTCGGATTTCGCTGCCATATAAGTCAACTGGAAGGAGGGCAAAGGAGAGTAAATGAAACTGTATAATCTGATTGGTAGTTGACAATTGTGAGTAGATGGGGGGAAGGAATGTCGATCTTAGAGCACTCTGGCAAAATCTGGTGGAAATATTCCGACCTATCCAGAGTTAAAGTTTTCACTTGAATTTTTTTGGTAGAAATTAATGTTAAATAAGTTATTACAACTTTGAAGTTGGTTGGGTTGTATCGGCACCATTGTAAAGTAAGCAAGTAGGAACTTTATTTCCGGACAGGTCTTATTAGTTATGTGACATTTGGCCCAATTCTGGATAGGATTTATTAGTTCCACAACATTTCACATACTTATGGATAGGTTTTATTAGTTACATAATGTTTTGCTCGATTCTGTATAGGTTTTAATATTTGCATGATGTTTCCTCTGATTATGGATAGGTTTTATTAGTACTACGACAAAAAGAAATAAAATCCAATTTTTTTTGTAATTTTATTTATACTATATTAAATATTAATTTTATTTAATAATAAATATAAAAATTGAATTTTAAATTTTTTTAACTTTTGGATAAGGGTCCTCACACATAATGTTCATTTAAAGTAACCTCAATGATGTTTGTTGTTGGTTCGTAGTGAAGGTGTTAGTTGTGTGTGTGTGTGTGTGTGTGTGTGAGAGAGAGAGAGATAGAGAGAGAGAGGGGGGGGGGTTGGTCATGGGGGAGTCAGATAAATTTTGTTATAAATATTAAAAATTGAATTTTAAAGGTTACATTTGTGGGGCTTAAACCCACAATGTCTATTTAAAGTAACCCAATTATGATGTTGGTTTGTAGTGAAAGTGCTGGTTTTTTTTTTGGGGGGGGGGGGGTCAAGGTAAGTCAGATGAACTTTGTTTTAAGTAATAAAAACCATTAATTTTGACATTTTATTAACTTTGGGGATCCCAAATTGAATTTTGTAAAGGAAAATATTTTGGCCACTCCCTTAAAAATTCAACCACATTTTCTTTCACTTTTGGTTTACCAAGTCTGAAATTACATCAGGTAGCTGTTTATAATAAAATAAAAAAAAAAGTTGCTTATATATAAATAAAAAATGCATTTACAAAAAATATTTTTTTTAATCATGTAATGAACTGAAGTCCTTTTAAAAACAGTCTTGTGTTCTATTATTACGCCATTTGGAACATACTCGTTCTTGTACAGTTATTCGGTATTTCGTTTTCATTGTTGAGATAATAGTGTTTACAAATTTTATTAATAATAAATATAAAAAATTGACTTTTAAAGGGAGCATTTGAAGTGCTTAAACCCACAATGTCCGTTTTAAGTAACCCCATTGTGATGTTGGTTTGTAGTGAATGTGTTAGTTGGATTTTGGCGCATTAAGAGGAGTCAGGTAAACTTTTTATTATATATATATATATAATGCATTTACAAAAAAAATTTTTTTTAGTTGTGTAATGAACCAAATTTTTTTTTTAAATTATTTTTTTGTTCAATTATTGCGCTATTTGGAACATACTTGTTACTGTGCAGTTGTTCGGTATTTCGATTTTTATTGTTGACGAATTTCAGAGATTTCACGATATATTGACGCTGGCTTCGTGTGAAGACGATTAATCCACTAGATACGGCTGCAATGGAACATGATATAGCGTATTATCATCATAAAGATCTAGCTGAAAGGCATGTTGCTGACAAAGAACTATAAAAGAAAGCGTTCAAAAGATTGTTAAGTTCAGATGCTGATCTCAATGAGAGATTGTGGGCTGGTGTTACTGGATCTGCGATGCATATTATATGTAAGCTTGGTTGGGAATTAAAATGAAATGATAAAATATTTGTTATAATAAATGAAAGTAAAAAACATTGTATTTCAAGTTCCTAACGAGGAGTTGAAGGGTTTGAATATTGATTCTTTTCTAATGAAAGACCAACTGGATTGTAAAAACAAGAAATTAAAGGAGGACAAAGGGATGACTATCACAATTTAAGTTCCACAGCTTAAGAAAATGTCCAAAGAAATGAAAACTGGAAAGGGTTTGACAGTTCACAAGGGTGGATTTATACCCATAACTTTCGCAGCATTGGGAGCTCTAGGAGCATTAGCTGGCGGTGCATCATCTATCGCTACATCAATAATTAATGCTAAGAAGAAAAACCAAGAATTGGAAGAACAACGCAGACATAATTTAGCTATGGAGGAATACAGCAAGGGATTGAAGAAAGTTAAGTGGGGGTAAGTATGTTAAAAAAAAGTAACTCCACTCAGTAACTTTGATATTGATAAAATGGTTGAAAAATTAAACATTAGAAATTTTCGGGGTGTATTTATGATCGATGAGCTACTTAACACACATCTCGATAATGAATATGGGATTGTTAATCTAGATGTTTCAACAAACTCTGGTACACACTGGGTATACTATATGCTATTTTGATTCGTTCGACGGAAATCCACCCCAACAATTAATGTCATATCTCGGAAGTAATATTTTTTATAACGATGATAGAATTCAAAATTTCAATCAAGTAACTTGTGGTCATATGTGTGTAATTGTGCTAAATCACTTTTCACATAATTTTAAATTTCCAAAAATTATTTAACTATTAATAAACAATGAACATATGTGGAAATGCATTAATGAGCTCTTGGATTGAAGATCAAATTAAAGAATACACAGACAATGATACAACTACTGAGAAGATCAATCCTAATGATTTTGTTTCCAACACACAGTTTAACGACTTTAAAGCCATACAGACAAGAAATAAATATCATTGGATAAAGCCTATCTTACTTACTTGGAAGTAGATAATAATATAGATTTTGAACAAAAAAGACTAAGACATGTGGGAGATCCCATTGCACCGATGGATGCAGTCAATTTAGAGTGCTATCAGAAAAACAGAATTAACATTATTTGTTTAGTTGGGAAATACAGTTCAAAAGAAAAATATTTTACTTTGATAATAAAATAGAATTTTTTTTATGAGAAATGGAACTATAGTTGAAATAATAATAAAACCAAAAATATATAAAAGTGTTATCAACTTATACCATGCATGGAAAATAATTGACATGTATAAAACTTTTGAAGTATACCCTGATATGATATATTTTAAAATACCAAAAGCCAACAATGTACTCGAAGGTAAAATTGTGTTTATTGAAATAGCTATGGTATATGAATACATTAAAAAAGATCACATTATGTTAGTTTTTAATGGAAACACTTCCATTAAAAACAAAAAAAATCTTACTTATAATCTAAGAATGTAAAAAGTCATTAATTTTATTATGATACTTGCCATTATTTAACTTACGAGTCATATCTATTGTAATAAAACCATATTCATTATTCCAACATTTTGAACAAGTCTCCCTAAATTTATCAAACGACATATCACCACAAACAAAATCACTATGAATATGTTTAAGATTTGTATCGTCTTTCTGAATATGAAAAGAAAATTAGCATTGTCTGTTATAAGCAGCTTAGGTACTTTTGAGTATGTCTGGGCTAAATATAACAATCAATATCTTTGTGTCTGCCGCAAGTAAAGTAATCCCTTACCATATTTTGGTTTTCAAGTATGATATCATCGAAAACAACTACAGAATCTTTATGACATTCATTTACATCAACCATTTCTTTATTTGATGGATGAAGTATGCTATCGGTTAATTAAATAATTTTGATGCTATATCTATATCTTTCTTTAAATTGATATATTTTGGTTGGTCCAGACTATTTGAACATACTTAGAGAGTACCAAAATCCAACCACTCCTGAGCATATATAAAATTATCTATCATAAGTGTAGTTTTTCCACAGTTACTAGGAACCACTATCAAATATATAATATTATTAGGTAATAATTCACCATGACGTATTGTCGATACAGTCTTGTCCGGTATTCTTATTTTAATATCCCAGTCTACATGTTTCATGTTTTTCTTGCTCATTTATTAATAGATTTTTTAAATAATATAATAAATGAGTAAAAGTATTCAAACTAACAGATAACAAATCAGTGTTGAAGAAAATACTACATTATCCTTTAGAGATAGAGGGGCACACATTGGCTTTAGTTCAGTTCTATACTACTGATCTAATGCATAACATTATCTCTGGGAGAAATAAGCTATATTTTGTGGGCCAGAATGATATGGAATCAGCAATTGATATTCCAGTTGGTCAATATAGCTTAAAAGATATTGAAAAAACTATAAAAGGAATTTTTTCATTTAGTGCAGATTCAATGGGGGGAAAGAAAACGATATATCTTTCGAACTGGATAAAAAAACAAACAGAGTGAAAGTAAAATGTATGCTTAAATTACAGTTTGGAAAACGTGGTTCAATAGGAAAACTTTCAGGTTTCTTAGAAAATAAAACTCTGAAAGCAAATGTGGATCATTATGGCTATACAATTCCAAAATAAACTCCATTTGAAACAATAAATATACACTGTAATATAGTAAATGGTATGATATTAAAACATGATGAATATAATCATAGAGAAACTAACATAATTACCACTTTTAAACCAAGAACAACATTTGGATTTGGCGACACGATCTATTACGAACCAGCTTAACCATTATTTTTTCCAGTGCAAACAAATCAAGTTAATGAAATATTAGTTGAAATTAAGAATGAAAAATGCAAGTTAATGAACTTTGATTTGTCCGAAAGAACAGTGGTATTAAAGATGAGACCGTAGATATTGGGCTGGAAGTAGTCATATTGTATATATAATAACATTAATAGTTTTTTAAACTATTAAAGTTTCATATGATAAAGATGAATAATATTTCTATTGAAAGTGCACTGAAAGATTTAGAAAAAGAATTCAATGTTTCGGCTACTTTAATGTCATATTTGGAGATGTGTATCTAAATTTTTAATTAGACTATTTTGTAGCACATTGTCGAAGTCAGAGCGATAATTGTGTTTTAATGATTGGATAACAATTAAAACTTTATAGAGATATGAGCACAAATAAAAATCAAATGATGTCTAATTATACGACGACGACCATTTACTCTTTGAAAAACCGAATAGAATGCATTTGATTAACACCACAATCCACTATTCCATCATATGCAAAACTTATACCTTCACGATTAACATCATTTAAAATTTTTTCACTGAAAATCTGAACATATCTGTCTGGAAAGGTTACTTTAAAATTTCCAGAAGTATCCACTTAGTATCCATACCGAGTATCATTTATTTCACCATGGTTTATGGGATAGGACTGTCCAATTGTACGTTCGGAAAGTGTCTTAAATGGTTTGGTTCCGTTTAATACATTTAGCAACTGATCCAACTTTATTATATACAACATTTCATTTTTATGTATTCAAATTTTTTGAGCCACTTTTTTTTTGCAACTACGTCCAAATGCAACTTTTTACGCATATTTTTGCAGATGCACTCAAACGCAACTTCATGAGCCACTTTTTTGCAACTGCTCCCAATCAAAACTTTCTGAGCCACTTTTTTTGCGGTTGCTCCCAAACGCAACTTTTTGAGCCACTTTTTTTGTGGTTGCGCTCGAATCGGCATTTGGATACTACTTTTTTAGTATCATACTAAAACTAAAAAAAAATTGTGTAATTTACTCAATATTGGATATAGTTCTATCCACTAAGGCACTGTGGCCCCACTTGGAATCACTCTATCCACTGAACCACTAAGGCCCCACTTGGAATCGCTCTATCCACTTGGCCACTGCAGCCCTATTTGATATATATCTATCTACTCTGGGCCATTTCGGCCTCACTTGATTTAGTAAATCTCGATTTGGTACAAGAAAACGTTTAGTAAATTTATTCTAGTTTGGTTGTTTTTTCCACCAACCGTATCTCTACATTATCAACCAACACACCATTCTTGAAAAAAATATAATATCATGCGTATTCCTCTGTTTTGAGTGTGGTTCGCATGGTAGAGATGTTGGTAAATGTGTTGGCAATGGTGATGTTCGAGGTGAAAAGGTATTCATGTTGTTCATTGCTCTTGTAAGTTTCTCCATATTTGTGTGTACCATTCGCAAGTGGTTGACAAGAAATATGCATGCGAATATCGCCACAAATAACAATATACTGGAAAAAATGTTTAACACATTTTTTCTATTTCCTTGTTTTCTCCTTTCTTAATTTTTTTTTTGTTTTCGCAATTCATGTGTAGTCGATAATATACACACAATCTATACTAATATTATAAAGAGGTAGTGTTTGTAACTTTGTGTGTTTGGATGTAGGAGGTAATTTTCGAAACTACTCATCCGATTTTAAAAATTCTTTCACCAGTAGAATGCTACGTTATCACTGAGTGTCATATGCTATATTTTATTTTAAAAATAATATTATAAAGAGGTAGTGATTGTATCTTTGTGTGTTTGTGTGTTTGGATGTAGGAGGTAATCTTCGAAACTACTCATCCGATTTTAAAAATTCTTTCACCAGTAGAATGCTATGTTATCACTGAGTGTTATAGGCTATATTTTATTTTAAAAATCAGTAGGGATCCCTACTAAAACTCCAATAATATAACCCAAAGTGTAAATAAATGACCTATAAAATTCCTTACATTGCGTGCGCTGCGAAAACTATTGATGATAGAACAAAATAATGTACTACGGCTTTGCAGGACAGACAGATTCGGAAAATAAAACGTGCTGTGTGCTGCGTACGGCGCCAACCTTAGAAGCTCTACTGCCATTATGGGGGCGAGTTACTTTTGTGTTTGCTGGGGATTTTCGGCACACACTCCCTGTAGTTACAAAAGGGACGCGTGCAGATATCATCAAAGCACGTCTTAAATCATCTCCCTTATGGAGTTCTAATCAACACCTAAATTTGCTAACGAATATGAGAGCCTATCTTGGTGGAGACACACATAAAGATTTCCCACAACAATTGCTCAGACTTGGAGAAGGAGTTTTTCCTTCTCTAAATTTGGGCACTAATTCTGCTGAAATCATTTTAAATGAGACATTAGGTCAGATAGTCCAAAGTCTGAAGCATCTTATAGAAGCATCTGGGCCTCGAAAATTTACTAGAAAGAGACTTTCACTGGTTGTGTTCCAGGGCAATAGTATCGCCTAGGAACGACACTGTCAATGAAATCAACAATCTCATTATACAAAGAGTTCCCGGCCAAGTCAAAACCTATAAGTCGATTGACACAGTCACCAATGTTGACGATGTCGTCCACTTTCCTCAAGATTTTCTAAATTCGCTTAATCCTTCTGGCTTGCCACCTCACGAACTATCATTAATAGTCTGTACTCCTATCATGCTTTTAAGGAATATAAGCCCTCCTAACATGTGTAATGGCACAAGATTGCTCATTAAAGACTTGAAAGAAAATTTGATTGTCGCGACCATCCTCACCGGTCCAGCAGCCGGCCAGCTGGCAAACATCCCGAGGATTCCCATGATTCCCATGGATTTGCCAATATCTTTCAAATGGTTGCAATTTCCTTTAAAAACATCGTTCGGGATTACTATTAATAAGTTCCAGGGTCAAACTTTCTCTTTGTTTGGAATCGACCTATGAAAAGAGTGTTTTTCCCATGGCCAACTATATGTTGGTTTATCACGAGTTGGAAGTCCCGAGAAACAGTACATTTTGCTACCAAACAATAACAGGACGTCAAACATTGTCTACAGAGAATGTATTAGCCAATATCATATTAAATACTTCTAACTCAGATAAATTGCATTGTAATATAATGTATATTAATATGAAAAATTATAAAAAAGTTAAAAAAATAACAACTAAAAATAGCAAAAAAACTTTAAATTATAAATTATTTAATTAATTATTAAATTATGTTCTTTTTTTAATGCTCTAGAAGAGATTACCCAACCTAATTAACGCCGGTTTAAGCAGTTTTTTTAATCTTAATTGCACCCGTGCGAAGCCGGGGCGGGTCGCTAGTATACAATATTTTGATTATATATACATATACAATTACCGAAATAAAAACCAAAATATATTTTTAGTTTAGGCAGCATCACCCCAAAACGACATGAGCCCCATACTAATTTATTATTTTACAATTTTATTCGTCGATTTAATTACTTTGCGGTGTCTTCTGTTGATTACTAGTTCCTGCAGTGGTAGTTGTTTTTACAATGTGCCACTAGTT
Organism: Dryococelus australis; assembly: GCA_029891345.1. Taxonomy (NCBI): domain Eukaryota; kingdom Metazoa; phylum Arthropoda; class Insecta; order Phasmatodea; family Phasmatidae; genus Dryococelus; species Dryococelus australis. The sequence continues at coordinate 158,693,993 of CM056996.1, read as the reverse complement.
CCAAAATGAGTAGTCATCGACATCTTGAGTTTATCTTAAAATTTCCAAACAACAAAGGCCAGAAACCCTAATATTAAAACGGTTTCAATACCCATCCACAGATATATTGTTTTTTATTATTTGTCTTCTTATATATCATTATGTATGGGATTACTGTAGTAAATCACATTTTGCAGTCTTCACCTTCATAATCCATCATCAATTGATTGGACTGATTATCACTACTGTTCAACTGATGCATCATAAAAGTGATGGAAAAAGGAAATCTATAAAATCTACACAAATTCAAGTAATGAAAAGTACGAGAAACTGGCAAGTGAAACATGTTTGAGGTTTTTTGTTTTGGTGAAAAAAAAAAAAAACAATTTCCATTCAAATAATCAATATAATAGGGTTTTTCTTTATACCCGAAATCGTAACCAAACGATTTGATTAAGAATGTACTTATACCAGTCAATAAGGTAGATGCTTTAATGGTTTGCAGTGAAATTTCGGCAACTGTATCATTGTATTTTACATCTACGTATTCATTGTCTATTTTGTCAGCAAGATAAAAGCCAATTTACATATAGAGTAGAAATTTTGAAGTGGTTTTGTGTTGATCACAACTCGTCAAAGGTTTCTGGTTAAATGAGCGATTTTGTACTGAAGCATCGTTGCATTCATCGTCTTTAGTTATCCATAGGTTAATCTTGATGTTTACAAATTTCGCGTTTAGTGTATGAGTACACGTATAAGCATGAGTAAAGTATTTACCCTTGGAATAAATACTGCTCACGATTTTCGCATCAATGTCATACTTCCGCCTAAACATCGCGCCATCGAATTATAAAATGGATAGAGGAGTGTCGGATTTCACACCAATCGATACTTTGTTTGCATTCACACCCTCGTGAAATAATTTATCGTTTTCGAAATAGAAAGTGTAATGATAGGTTTCGATTAAATTCTCCGAGATGTTTTGTACATTGTCAAGATCACTGTGAATTGTGCTGAAGGCAACCACTTCGTTAATAGTTGGTGTGCACTGCATCAAATCGAAACTTCCGTTATCTTCTGTTCCAACTACTTTGGCCAATTCCGGAGTACCCACGTGCACAAAAAAATTGTTTTGGTCGAATTGGAACTTTGTCATCACATTGAATGAACAATTGAAAAATGTGATGCATTTGCCCAAGTTTACAGAAACATTTATGGGATCGCGATTAGTCCTCGAAGTAGACTGTACTTTACAGGTGAAGGTGTAGCCCGTTTTGTTCACAAAAATTAATCGAGTAACTTTTAATTCGAAATTGTTTATCGTCCAAGCATTATACATACCAATGTCGTAATCCAAATGGGTATTGCGCGAAAGGCACTTTGTAGGGTGAATATTGTCGTGGTTTCGGTCGTGGTTGGCGAAGACACACTAATTTACTGTTTATGCTAATGTCTCTGGGATAATATTTGCAGAACTCTTCGTGAATTTTCGTTTCAGAATTTGCATACATAAACATGTTAGCTATGACACAAAATTGACCCAATTTATTATATGTTTGGTCGGATTTGTAAAAGCAGAGTTTGGATCATTGGCCGTTGAATTGCAACATCCACTTTTCCGTCTTGGCCATCACTGAATTTATTGAATCGATCACAAAGATACCATAATCACCTCTATCTCGAGATAACAAAATCGGTGTCCTCGTGAACATGGGACCAAAATATAATGGGATTGTTGGTTGCTCCAACATCTGTTTCACTTTATCAATCACTGCCTTCGAATCTATATTGAAAAATTCTTGCAGAGCGACCAAATCACAAGCCAAAGAATAAGAGTTTCGTGAAACACGTACCCTTCGGTGGGATACAAACCTTCGTCCGAAGAAACCACTTGGAATTTCAATTGTGTTAATACATTTTGCATCGCTTTGTTGTCGATTTCATTTTTCAAAGTACCCATCAAAAGGTGGGCACCAACAAATGGTAAAGCCGTCATAACTGTGTTTGGTCCCGATTTAGCCCAACCTATACTCATTGTAGGTGTGGGGAAATAATTTTTGATCACAATAACCAATTTAATTTGTAAATTTGTATTATTCTCTTCGAATAAATATGCATAGATAGAGTTTGAAAATATGAAAAACCGTGGAAAGGAAATTGAAAATTGGTTATAGCTTGTACCCCATGGCCAAATGTAGTCTGTCGGTGGTATCAGTAACTTACTGTAAATGGTTTCTATGGCGAATTCCATGCATTACCAAACATCCTTTGTCTATAATAATTTGAATGCTCGTTCATCGTACTTATCATCAGTTTCTCCAACACTTCAATCATTTTACCAAACTGCTCGGAGTCTTGTAACCAGTCTTATTGAGGTATAAGCATATTGTTATTTTCAAATGTTTTCATTACGTGACCATTGCTATCATCATTGTTTGTCTGCAAGTATTGCTTGTGATAACATTGTATTATCTTTACAAAACAAACAATGTCTGTTTCTATTTTATTAATTTGGACAATCACCTTTATGATGTATTGTAAGGGTAAATCTATGAAACTCACCAAAATAATTCCCAGACTTATAAATATAGGCATTCCAATTTTATTGTGAAATTTTAAAAATAACATACAGTTATGATACGTGTCTTATTTGTACAATATTATCTTATCATCTATACTCACTGCATTCACATTTGTCTTTTCATGAAATTTACAAAATAAATTTTGTTACTATCACAACATACCTTGAATTCCTAAATGAAAAACGAATCAAACACAATATATTTGATTGGTGCAAGTTTACCCATCTTGCGAAAAATTGCAGTTAATCTACTCTCGTCAATTACGATGGAATAATCGGGAAACATCTCTTCAAATATATATCCATCTTCATTTTCCAAGACTTTTGGTGCGAGATGTTTGTATACTGCGTATTGATTGAGATATTTCACAGTCATGTCGGCCAACGACACTCCCTGTTTGAGCTTTAATTCAGGGATTTTTTTTGTTCTTTAAATACTTGCAAAAAGTTTGCCAATCAAATTCAAATGGATTGTTTTTTTTTCACTCTTTACTTTGACGATCTTGTCCTTGTAGAAATGCAATAGGCCTTTGGTGGGAAGTGAAATTGGCACAAGTGAGCATTCAGATCGATGGAACATGATTGCGTACATTTGTCATTGTTTAAACGGCACAACCTAGTCTATTGATCAAAACAGCAGTGTTTTTTCTGTGAGGAATGTTATGAATCGAATTGCTTACAAAATATAAATTTTGTAGATGGTGGGAATATGGTTTTGATGCCTTAGTAATAACCGTTTCATATCTACCCTCGAAATGTTGCTTTTGCATAACTGTCCATGAGAACGAAAGGTTTGTTGTTTTCCAATTCCTCGACAAATGTAACGCAATAACTACTCAACTTGAAATTATGCACTTGAGCATCGGGCGAAGAGGGCACGTAAAGTAAATCAGGTGTGAGAAAAGTGAGTCTGCACTCGCCATCTAGGTTATTGGCATATTATTCCGGTCGTTCACTTACGGTGACACTTCCGATAAAGGGCTGTTTCTCCACATGATTAGGCCGGATTCCATTGACGAAATCAGTTACTCTCTTACATTCACCACAATAGTCATAATTCAAATCGTCGAATATATTTTGGGAAAATAATGTATGAATGTTTCAATCGAATAATATGTTTCGTTTTCGATGGTGATTCGATACATGTTGAGTAGAGACGTTTCGTCGAACACACGATTAAAAGTAATTAGGTTTCCCATCTCGCTTTTGGAATACACATAACGAACGATTCGCGATGTTTCTTGTAAGGTGACAAGCTTCAAATCACAAACATCGAGATCGATTTCCACTGTCATGATCCAACCTACAGGCACGATCTTGCCCTGATAAATCTTTAATTTAACCCGCCAACCAAAGTAAATTTTTAGTTGATAGGTGATGATACCAGACTCATTTAAACTTCGGATTTCGATTTCGGCCATTTGGGGAATTTGAAAATAATCTCGCAGGCAAATTTCTTTATCTTGGCTCGGTGACGATGATGACAATTTATACAAAGTTTTAATCAGTATAGGTTCGGTATTTTCCACAAACTGATCAAATTTTGCAAGAGTGATGGGACGTTGTATTGAAAACTCAATTTCATGATTAACCCTTCGAGGACATTGGAAATCCATTCGAGAATGTTTCCCAATTGTTGTTGCATTCTCGCATTTTGTTGCAAATGCCACAAAAATCTATGACAGGAATAAAGGAAATAACCCCTATATATATATATATATATATATATATATATATATATATATATATATATATATATATATATATACATATATATATAACAATTCACAAAATATTTAAAATATAAAACTAAAAAATAACTATTTAAATTATATACATTTTTTTTTACAAAATTGTACTATGTGCATATATTATCAGTAGGCATCACCATCATCGTCCTTTACAAACCACAATTTCACATAGTTTGTATTTGTACAACAGATTTTTGTAAATTATATACACTTAAATTTACAAGATTGTACAAATTCACTTACATACATTTATTCATGTACTGTTTTTACACATCATCTCGATAATCTAGCCTTACAATAACAATAAATATCACAAACAACTAATGCAATTAAATTAAATTACAGAACAATTATAAATGCAAATATATTAACAAAATGAACTACTTCGCAAGATCTAGCAATAGTAAAACATATTCCATGACTAATAGGTATTACTATCGAACCAGTTAATATCACACAACCAAAAAATATAATTGTTGGAAATGCTAATATTATCCCATTGTCAATATAATGACAAAGCATCAGTGTTTATTTTAATTTATTAATTAAATTAAAATATTTCAATATTGGAACACTAAACACTAATGTGAGTGTTTGTCAATCGTGCACTATTTCTCTTTTGTTGTTTCTTAATCCTGTCGGAGAATATTTCCCGATTGTTGTTGTAGTACCAAACATCGCAAAGCTTGTGATTCAAATAATGAAAATAACCCACTTTTATATATAAGAATTAAAAATTAATAAAAAAATTATATTAAAAATTAAAAAATAAATTCACGATTTTTTTAACACTAAATAAACACAACAATGTATGAATGATACAGCCATGAGTCTAATCCTATAGATGAGTAGGATAGGTTTGACACCATGCAGTATTGGTACTAAGTCTATGTCAAGTTTATGATATTAAATCATCCCAAGTTGATTTGGAGTTTATGACACATGTCTTAACTTACATTACTATTCATGTTACATTTACAATATGAACTTGGAATATTAATTAGTTGTATATAAACTAATGGATAAGTTGTTTAGTTCCATTTGATTTTGTCACAGTGCTCCATAATCGACATTTCTTTCCCCACTCCTACTTTCAACAACCAATAATTTTCAGGATTTCATTTGCCCTTCCTTCCCCTCCTTTCAGTTTGGCTTATATGTGTGCAAAATCTGGAAAAAAGACTTTAGTCGAGAACAAGAGCAGGGCGAACAACCATCTCCCTTCCAGAGCAGAAAAGGAATAAGGTAAGAACAAAAAGGTAAGTTATCTTATTCCTATATATAAAAACTCTTTATTAAATATAAAACATTAAAATGTAATAATATACCTTATTAAATATTAATATTTAGTATTTAATAATGTATATTTATAAGATAACTTATCTTTTGGTTCTTACCTGATTCCTCTTGCTCTGGAAGGTAGATGTTTCCATATTCAGCTCTCATCCTCGACTGAAGCCTTGGTTTTCCAGATTTTGCTGCAATATGGGCTAAACCAGTAGGAGGGGTAAGGAGGGGAAATGAAATACTTCAATGTGATTGGTTGTTATAAGTGGGGGTGAAAGGATGCTGATTGTGCAGATCTCTAGTAAAGTCTCGCGTAACTAAACAAACTTGTCCCCTGGTCCTTGTACACAACTTATTCAATAGTCCTTATATAAACTTTTCAAACTCAGCTGTTTTATATTTCTTGCCTTCGATCAAATTATCACATGTGCATTCATCATTTTTATTTTCTAATTGCAATATATCAAAAAACCAGTATTCTGGGATAAGGCACTTTTAAGTTGCAAGTACAAATAAATTATTACTAGGATTAAAATTACAATCACCAAATGTGTAAGTTTTTACTTAAAAATAAAAGTGGATTCTGACTTACAAAGATTGTTTCTGGTCGAAATTGAAAACAATGAAAATGAAGATCGCAAACTTTCTTCCACTGCCAAACAGTTTCTATCCAATTTGATCAAATGCGAATCTTTTGGCAGAATTTTGCATATACGAAACATAAACCAAAAGAGATGTTAATGCCACAGTTTAGAGTGATTGATACCCGAAGTTGGTTAGCGATCTATAGATCGAATATCGCACTAATCGAAAACATGTTGGTATATTCGCATAAAATGAAAAAAATTGAAATGTTTGTTTATCATATGCTTTTCTCACTATCTGGTTATTTCAGTAAATACCATCCTTACTTTCTAATCATTCAATGTCCATTTACTAACATTCACTTGTCGGAAGTCGAACAATCTGTGATGACAAAGTGATATATTTTCTCTATAAATGTCTTTTGTTAATGTAAAAATAGGTGACAAACCATGAGGAAATGGAACTTTGGTAATGTTTGCAATTCCGACGCATGTATCATTGTTTCTCAGGCAGAAACATTCGAAACCCAATTGAGAATATTTGTTTACTCCATCATTTGTAATTCGAGCCAAAAGTGCTAAAGAATAAAAAACGATTGTGAAGGTGGAGATGGGGATGGTGGTGACAAACAAATACTACGTGTTAATAATAAAACTTTATTGGATCCACGAGAGTGTTTTGTTTGCAGATGTGAATTTTTGATTTTATTATCACTGTTATATAGAAAATATGGAAAATTCTTTCGAACATACCATTTGCTCACCCATTAAGTTGCTGAGAAACCAATGCATTGTTAACAATATTTGAACAACATATGAGATATTTAAGTGGACAAAATTCAAGTTTTATTTCAAACAAAACTACACAATCCGATAATCGCACTGACATTGTCTTATTTCCCAATTACAATAGGTATACTGATTGGCCAAGACTTAAAATTGGAAGACAAAAATGAACTATTATTGGTTTTGTATGATGGTTACCAATCCTGGTTGAATAACCTCATTTTAGCACTAGTTCATTTGTAAATATGGTAGGTACAAATAATTGAAATAACTTTTTTGTAATTATTTCATTAGAATCATATTTAACAAAAAGTTCACAAATAAAATTAAAAAATCGAAGAGCAAGGGCACTTGATGGGATGAATGTCATAATCTTCAGTACATGTGGGTCTTTTGCAATATTGTCTGTGTAATAGTTTCTGGGCTGAATCGTAACGAGCTTCGAACATATAAGATTTTTTAATTTCTTATTTTTCTTCTTCTGGATTAAATTGGACATCTTATTTCGAAACTGGATAGCACCAAACTTTGTTTCAAACCTAAATGGGGAGTCTTATGGTGTTGAATTTTGGTGGCACAATAGACTCGAGATCCAGGTTGCATTTTCCACACAGTTCTTCCCTCTCGTTTCCACATTTATCATCGAATACATAGAACCGACGGACTTGAACAACTTCATCCACGTTGTCATCTACTTTGTCATGAACACAGTTGTTTCTTGACATTCCCTTCATCACTATGTAAATCATCAAGCAAGCATCACCAAAACCTGTATCTGGTGTAAATTTCCACGTAAGTGTGGGAAACTTGTTTTGGTTCATGTGGTAATTGGATTTGTAAACCTCCACTGCCACAGATTCCACAAAGAAAGTGCTACCAAAAACTTATTTTTTTTATGTAGATCAAAGACTTCTTTTATTTTACTCTTGGAAAATATACATAAAAAAACTCTCTCTATAAATACAACACCTCCCTTTTTTTAAAAAAATATTTCAATTATTCTAAGACCATGCATGGGGAATTATTATTTCGCTGTTATTTGAACGAGTGTGACGACTGAGTATAATACTTGGCTCGTAAACATAATGGGACTTTTCAGCTTTGTCTTATAAATAACATTCTCAAATGCAAACTGATTGGCATCTGCGGCATTCCATCATGGTCTCATTTCTATCACATTTATTTGCACATGTTCCATTATCACAACTTGAACTATACAACTTGTATAACCATGGAGGATCGTCATATCTGTAACATATTTCCTGTGATGTTGGGATCTGATTTGGATTTGAGATTGCACCATTATCGCTGTTATTTTGATGGCATCGAAACGGCATCATAACCCTCGTCATCATCTTCACGACCACAACCACCATCATTGTGCGAATGCATGATGGAATACTGTATGGTGAAAGATTCGAAAAAAAAGAAAATTAAACATAGAAGATTATTCGATGACAAATTCCCAAATTCATGGTTATTTTGTCGAAAACCGTTGTTTGTGTGTGGTTTCCTATATATTGACGAATAATCGCGAAAATACCGCACATTCGAGTGAGCCAAACACGCAGTCATCGCTTTTGCATCAACAAATACAGTTACACCAAAAAAATTTATGACATAATTTCGAACTGGCTTTTCCTGTTGGTAAAGAACTGTATGTGTTTGTTCACCATAATAGCAAAGGCAAAAACTTGGGAAATGATCTCGATTTGATTATGTAACACTCTTTTGAAGTTGATGACAAATAGATTGTTTATGATCATCAACTTTTCGGGTACATACTGAAACGATTTGCTGACCATATTCAGTCCATTGATAGTTTCTCCAGTAAACTAATTTTCTCACCATCGATGTTGCTGACCGACTGGACTTGTATGCATTCGACAAAAATAAAGAACAAGTAAAAAAGATTGTTGTGACTGGCAATTGGTGCAAGCTCATTTCCATGACACATACGTACAAAACGAAAAAAGAACAAATATTTCAAACATGAATCGTAAACTGTTGACTCCTCAGATCGGCGATCGAGATTTCTTTGGGCTTGTCGTCAAACCTGTACCAAAGAACATTGACACGTCTATGATAGCCACAAATTATATGGGATTCTCGTGTCTTTTCGAAAAGAATGTCGCTATCGATTCGTTCAATCCTGTTTACTCCCTAGTCTTGGATATGAACCTGGCCATGAGCACTGATTCCTGTAGGATCGACAAGCTGATTTCGAAACTGATTGTTAAAGGGTGCTGGTTGCCGCTGGATGAAGGTGATATCGCGGATATGAAAAACAACACTTTTACCAGTCACTTGTGCACATTCAACTGGATATTTCCCTTGAAAAAACAGTTTAATCCTAAAGTGAAATTGAATAAACTACTTTCAAGTATTCGATGCTGGTTTGGTTTTATTGAGGTGCTTGTGTCTGAAGGTATATTCAACTTGAATAATTTCCAAGGTATGCCTTTCAAAACATTCGGGGATGAGGTGATCGAAAGAATCTGCACCAAATCCATATTTAAATTGACTGTGGGCAGCAATTCGGAGCGTGTTTTGACTCTGGATAATTGTTTCGGACCGCACATCACCGAGCAAATACGAGCCATGTTCCAATATGGGAAAATGGCCAAGCTGTTCACCACGATAAACTATTTGAAGATGAAACTAAACATAAAACCCCTTTTTGCTTTTTTTTTTAACTAGGTATACAAACTTGGGTATTTTCCTGGACATTGCAAAACAGAAATCACAGGACAGCGAAGGCGAATGTTTAGAGACAGAGAGTGAAATCACGAAGTTCCTGAAATTAAAAACAGTCTTTATCTGTCACCCACAACTCACTGAAGATGGGTATGCGATCAACACCAATAAAAACATTCCGACTGTACACCATCGTTATTTAAGGATGTTTTTCAACCACAATTCCAAAACCAGGTTTCGCATTCGCTTGAGCAAGGATTCGGCGCCCATGTTTCTATAATTCAATAAATCCGAGATGGTCTTTGTCCAAATACACATATAATGTGGCGAGGTTCATTCGACTGAGCTGCTGGAATATTTCAGTAGTCCATACTTAACCATAAGTGTGTCGACAAACACATACAGTATATTGTTGATGGTAGACGTAACAACATTCTATCTCCGTGTATGAAAATCGAATGAGCAAAGACGAATGTGTATTTCATGCACATTAATCGGCTCATTTTCGAGGTTGTTGTAGAGTCCCGGCATAGATTCTACAATAATTTAGAATTGAGCAATACATCATCATAAAAGGGAATAGCCGTACCCATGTCCATGAAAGATGATATATCCATTGAATGGCTTCAATCTACACTGTTATCGGTCGATCGCCGCAGGTGCAGTTTGAAGAAATGAGTATTAATCGAGAAACAAATCAAAACAGATGAATTTTGTGGCAAATTGTACATTTCAAATGTGCAATATCAACACCAAATATTTGTTCTTTCAATCGTTCTTTTATGATATACCATCCACAAAATATGACCATTACTAAGTCAGTTGATGGAGTTTACAATGCCCAAAGCTTGGTGATGACCACAAGCGCGCATACATTTTTACACAAAATAAATTGAATTGATATCTTTCCTGAATGTTCTGAAGTGAAGGCATGCCATTTTCCACTCATACCGGAGATGTGAGGCACAGTGGGCAAACACGCCACACGAATTTTCCTCTACAACATGGTTGAATTCTACTTGAGTCGCACAGCAAACAGGTACCTCGGAGGTGGAAGTTGTACTGCACTAAGAAAACAAATTAATATGCAAAATAACACCCGTACCTGGGTAAACATTGTGTTAAAACCTTCCCAAGGACAAAACGGAAATGAAGGAATCTACAACATGTTAATGAAGTTCTTCAACAAATGTGAAATAAAGAGTCACAACATAATAAAGTATTAGGTTTGATAAGTAAAAAGACGGAACAAACACACTATATCGAGAGGTTACAATCTAACAATCGATATAAATAGTTACTATAATTATGGCTACACTTATACTCAGATTATAAAACACAGTACATTTTAAAACTTCGTGAATTGTAATAACCTTGATAGTAAATTTTTACTGCAGCTGATAATAATATTAATAATAATATTACAAAAAGTGTTAACCTCTATAAAATCCCAATGTAAACACAAAGTAATAAATATAAATTACCTATAGGTGGTGCTGCTACCTATTGTGAAACACATTCCACAGTGGAAAAAGCCAAATAAAGGTTTAATTAATAAATAATTTTACAATATTAGTTGTGGGCTGAATTTAACATTTGATACATAAACAATTTATACTATACATAAATAGCAATAATTAAACTTATATTTAAGGAACTTCGATTGGAAAACTTGATTTGACAAATAGAATATAATAATTGACTGCTGCTAAATATACACCTAGGACTTTGCCAAAACATAAAAAAAAAAAAAAAAAAAAACAGCAGACCATGGCCAAAAAAAAGGTCAAGAAGTCGCATTAATAAAAGAAATTAAAAAACATACAACACTACGATATAATATAAACATTAACGCACAACACTAAATGAATAGAAAAAATATTCTGTCATCCTCTAGATCCTTGAGGAGCAAGAGGTAAGTTTACCATAAGGGTACCTTCAGGAAAGGAAGGAGCGGAAGTAGGTTGTGGTGTAGAATTGTTGGGAAGAAACCGGAACTTAAGACAAAACAAAAAACAAAAGGCTATGCAAAGTGTAGTAATACTGCAGGAAACAATAATCCACACCAAACCAAAATAGAAGTATTTGGTTGGACGTCCAAAATAATTTGGACGAAGAAAATGTAACATGTCCTTGAAGTTGGTACCATGAGGTTGTGATACCAACATAGCATCCATTTATTTAATGAAAGAACCTTTCAAGGTTAAATTGGGAAGCTTGGAAAATTGAAGTGATGTTAGATTAGCTGCAAGATTGGGGATGTGCATAATATGCAGGGTAAGGTTGATATGTATGGCTGAATTAATAGATCCAAAAGTTTTGAAAAATTGGCTTACAATATCACAATGTGTAACATTAGTTAGCATTTAAAGTGAGATAAAAGGGATTATGAGCTAGTGTAGTAGATCCACAGAGTAGTGTGATATCAAGGGGAAACTTTGTAGATAGCCAAAAGGAAGTTGTTTTCTGAAAAAAAGGAGATCAAGATTAACAATTGATCTGTCACAAAAATCCAGATAACGTTTCCCAGAAAAAATGTCGAACTAACAACTATCAATGTGACTATCACAAAATGGGAAAGGGTAAGATGTTTCAAAAAGACTGTCCTTGTTTGTCAAAGGGACATCAACAATAACATTTAAAGAAGTATTGTAAATAACAGCTTGCACAAAACAATGACCATAATACATGTACAAGTTTTCTGGTGTCACGTGGGCTATCATATATAATGGCAAAGTAATTAGGTGTTGTATCTTATTTAAAATGTTAACAAATGACACTGGAGTCATTAAAGTTGAATTCAAAGAACAGTGAACACTAGTTTCTATAGCATGTTTCAAATAAAAAATTTCCAACATAGCATTGGACACAGCTTCAGTAACACACAGCAACATAGTGTTAATACCCACACGAAAACTGATGATAGGCTGTTAAATGTAAAGAGAGCACTTTTTAAGGCTCTCCCAACAAGCATCAACCACTAATAAATATTTTTTATTACGGGCTCAGGCATTAAATTTTGAGGGTGGTGAAATGTATACACTGTGTTTATTGGTCACATTGCAATGTTTATGTTAAAAAGCAGCAAGATGATTGAAATTGGATGAAAATAAAATTTTAGAAAGGCCTTAAAAAGTGCTTACTTTACTATTAACAGCCTATAACATCCTTTTATCAAACACTTCATTTAGAGTTATATTCATTGCTATATTAAAGGCGTTATAATGTTCAAAATAATTATTTGCTAACACTTGAATACTATTAATACTGTTCAACATTCTATCTTCCATGATACGCAACAAGATTATATGATTAGCTACATCGACAGCAATATGTTTTTGATTGTTTTTAAGAGAATTTGGTCTGTTTTCCAAAAGTACAAGATCTTGACTGTCCAGCATACTGAACATAGTTTTTATATTTTGCCTCCAAAATCAAAGATACCGCGTTTTTGTCTAGAGATGGAAGGCAGAATTGAAATCAAAGCTGAAATCTCTAATTTAAAGCTTTGGAGTTTTCCTTTAATTTGTTGATGGCAAATTGGAAGTTCTTATCGAAGCTTGAGTTTTGATTTACATCCCTGATTTCCTTTTCATGTATGAGAACGATATTTTGGAGCATTTCGTTTAAATCGCTATATTCAATCTAAAGTTCCCAAGATTGAAATACTGCACAATGGAATAGTAACTGATTGTAAATAACACATAATCTTCTCTTTCAATGACAATTCCAGAATGGAGATTTTTTACTGTTGCTGAAGACTCAGTCAGGCAGTGGGCCATAAGGAACACAATCAGGTACCATCACATGATTCAAAGCAGCGAATGGCAACACAGAAAATCAGAACAGGTTCACTCAGAAACAAACAAGCACTAAAACAAAAATAAAATGAATTCCGCCGATAATGAATTTACTTCGAAACCTAAATTCCCAATTGATATACCACACCAAGATATACAAATGAAAATAAACCCAGTCAACTTTATAAAAGTCCTGTTATAAACCCTGACTCTACAAATTAAGAAACCCAATAACAAACACACACAAAACCTGAATCAGACTTAAAACTAGGGTATCATGGATTTTTATTTCATTTTGAGTGGGCCTACTATAGAATGAGTTGTGCCAAAGAACCAAGGCAGACTTAGACTTGTGGGTGATCTGTCTACCGCCATAAACAAGTCTGGGCCAACATAACAAAAAAAATATAGAGCTTAACACACTCAGGCAGAATCTGCATATTCTTACACTGTGGACAACGACAAATTAAGTGGGAGCCCTAGAATGAAAAGGTTATAAATGATAAATATGTGTACACATTATACAGGCTTCCGTTTTAAGGTCAGCAAATCTAGCTGTAATAGGGGTTAAAATGTATTGGATCTGGTAAGGATCAGTCCAACGGAATGATAATTTATCCATACGTTTAGGATGGGCTTTTAAGAGAAATAAATCTGGTGTTCTGAATGGATTATCCTTCCTATTCTTGTTATATTTAATATGGCTCCTCTCATGAGACCACTTAAGGTTCTTGAGGGCTGCTGCCCAAATTCCTAGGATGTCAGACACATCATCTGGAAGATCACTCAGCTGCCACAGATTTGAAAGTGGATGATTAGGAACATAAGTGAATATTAAATTAAAAGCATAGATTAATGAGACTCATGTCTGGCATAACTGAATGCCATCTGTAGCCATGGCAAATTCTTGTCCCAATTGGTTTGCTCCTTTGCATGAAAGGCAATTAATGTTGAACAAAATTTTCTGTTGAAACGCTGCACATGTGAAGGTGGTGGATTGCATGGGGACAAAGTTATATGTTTGATCCCATAGAAAAATACATATGTCTGAAGATCTTAGAGATGAACTGAGAACCATTATCAGACACAATTGAAGAAGGTATGCCCAAAATTTTTAAAATGTGCATCTGAAGTGCCTGCACTGTAGAAAAATAATCAGCTATTTCTCATGGTAATTAACCACAAAAATTTGGAAAAAAGCATCAATACAAACCAAAAGCATATTGTTACCCGATTTACTCCTAGGAAGTGAGCCTACAAAATCAATAAATAATTTTTGCATGTGTCTTTCAGCTACTTCTGATGACAAAAAACCCAAATATATGTTTTGACTAGGTTTACTCATAGCGCATAAACTGACATGTCTAAACTCGATCAGCAATATCAGCATTCATTCCTCTCCAGATGAAATCACGCTTAATAGCCTCTATAGTTTTATATGTGTCAACTTGTGCCCCAATGGGTGAAGACTGAAAATATGAAAAACCATATCATGTAAATGTGACAGGACAACAACACATTTTCTTTTGTTTACTTTACAATAAACACACTCTTGGTCAATGAGTAAGGTCTTTGTTCAACACCAGATTTAAGATTTTGAATAATAGGAGCTAACTCTGGGTCTTCATTTTGATGTTCCTGAATATTTTTGAAAGCAAGGAAAAAATCAGTCAAAATGTTACAATGAGATGAATTTTCTGAATTTGCAGGGGAATTAGAACCCTCAAACATTCTGGAAAGAGTATAGGTCACAATATTTTGGGTACAGTTGATATTCTGCACTTAAAATTTTAAAGACGAAATACGCATGACACATTTACCAATTTTTCCTAGTTGTCTAGGATGTGCCAAAAGCCAATACAACACCTGGTTATCAGTTTCCAAAAGAAATTCTGAATATTCCAAATATTGACGAAGCTTCACAATTCCAAAAACTACTGCTAAGCACTCTAGCTCGTAGATGGTAGATGCCTTGCACTTCTGAGGAGTCAGCATACAAGATGCAAAAACTATGGGCTGCAGGGCTCCATCAACTTCTTGGACAAGCATTGCACTGACAGCTAGACTAGAGGCATCAGTTTGTAATATGAAAGGTATTGAAAAATCTGCCATGCAAAGAACGGGTGGGTTAATAATATCTTGTTTCAAAGTATCAAAATCATTCTGTTGTTCTGGACCCCACTCAAATTTTTCAGATTTCTTAAACAATTTAATGGGGTAGCCTTTTCAGCAAGATGGGGTATGAACTTTCCAAAAAATTGAACCGTTCCTATAAACCGGGCTATACCCTTAACATCCTTTGGAGGTTGAAAATCTCTAATGGCAATGCCTTGTGAAGATATTTTGTGTACGAAAAAGGAAATTTCTTGAACTGCAAATTTAACTTTTGTGGGATTTACAGTTAGATCAGCCTTTTCTAATCGGGCAAATGCCTCTTTAAGGCGAATAAGATGTTGATCAAAGTCTTTTGAATGTATTACCAAATCATCTAAGTAATATTATCAATACTTAAATTTAATATATTGAATTACTTGAACTAACAGTCTGGTGAGTACATGTGCACCCCTGGCAAAACCAAAAGGAACTCGAGTGAACTGGTAAAGGTTCCAGGGTACACCGAAACTAGTGACAGGTTTTGAATCCTTAGCCAAAGGTATTTGATGATACGCAGCATTAAGATCAATGGTAGTGAAAAACTTTTACTTACTTAACCAATTAAATGCAGAATGGAGGTCAGGCAATGGTACAGATTCTATACCAAGTTTTTGATTCAGTTTCCCACAATCAAACACCATACTTTGTTTTCCATCAGGCTTTGGAACCAAAAATGCTGGACTGGCATACTGAGATGTTGATTGCTCTATTTCTCCTTTATTTATGAGGTCTTGAATTTGTTACCTCAAAAGCTCCATTTGTGGAGGTGCCAATTTAAAGAGATGACTTTTAACTAGTTCATTATCTAACAATTTAATTTTGTATTCAAGTAATTTGGTTAATCCCAATTCTGAGGTAAACACATTAGGGAATTGATTACACAATTTTTGAATTAATGTACTTTCCTTTTCATTTAAATGACTCAAAGGATTAACACCTAGGTCTGAATTTAATTCAGCACTTATATCACCATTTGCTTTTTGATAACATCCAACAAACAAAATTTTCTGGTCAGGAGCAAATTTAAAGAAAACATTGTTACCATGTATATCAAGAACCAGACCAGACTTTCTCATGAAGTCTGAACCTAATGTAAAAGATTTGCTCAAATTCTCCGTTACAAGACATTTAACTACCCAAGTAAAATTAGAAATATGCAACTTGACTGTTGCCCAATATGATATGGGTAAGGGATCACAAGATGCAGTATAGCACTTAAAATGGTTAACATAAACAGATTTTACTAGTTTTAAATTCTGAAGTTCCTTAAATAATTTGCCTGAAATTATGGTTTTCGCTGAACCAGAATCAACAAGAGCATGAACTTATAGAGAGCCCAATGCAACATCAATTCTTGGTATACTAGGCCTCGGATAACCTACAAGGTTAGAAAAATGTACACAACAAACATTATTTTCAATATTGGTTTCTCAAAATTTAAGAGGGGGCAAAAAAATATGACCATAATTTACTGCTTGTAAAATGTGAGCATTTACCTGGGAATTAGCCAATTTATTTTTGCAGCGAGAGTTGGCTCTCACTTCTCGCTCTCACGCCTATCGTTTTCCAACTTCTTACTTGCAATGATAGCAGGTTGGAACCCAAGGTTTTTTAATTCACTCATATTTTGCCTGTACAGAGTTTCCCTGTTCTTTAATAGTGTCAGAAGATTTAGTACCAAGCCCATTTGAATCAACTATATGGCCAAACTTACCAGAACCTTTCTTATGAGTATCCTGTCCAAAAGCATTAAAATTAAACATGTTTCTTTTTTGGTCAATATAGCATATGTTCTATGAATGTATACAGATCCTATCAAGATCAGCAATTATATTATGTTTACTATGAAACACCAAACGTTAATGTTCCTGTGGAGTGAGGCCTTCCAAAATATGGTCTACAGCCTCGCTTTCAGGAGCATCAAGTCTAAGAATGACTGCAGCCTCTTTAATACTACTGACGTAGATTTCAATCTCAATTCAGTTAGAAGCCTTATGGTATAAAAAATGTAGGATGTCGTCATTATAAGTATCACATGTGAAAGCTTGTGCAATGGCAAATCGAGTCCTCTCACTTAGTGGGCCAAAAGTAAAGGGATATATTACTTCTAAAAGTTGTATGTCAGGTATCGTTTTACTTTGTTGGAACTTGACAATGTATTTCAAGAACGAGAAATTTAGGGACATGAAGTCCATCAGTAGAAGGAAAATCCTTCAACATTACCTCTAAGGGATTTGGTATTTTACCAAAAACACTTGATTGCACTTGTGAAACACTTGGGATAATAGCAGATGTCATACACACAAGAGGCATGCACATTTCACCAGTGGTTGTAGAAACAGAATGTGCTGCGGTTAAAATTATTGTACTAGGAACAGACATCAGATTGACTGAGTTTGATATGCTAACATTACCTGAAAGGTAGGTACCTAGGTTAGGCATAGTGGGTAAGGATGTAACATGTTGGATCTCACTGGTACAGGTGTCTCCTAGGGTCATATTAAATAATTGCTCAGAAGTCTGAGCTATACCAACTACATTTTCAGTGGTCGTGGCTACTCGACCAATTTCATGTTGATTTAAAGTCTCAAAAAGTGATGCAACTTGGACAAGGATATTCTTCAATAAGGATATTTTAAAATCTTCAAGTTCCTTTTTATGAACGTTTAACAAATTATGACAGTGTCGCTCCAAATGAGCCAAAGAATTTCTAAATCTGGGTAATGACTGCAATGAAGTGGAATCCTCTAAATCAAAAATGCTATCATGAAGTACCAACATCTTGGCGGCACATGCGGCATATTCTTGCTTCACGTGTAAATTTTTTAATTGACTAACATCTGGTGGAATATCAGCCTGAAGGGCACTGCATAATACAGTTTATAAAGATGCCACATTTGTGCGAGTAGGGGTGATGCCCCTAATATTTAACTCATACAAAAGCTCTTCTTTCAACAAACACTCTGGAATTATAAACACAGGCATTTTGGTGCTTGTTCAAGGACACAAAACAAATTTTAAAACACAAAATGACAAAGACTTTACCTTATTCACACAACTAAACCTAAAAAAAAAAACCTCTTAACAATCATTACCGTGAACTGCATTAAGGAAAGAAGCAAAACATGCATTAAAGTATGCAACAAAATCACTCCAAACACAAACATGCTCTGCTACCAGTTATTATGAACCTTCACTCTCTGTATTACAAATCATATATCGGTGATCGCTAGGATCTCTACAACTCATAACCTGCAAGACCATGAGGGGCGATTACTAGTAAAGTAGATTCAGTTGTGCATTTGTCTGTGATTTGTTAAATAAGAGATTCTAACAGTTGAGGGCCGAGTCCCAAAAAAATCAAATGTAAATATATAATACATATATTCTCAACTTAGCATGCAATCAAAATAATTATTTTTAAAAAGGGTAAACACCACTATGTGGTCATTGTGCTCATCATCAAGTCATTACTCCATAGGACAAAAGATTTTGAAAAGAGCAACACTGATATTGGATGTCAAAGAATGTATATATTTTTTAAAATAAAATGTATAAATTAGTTGAGTATTTCTTGTTACATCATTTCGTAGTAGTTCTTAATATCAAGTTGCTTGCTGGTTAAGACACATTAAAACATAGTATATTTATTTTAAGTCATCATGATTGCAAATAATATATATAAAACCCAATAAAATGAGAGAACATCTGAAAGTTCATGAAAACAAAAACAATGCAAGGTAAATTAATGCAAGGAAAAGCAACTAGAGCAATTTTAGAGCAAGGTGCACCTACAAGAATTGTACTAAGTATATATATAACATTTTACTAAAATTTCATTATATTTTCAGATATTGTTATTTTTTATATTGATATATCTTATAGTAAAAAAAATCAGTTGATAGAGTTTACAATGTACGAAGCTTGTTTATGACCACACGTGTGCATACATTTTTACACAAAATAAATTGAACTGATTTCTTTCCTGAGTGTTCTGAAGTGAAGGCAAGTCATTATCCATTCATACTGGAGATGTGAGGCACAGTGGGCAAACACGCCACACGAATTTTCCACAACAACATGGTATAAGGCTACTTGGATCGCACAGCGAACAGGTACCTCGGAGGTGGAAATTGTACTGCACTAAGAAAACAAATTAACATGCAAAATACCAATCGTGTCTGGGTAAACATAATGTTAAAAACCTTCCCGAGGGCAAAACTGAAAATTAAACTTACCTAGGGTGGTATAAAGAAGGAATCTACAACATGCTAATGAAGTTCTTCAACAAATGTGAAATAAAGAGTCATCCCATAATAAAGTCTTAGGGTTGAGAATTAATAAGACGAATACGTCATTTCAGAACAAACACACTATAGCGAGAGAGGTTACG
The DNA here is from genome assembly GCA_029891345.1 of Dryococelus australis. Classification (NCBI taxonomy): domain Eukaryota; kingdom Metazoa; phylum Arthropoda; class Insecta; order Phasmatodea; family Phasmatidae; genus Dryococelus; species Dryococelus australis. Next base: position 158,673,981 of record CM056996.1, on the reverse strand, counting down.
ATCTAACAATCGATATTAATATTTACTATAATGATAGCTACACTCTTTCTCAGATTCTAAAACACAATTCATTTTAAAACTTTGTGATTTGTAATAAACTTGGTAATAAATTTTAATGGCAACTGATAATGGTATTATTAATAATATTACTAACACAGAAATAATATAATTGTATGACTTACAAAAAGTGTTGCCCTCTATAAAATCCAATTGTATAAACAAAGTAATAAATATAAACTACTTACAAGTGGTTCTGCTACCTATTGTGAAACAAATTACACAGTGATAAAAATCCAAATAAATGTTCAACCTATATATAGTTTAAACAATATTAGTTAAGGACTTAATTTAACATTTGACATAAACAATTCATAATATACATAAAAAGCAAATATTAAACTATAAAATTAGAGAAATTTTATTGGAAAACTGAAATTGAAAAATATAATAACGAATTGACTGCTCCTAAATATAAATTAAGGACTTTGTCAAAACAAAAAAAGAAATCTTTACCTAAAAAAAGGCAAAGACACAAATGCAAGAAAGAAAGAAAAACCACAAGCAGCACACTTATGGTGCTACAGAATGGCACAGTTTTTGGCCATTTTTCTTGTTCATCACTTATGACCAAGTGTACTCACATGCACCCATCCCTTGAGCTTTGACGCAGTGCTATTCACTACTGGCGAACATTTTACAATATTTCCTCATCATACCAGGCATCATCAGCAAAAATTCGTCCAGGGAAATTATACAAATAACCAGGGAGAAGTTTGGCTATCAAATTGGAGTACACAGGGAGGAAGCAGATCGCTATATTGATACCAAGGAAACCACATGTGATGCCACGACAGCCACCATTTTGGGGCATTCCATCGTCGAGCGGAAGTGCACCTGTTTGCACCTCTCCTTCGCGGTGACGCATCAACCACCCCTACCACTCCACACTGCTGGGTGACTACCGTGAGCTGCGAGCCACATGGCCCAGCGGAAGATTACAGGGACTGCCACATTTGAGTACATCCACCTCGTGCATCCATTCAAAACAGCATCATGGGCTTCTACTTCGACATACAATCAATAATGTGCAAATAGTGCTTAAAGTGAAGCGTACAAACAAGGACATATATATCGCCCACCACCCCGCCTGCAACTGCAAAGTAACACCAACCGAATCCGCCCCAGCATTGCTACAGTTGGCCCTTTACAATTGATGCGCAAAGAACACGTGTCAAAGAATGGGGACCCAAACTGGAGCTTGCCAGCTGTGTTTGTGCCATTATCACTAGTAATGCGTCATCACAGATGAGTGGAAACCACCAGACTATTACGACCAACACATTTTGTGTAGGGCATGCAAAAACAGAGAGAGGCCAACACCACCCGCAACAATTCCGGATATGCCAGTGGTCGATCCACTGCTGCTGCGCAACCTAGCCAGCGCGAAGAAAGCATGCATGAAAACGAAAATCACCCACTGCAGCAAATCACGTGTGTGGATAAGGAATAAACAAACTTTCAGTATTCATCAGGCCTACAGAACAGAACAAACTACACCATCCACCCCAAAACAAGCAAAATCACCTGTGCCTCAACCTGTGCAGATCAAGATATATCAACATCCACAATGCCGCTCTCCGATGTTGTGAATCCACCTCCGAGCAAGAGGGACACAACTCCATCCATGCCATACAGCTTTGCAACATATTGCGGGAATGCAACTCGGACATCATGTCCACCAAATCCCTGCATATATTGTCATGGAATGCGGTACCACTGGCACAGTGGGTGCTGTAACCGGCCAAGGAAAATTCGCAAGGTCACCACCAGTACCACAACACAGTTGGCACAGGCAGATAACTGCAAGATCAGTGAACTAGTGAACATTCATCCAGTAACCACCAAGCAAATTTCCATGTGGGAACCAATGATTTTAACCCCTCCACCGACCATGTATGAGAACAGAAAATGCAACATGTTCGCAGTAACCATGCAATATGGCTGGTACGCTGCTTTGTTACCATGCATGCACAATGAGAGAAATCGCTGTCACATAAACAGAAACATTCATCGTCGTAAACCAAAGAAAAGACATGTAAAGATTTGCATGTAGTCATTCGCCGTTTTGCCACCACAAATCGTGAACAAAGTGTGCAACTTCTTGCCTACAAACAATTCTCGTATAGATTAGTACAACATCAGTGTACATGTCTGCGTGTTAAAACCAAAAATGTGTTCAGGCAATCGTTGCCAGACAAAATAATGTAAACATTTTGAAATTTTCACCCTGAAGTGACATTTTAAAGTCACGGAAAGTCAAAATCATTTCTGCTTCATACTCGCCTGCCATTTTGGAGTGATGGTGCATGCATCAGTAGCCACGGGTGTTTGCTTACATCTGGCCCAACTGTCAACAACATACTTGCATTAGGTGCGACAGGCTGGGGAATTTCTTACCCCCCTCCAGCCCTCATCATTCATCACAACAGATGTAAAGCACCATGTGCAGGGTTCGCTACCTTACCCAAACAACAGGACATCCATCAACATAACAAATCGCATCATTCAGAAAATTCTGCATTACCAAGGCAAGAGGTAAACAGAACTCAACCTACAGCACTCAAAGAAACAGCAGCCGAAACGACTGCATCCACATAGGACTCAGAGGGAAGAAGTTTCGGCTGTCTCTAAGCCTGCCAACATTAGCAACATTGATCCTGTCAGTGGCATGTAAGACACGCCTTCCTGCGAGTGGCCAGAACATCATTTGTTGAGTAGCAGCAGCAGCAATGACGAGTCAGGAGCAGAACGCCTTTCATCACCACCCTGCTGTTCTAAGCGAGCCTGGGTCGCTCGTCACACCACGTGCACCACTTCCAGCCACACGTACACAGCACAGCCACCGATGCAACCCGCATGGAAGCCATGGCGAGTTCCACAGCAGCAGTGCAATGGGCAATGGGAGAGACTACACCACCAGCGACTTGTTATCAAGAGTGAAGAGGCTTCGTACATGTGAACGACCTCAGAAGGAGGGGGCGATCGACATGTACCATGTGTTCCCACCTTTAGGTCATTACGCACATTCCATCGCATCAGCATACACGACCCTGCACCACCATGAAAGTGATGTCATTGAGTGGACAGAATCCCCGTTGGTGCATATTGCGTTCATGCAGTACATTAATGCATCAGTTGTGATGTTAGTTAAGTTTTTTTCTTTTCTTTTGTAGGGTTTTTTTGTGGTTGTTTTGATATGCCAAGAAGGGCGGAAGAGAGTATTTTAGTGTCAATGCCACATGCCCCATATGTTTGTATTTTAAAATGTGTTGTTGTGTGTTGACATTGTGTGATCAGTGTCAGGTGACATGCAGGTTTGTGATATAGTTTTTGTTATAGTTTTCCAGGATTAAGGTATGTATGTATGATGCAGTTCCCAAACAGGAAAATTAGTATTCATGGTGAAACAGAGTCATGCCATGTTTGTTTACCTTTTTCAAAATTATGCTATGCCATAATTTGACCAGAGCAATATCATATAGTCTCATTAATCATTAAGGTAAGTGGTGAATGCAAGTCATGTACATATATAGTAATTTGTAAGGGTTATTGAAAGTTCTATGTTTGTTATTGTTAAGTGTTTATTTATTTGTGTGTGATTGGCATGTGACCACGTGTTGTGTGGTAACAATGTAACATAACCTAAAGGACTGGCCAGCAGGGCTAAGTGGTGGAGGCACATATAAACAGCACGGCAAAGGACAGTGTCCAAAGACAATAACAAAACGACGTCCGATTATCTTTTATTTATTTCAGTGTGTTTTAAGAATTATTATGTACTGGATTACACAGCCCAGAGTTGTATGACATTGTACCAATGAATGTTGTGTAAGGGATAGCCCACAAACGACAGTGGGCATGTGGTTGTCAACAAACCATGTCCATTCATAATTCAATTTTATTTTTCAGTTATAATATTTATGTTATATTTTAAAACATCTGAATTGATATCGTATAATCTGTGATTCATTGTTGTATCCACCCTCATCTTGTGTAAATAAATATATGTGAATAATGGCACTTTTGCATGTCGCGCAGGAAATTGGTGGTCAGGCTCCAAGCTCCCATAGCCATGATGAACAGAAGCGTTTTCGTCTCTAAGCGAGACAGTCGTCTTACTGGGCCTCTCCGGGCCTACATCAGTTTGTACATATCATGTAAAGTGCCATAGCTAATATTTAATTTACTAGAACATTTTTCATTTCTTTTACATCCAGAGAGAGCACCGTCTTCCCACCCCTGTGTATTGTACACACCGGGGACATAAGGTGCTGTAATTTCCAATGTCCACCAAGTGCTATTTTCATAGTGTAGGAGCTCGCCGAGCCGTGTGGCGAAACCAACTTGTAAGTGATCTGTATGAGACATTATATAAATTAATCATGTAGAACAGTTTTCACGTGTTTATTTATTTTGACAGTGTCTCTGTCATGTAACTTAGCCATGCACATAAAAAATTAATGATGTAATTTTTAGAGCATAAGGGGGGCCAAAACATCCGCCGGGAGTGAGCTATGCATCGAGGGAGGCTGACAGCTCTCACTAACCAAGGTATCTGGATATTCATAACCAAAAACTTCGCAGTTTCTACATCAGCTGCATGGACAAAGCAGACTGCTGGTTCAGGAGGTGCAGCCACTTTGGGTGATCGGCTGTACAACCCCGAGACCAAGAGTCATCATGTTTGCTGCTGAGCAAACTGGCGCACTGGGGTAACATTTCCATCTGAAAATCGAACCACACCACATAACCTCAACATCCCTCCTTGACCAGACAAGCACATCTGTCAAGTGGACATCAATTATTGTGAAGTATAGCCATGTATTTAAATTTTGTAATTGAATTATTTATGTCTGTTTAGTTCATTACGAAAACCAGATATCCTTCACAACTGTATTTTACACAATTACCCGATATAGAGTCAACATTCTGCATCAACCTGGCTAAATATATGATCTCACGAGATGGTAGTTTTTTTTTACAAGTATCACGAATCCAGTTTTCTAGTATTGGGTACATTGTCAGAACTATTATTTATTCTGTCAATAATTTTAAACGAATTTGATTCGGTGACCATTATATAATTCATTTGTTTATCCAATATAAATGTATTATTAAATCTGGTACATTGTTGAGAAACTTTAAGTGACTTTAATTCGTTTAGATTAAAAAATATTTGTTTATTTTCTGATTCGGTTTCCACCAAGACGGTAATATTCTCGAAGGAAACTGTATCCACATAATATAAAAAATCTAATGGTTGAGTGCAATTTTGGTTTAATGCACAAATAATATGGTGTTGGTCGTTTGCTAATAGGCCAATGTGCGAACGTTTAAAAATCGCATAGCTTGTTTTCAATTTGTGTAAAAATTGTAACATAACTAAAAATTTTTGTTGAATATGTCTAGGGCCAGTTTCACCAACACATCTAAAAATTTAAGCGCTACTTAAACATTGAATAAGCTCTCCATAGCACCTTGTACCATTTCACCAACTTTAAGCTCGTCTTAAAATGTTTTAAGTAGCTCTTAGTTTGGCAGCCGAAATCGGATGCCTAACTCTTTAAGCTCTGCTTAAATCATTGTAAACAAATTAAAAGGAAAATGGCTGTTACTGAAAAAGTTGTGTGTTAATAACCCAAAATGTGCTATAAAGTATTTAGTTTTATAAATTAAATTTTTTTATAAATAAAAACAAAAAATTATTGTGCATCGATGTTTTTGAGACTGGGTCCAAGTCTTTATTTTCTGGAATAACCTATGACGATGGTCGAAAACAAATTTGCAGTAAAAGATTTACACTAGAGATGAACTAAACGAGAATTTTCAGGAATACCCTGTGCCTGTTCCTGTTCCCAGTCGATACCTGTTGCTGATACCTGTTATTGAGAATGACTGCTACGGGTAAGCACTGTGTTAGCATAGACTAAAGATGAGGTAGACCCCTTATTCGTCTTCTGCACATGTACCCAACATCTACCTATCCCATTCCTACACAACTGTCAAAGATACATGGTCAACAGTGATAAAACTGTTTGTTTGCATCTTAATATTTAAGTGACAAGTGCCATTATAAGAATAAAATACTTTTACCAGTTTCAATTAAATCAAACTACATTACAAATTGATTATATGAAGTATACATACATCTCAAATCGTTTGTTTACTCTGACCTAAAATCCAAACCATGTCGATTTCGCTAGACGTTTTGGCAGAGAAGCAGTTCAATGTTGGGACATGGAGATTAGTTATGCGCAGCCAGCGAGATCGATCTATCTCATATTTAGTCTATGTGTGCTAGGCCGCGTTGTTCCACTATCTCACCTTGTTCTCGAATACCTGTTATTAGTCATGTACTGGGCTGATATTTTCCGCTACCTCTATCCAGCGCCTACCCTTCTGGTAGTTGGATTATTTCAAATACCTTCTGAAAATATTAAAAACTATTTTTAAAGTCTTCAGTTTATATATATATATATATATATATATATATATATATATATATATATATATATATATATATGAAAACACTACCCCAGTATCAGAAAATAAGGTGTGTGGGATTCCCTGCAGAGCAATAAACATCGGGCATAATGATTGTTCTACCAGGGAAACGTGACACACGAGGAGGTTAGGTATCAGGAGGTATACCTCCTCGTGTCTCGTGTTCTCCTGGTAGGGCGGTAACAATAGGGAACAGTTTTTCCGATTGCCTTTGGAGGGATGGGAGGATAAAATGAAGTTAGACAAAATAATTTTACAGTATTGTATTGTAATATCAGGCTGTAAGAACAGGTACGAAATTATATCGTACGAGTGTCGAGTAACAAGCGAGTACTTGTGATTGTCCCTACTTCAGTAGCATGCAGGCATGGTAACAGGTATCTCCAGAAACTAGGAACAGGCATCGACTGTTATCGCCCATTGCCTGTTCCTGATAACAGGTATTGAAAATACTCCCCATCTCTATTTTGCACACATTCGGCTTTGTTTTGAACCAGAACAGTTAAGGAGGGCCCAATTAAAGATGTAATACAGGTGTGACATGATAATCATATTTGTTCAAATTCGGGCACTGGGCATTTCTAAATTGCGCATGAATATCGTCAAAGTTATTATCAACAAACTATCACAATTTCAGAAAGTTCAGTTCTAGTTAGTGATGAAAGCCAAACCGAATCTTTCAAACATAGCAGTAATTCTGTACGTAAAACATAAAACAGTTCTATTAAGTAGCAAGATTCGGGATGGCCTTGTAGACTGTAGTAAATGTAGGCCCAATCTTGTTTTTTGAGGGCAATGCGATTTTTACAAAGAATATAAATTACATTTGGGGAATATTTAATCACTACTTAAACAAGACAACAGTTTCATTTCAAAATGTATCTTTAACCTAATGTATTATTTTTATAAAGTATTTAATATATAAATACTTGAGGAAAGCTACTTAAGTATATGTAACGAGTCTGAAACACTATCTCAGTGGATAAAATATAAATCAATTAACATTCTGACTAGTAAAAAACAGCCCAGGCCTATATAAATTGTTGTAAAATTTGCTGCGAAAAATCCACTTTTTGGCACTGATTATTAATAAAAACAATATCATAAAACATCACATAATTGCAACTCAACACTTCCACGATAATAAATTAGCTTTAAACACTACATTTCAGGGGGGGGGGGGGGGGGGGAAAGGATTTTTTCCTTCTGTTGAAATAATTTTCATGGTTCGTTTAGTCACACGACCACAATGCACCACTACCAACATGAGAATATTTGCAACTTGTTTCTTTAAAAAACGCCAAACTGAGACGCGCTTATAAATCTGAGTTTTATAATGGTGAAACACCTCGACATCCTTAAGCACCACTTAAGCTTTAGTATCACTTTGCTGGAACCTAGTTTATTCCTTGGTTGTTAAACCATCCCTTTCTTATCGCCTCATTGTTATATAAATTATCCAGAAGTTTTATCCCAAAGTTTAGAAAAAATTATAAAAATTCAATGATAGTGAATTTTTTAAATAGTAAAAAAGTTTTTATAATCAGTTAATTTTACTGTGTTAGAAGCGAGAAAAAAATTATTCGAATTTTAATTTTTTAGACCTGAAATTTCAGAAGGCCCTTTATTTTTTTAATTGGCACCACCTAAGTTATTATTGTTTTAAAAACTGTGCATTAAAGGTCCTGCCGGCAGTGGGAAATCTACATTACTACATATTTTTCTCGAAGAAAATATACAGTTTTTTACATTACCCCACAACACATTCTATTGCGAAATATTTGCCGACAGATGAAACTATCAAATGGGTTGACGTTATCAAGTCTCCTAATTCGGTTGACTAAATTCAGTTACTACGAATATTTGAAATTCATGCAGCTCTTGCCACTGATTGATTTTGGCAAAATATCCGCAGTGGTACAAGAATTGAGCATGTTTTTCGATCTCGGATACAACACGGCTTCGTTTTTTGTGGAATGTAACAACGAATATTCAATTTCCTTCGATGTACCCATTATTTTGTTTGTTGACGAATACAGTATGATCGGCGCCTGTCTAGCAAAATTTATAGTTGAAATTTCCAAGTGGTGAAGCACACTTATAGCAAACTGCTGATTGTATTTTGTGGCGTTCAGTATCAGCTAAAGCCATTTATGACAAACAAAGCTAACAAAATATCGCTTATTCACGAACTATGCGGTGATAATTTTTCCCTAACCACACAGTTAAAGAACATGAGTTGTTTCACTCTGGATTTTGAGTATCTGGTAGAGTTGTTGGCGACTGTGATTGAGCCGAAAATCAAAGCAGCTTCACGTCTCGGACTCAATGCAAAAGAGATTTTGAACTGGGGGCAGGAAAACTAGGTAAGGTTTTCTGGATTTCTTTTCTTTGCCTTTATAAATATCGAAGCACACTATTTCTATTTAAAAGTGCCGATTGCTGTTCTCGTTCAAATAACAAAATTTCTAAAGGAATGTATCTGATGGCTTGACATGAATGAGCTGGACAAACGAAGTATTTTCAAGAATTGTCCCCGTTCACTCCGATTTTCTTTTCAAACGATAAAAAAATATCAATGGTGGAAAAGAATGAAAACCTCAAACCCCTATACTTGCCACTGATTGTTGGTGTTTCCTACGACAGTTTAATTCATGGTCATGGAGTCTGCATCAGTGAAGTTTTAGATTATTTGGGACATGTTGGAGACGAAATATTCATGCGTGATGAGGAAAAAAACAACCTCTTTCTCCAACTAAAATGTTTCTTCAAGATGAATCTCTATATGAGGGATAAATTTGCCTTTCAACTCGCATGTGAAGCTACTAAAAAGATTAAACTCTTGTTATATGGTTTCCCACTTCAAATGACTTAATGAAATACAGTTCACAGTAGTATAGCTTTAACCATTAATAATGACATTTATGCAAATTTGATGGGATGTACGTTAGAAGAAATTTATGTAGTCTTGTCCAAAACAACAAACAAGACTAAATTGAAATTTATTCACGTGTTAATACTTTTTTTGTGAAAGAAATTCACTATTGTAAATACATCAATGAATAAAAAAAAAGTTCCTAATATATGAAGATTTTTTTGTCTTCATTCCATCTAACCTAGTTTTCTCAACCCTTTACGTATTACCATAGATTATCTTTACTATGTAAAACATTTTTTCACATGCTGTATTTGTATATAAGAAAATGATTAAAAAAACAGCAAATATATGCATTTACCATTATAGGTTCAATTTTATTAATGGGAATTTTACAGCTTGTTCTATGGAAATTTAAAAGTAAAATCGAATGCTAGGTGAATACACAATTTGGTGCTAGTACAACTTTCAGAGGTGCTACTAATTCAGGAGCTGCATCTGCCGGTAATTAAGTAAATTAATATTACATTATGAAAAAAATAATAATAGCTTGTGATTTTATATTTGCGATTAGAGAGTTGTTAAAGTTAAAAGGGAAGAGAAAATTAAATAAAAACATGACCCATTCTGAATTTATGGAATCTGTTGACTTCATAAAACTAAATCCGCCACTGTTCTTCGATTTTTTACATCTGAAAGACATCAAAAATAATAAATATTTTTACGATTCCGTATTGAGGTTAAAAAGTGTAAATATATGTTCATTAATAACTGAACGTGATAAACTCGCTTCTGAAATAAAATTTAATATTTCACAATTGACCGATCTTTTAAGTTTTTTATATCTTAAGCAGTATACTGCCAACGAAATTGCTGGGCACGCACATCACTCGCGAACATTATAAAATATTTTTGAGAGATGAACAACAGGCAGAAAATTAAAATATTAAACATTTGACAAAATTACTATACGAAGATAATTCCCTATCATCTCAAATTGAGGAATTTAGGAATAAAGTCGGTTCCGTATAACACAAGTACGAAAAGATATTAAATTTCATGAAAAAAAATTCATTTCTTTTCAAATTACAGAAAAGATGTCTTGGCTGATATAGAGACATTATGGGAGGGTGTTCCCAAGACAAACAAACCCCAACAAATATGTAAATCTATGTCACCTCTTGTCGATACCTTTAGTAATTCTCAACATTTAGATATAATGTCTGTATTCGTCACTTACCTGTCGGTAAAATACGATGAAAGCGCCATTCAAACATCGGTGCAGCAAGTATTCTATTGTTTACCCACTATTATTTACGATTCGAGCTTGGTCGTCATGGCACCCAATGGATCGGCGATCGCTTTATGTAATTTTGAGTATTTTATTATTGTGGTGTGCTCCTGGCATCCATGTACCCCATTGTGCCCATTTGTTCCATCGCAGACACATAAACAACACAGCAACACTCGACCGATCGACATTAGGTCGAAGTCTCGATAAGTGCAAGTCGACAAGAACGACATTACACTTTTCTTTCCGCCCTGTAACTCGTGGCCGCGGGTCATAATATTTAACAATCACCACAATAGGTAACTCTCGTGATGAATGGATATATGACCTAAACGAGTGTGTCCCGTGAAACCATGACTGTTTGACGCAACAGGTTTTGGAGGGAACACTGGGGTAAGAAACGCTGCTTATTCTCACGACTTTCCGATGTGCGCGATGTCGACAGGCCCCGTGGCCGAATCCGTAGTGCGATATGTCTCCGAGTAGTTTCAAAAGACGGAGAATCAAATTCCCACAGTAAGTGTGAAATGGCGAGCTCTTCCCTAGCAGCATTAATTAATAGGAGCATTTTTAAGCATAATTCACAGTGATTACACCATAAATCACTAGCGAATCCGCCCTCTCCAACATAGAAAGTAGTTAACATTCCATAGAAAACAGGGTGTAGCTCCACCCTTAGTTACAAAATCCATGTGTCGTCACATCCATACACATTCCTGAAATTAATTACGTAACGACACACACAGATTCTAAAATGTTAATTATAAGAGTGTATATGTAATCATCTATCGAGAATCAGCCACCTTATGCACCATTTCATTTAATATCACCCTTCAATCGTGGTGACATTCTCGTGACGTCACATTCTTAGCCATATCTGGGGCTCCGGCGCTCATGAGTATGTCACCAATGTATTTTAGTTTAGCAATCTGAATTATGTACAACATAAACTTCACTTCTCATGTTATTGATTAAGTTCAGTTTTTTTCATGATTTCATTTTGGCGCTGGATTCGCCGGACGTCCGGTGAAACCAACACCATATCGTTAGTCAGACTTCAGCACTCCACACAACCGACAGGGCAGATGGTAAGCTCCGCGTACTCTCCCCCCCCCCCCCACCTAAGCAATTCAATATAGGCTGTATTTTTCTTCATATCCATAGTGAACATAATTCAACATTTTATTACTTTTATTAAGCCGAGGGGAGGTCTTCCTGTATCCTGATGTAACATACCAGGATTTCATATGCGGGACTCATTTCACGTAATTACCATCTAAGGCCCACACCTTATTTTTCAGCAGTAGTGACCACTGGTAGGTCCAGAGTGCCGGGTCCACTTATCTAAGGTACACGTTAACAAGTGCATTAAGATTCTGTTGTACATTTACGGTAATAAAACATTCATACCATAAATATATGTGTTTTATTGCATTTAACTCTCCTGAATTCATCGGGTAGTGCGTCCTAATATCAGCATTCAAATTTACAAGTTCATTTCAGTGTGTTTTGCACACTGAAGTGATAATATAGGCGTGCGAAGTGACTGACAGCATCGCCCACAGGCAATATTTTACCTTTACATAATATAACGGACAAATTCACTCAGCTCTTATTCATATTGACCGCATATCCAGAGTCGCCATAGGCCGTCGGCCGTACGACCCTCATCAACAATCGTTCTCTATACCGAACGCGGCGCCCGGCACATCATCAGTTCCTGTTTCGCACCTGCTCTCAGGCGGGACACGAACACACCACCAGCACCTCTGGAGGCACAGCGCGTCAATTGTTTGCCAATATATAGATAAGAAATATTAATAAAGGAAATGAACAACACTGTGTGGGATTGGGTATACTCATAGATAATTTAACTATCGTAATTCCACACGGTACATACATTTGGAAAAAACACCACAACTTTGCATCTCTATAATAGAATTGGTCAAAGAGAGTGGCGGGTGGAAAGGAAAAACTACATCTCCACTACGACCGCATCTCTGGAAAATGAATTTACTACCAAAACTGATGATTTTACTAATATCAACTAATCTAGTTTAACCGACGAAAAGCTATCACCTATATGGTCATCAAACCAGGAGAGGCGAATATTATTCGTTTTGAAAGAGCCAAGAGGTATACTCTGAATATTCCCAGAGGTGTATCTACTCTGTTAATATTTAAGAATTTGAAACGGTCGAATTTCGGAGCATTTAATACAATTTCCGACCTTTTGGACGAACATTCGCAAACTATATTCACGGTTAGTCTAAACGATAATAAAGAGGGCCAATTTGAAGGTTCGTTGGATGTGAATGAAATAAATTACAACACTTTACTCTACCAACCTCTAATTTACAAACAATTTTACATTGAATGGACTTTTGAAAATGGAATCGAACTAATTTACAGGTCCGACAACAAAATATCGTGATTGTACCTCCAGAGGCATCCAGAAACTTCAAAGTGTTTGCATTTCGTTTCATCTCTAATGCTAAAAGTATTCTAAAATTTCAAAAGTAATAAGCGGATGTTAAAATGAAATATGTTTAATCAGTGGTCGCTGCACAATTTGGTAACTTCGATAAACGTAAACTAACTCCGATTACCCGACTGTTGAGGTCGAAAGAGCGAGTCAAACTGCTCTCTCATAAATCCATCTGTCGTTTACATGAAAATGTTTTGAAAGTTAAAAAGTATAAAAAAAGTTTGCAATGAAACTTACATATTGATTGTGGGAACAAAACAAGCAGTGTTACACTTTAACATTTCGCATAAATCTAAGATTAATTATTTTTACACTATACTCATTTAATTGGCAAGATCGTGCTGATATGCCCTAGTCAATTTTTTGCATCTGAAATTAATCATGTATGGGGAAGTTAAATAAAAAAAGATTTTTATTCGATTCAAGGTCGGTAAAACCCACAATACCATATATATATACATTCCTTCTCGGCCAATAAAAAACGAATGAAAAATATTGTACTGTGTGTGTATAAAAATGTGACGATTGAACCAAGGGATCACAGTCGTTCTGTGCGTACTACAGAGTGAAGACTCGTTCTCTGAAAACTACAGAGCGAAGACACCATGAGTCAGCTGTGACGAACAAGACTTGTTTGGTGAGGAGGAACTGTCACCAATGAGTTTAGCTGCCTATCGCGGTTGACTAGATGAACTTGTGTGCATGAAGGAGAGGAATTAAAATTATGAATAAAAAGATTTTAGTAGCAAATTTCCAATTTAGCGAGCAGCAGCGGCAGGGAATTTGGAAATCGTAAAACTCCTGATAGAAGAATTTGTCACAGTTTTGGCCAAAGATTCAGATGGTATAACTATATTGGGGTATACCAATTTTTTTTTTTTTTTTTTTAAACTTGCCTGTACTTGTGTATTTGGTGCGAACAATAGACGAAGTAATGGAAGAGATTCACAAAGACTGGAAATTGTTGGTGAAAGTGGCTAATGAAGATCGTGAAAACATTGTGTGTTACCTAGTTGAGAAAAGTTTGGATGAACCGGTTTCTTAGAAAAGGACTTGTTACTGCATTTCGCGGCCCCGGATGGCATCGTGGAAGTGGTAGATTATTTGCTAGAAAATGGAGCAAATGTTTTATTAATGGGACATGATAACACAGTATTACATGAAGCTGCATATAGTAAAAATACATCGACAGTTTTGTGTGTTTTGGACTATGTAAAAAATGTGCTGAGTAATGACAAGGAAAAAATTGACCAGTTTATAAATACTGAGGACTTGTATGGTGAAACACCTATTATGTGGAAACCATCTAAAGAAATTTGTTACGTTTTAATTGAACATGGGGCAAAACCCTAAACAAGAATGTAACTGGAGCCAATGTCTTGTTTAGGGGTACGTTACGTATCTATGTATATATTTTTCAGTGGAATTTGCCAAACGTTAACCGTTAACACAGGGTAAAACCCTAGGCAAAAATGAAAATTTTTTATAAACTGTTCAACAAAAAATGTATATATATATATATATAATATAATAAAACCATAAAAATATGCAAAAAAAAATAGTTTTATTTTTTTTGTAAATAACGACATGTACAGGTTATTCATAATATAAAATGAGGACCATATTTCTGATACTTTCTTTGATCTGTTTTTCTAAGTCTATAATGAGTCTTTCATGTTGTTTATCGCTGTAATTCACGAAGAGAAATATCACCAGTAATCTTGTTAGATTTGAGATTTTTTCTTCGATATTGGGGGAAGTCCATTGTTGATATTTGTCTCGAGTGCTTACTCAGTGCTTGTTTTTGCTTCGCATGACTGGTGTTGGGTGCTGATTTGCACTTTGTGCATCTTTGTTAATGTATGTCGGAAGTTGTTTGAAGTCTCAACTGGTGGGAACGGCTGTAGATTTGTGCCTTTGCGATTTTCGAACAGTACTGTTGGAAAAAATATACATTATTCTCAAATATAATAACAATCACATTGGAAAAAATAATTAAAACAAATTTAAATGACAAATACATAGATTCGTGCAAAGAGGTCGATGGACCAGACACTGAAGAGGTTGATGGTCCCGGGGCAGAATAAGTTAATAGGCCAGGGACTGAAGAAGTTGAGACTCATAATTTTCTACCGTCGAATGTGTCTCGTCCATTTCCACCACATCCTCTGTGTCTGTTTCCTCCTCCATTTGGCTGGAACTCGAGACGTTCACCAGGAATCTGTGGGTAAAAATCTAAAAGACTGGTGATTGTTCTGTACTGCATATCTAAATCACTCAAAAACCACTGTATTGCATATCTAATCATACAAAAAGTAGTTTCCCCCTGTGTATCCAGCGCACATTGAAAAAGCTGGTTTTTACCTAAAGTCTCCCTTCGCATATCCAGGTGACAAAACGTGCAGGACCAAAAAGGACGACATTGCGTATCCAAGCGGGAAGGAGGAAATTGGTGCCATACCCAACTTGTTTCGAAATGCATATCCAGCCGAGTCGGGGGGAAATTTCGACCTACACCCAATTATGTCCTACAGTGTACTCAAACTGAAAACAGAATACATGGTAAAATACCCCATTTATTTCCCGTGGCATATCCAGGTGCCAAAGTAAACTATTGTTAAAAGTTTTTTATCACGTATCAAAACATGTATTTATTTTTTCCCTTTTTCTCATCCTTGTTTAAATACACTCGAGATTCGTAATGCGTTATTTTAATTTATTTTAAGGATAATAACTATTTATTAATGTTTTTTTATAAATTAAACAATTAAGATTTTATTGTTTCACATATACACCATCACCAAAAGTGTATGGTAAACCATGCACATTTAATTATTAATTTTTTAAAAAATAAATTTAACAATATACTATACAATGTTTCACATATATGTCATCGCTAAAGGCTATACAAAAAATTTTGAAACAACTAGTTTTCCTTTGTTCTGTTTTAAGGTATGATTTAATTTTAATTTCAATTATTTCTTTCTTTTCGCACTGTGTTAATTTATGATATTCAGATAGGTTTTAAAAATATTGTAATATTCTTTGGAGATGATTTAATGTTTTGTTAATATATTTGTCTATGAATAAGCATACACCTTGCTCGCAGGAATAATAAACACTTGTTCATAGGGGCGAATAACATGACTGTTAAATAAATAAAAAATTGTTTGGAATAAAATATGGAATAGGAGTAAAAAGGTTTCGCAAAAGGAAAGTTCTCCAAGAATATTGAAGTGATGTTATGTTGTATAAAAGTTAAATTAATTTGAAAAGGAAAATTATAATTAATCACCATCACATATAAACAAACATTGTATTTCCACAAGAAGAAGTTGATTATAAATACGTGAAATTTGCAAGTTGATTTAGCTTGCAAATATATTTGGAAGATGTTGCATAATATCTAATGATATGCAAGATTGTAAATAAGAGATTTCTGGCGGCAGGAAGTCCCATCTCATCGAGGATTCCAGAGTCAACTGGTGAGCTTCTGTACAACCGGGATCATTCTGTGGCTGATTGACGACAAAGCTCGACGCCCGCACACCCGAGAGCAGTGACGACGTGCTTCGCGAAGTTCCATCAGGTCGGAAAGAGAGGGAGTGTGTCTACAAATCGTTTGCAATTCCTGAAGTTTCAGCTTCAGATAAGTCGTGTGCAACCTCATTAATACTAAACTGGATCAGAGACGAAGTTGACCTTATTTTATTGAAGGAATCCTTATAATAATTTTGTTCTCTCCACTACTACTAATTTATGGATGAAAGCTAGAATTGGTTTATGCAGAATTTTTTATCATTAACATTGTAACTGTATTTTGTTGCAATTTGAAATTTTGATTTTTTTTAAATATTCGTCAGAGAAGCATTTTATTTTTAACCATTAATTTTTTTTTAAAGTTAATAATTTTATTAAAAGAAAAACAAATCTTATAAGACTATTTAATATTAACTGTGTGACAGCTGATGGTAGAAATAAGAAGCTAGCTGGAGCAACTGTTTAAATTAGCATATTTGTTGAAGTGAACAGTTTTAAAATTTACTTCTTTAATTTGAGACTAGCTGTTACAATGTTAACCTTTAAAAATTCAAATTTTTTAAATAAATTTATTAATATAATATGCAAAGTTTCACATATATGCCATCACTAAAGGGTGCTGTAAAACAGTTGCATTTAAAAATTCAAATCTTTTATCATTGTAACAATATTACACAATATTTTATATGTCCAATCACTTTTTTTTTATAATTTACTTCAACATTCGAAAATGGCAGGTCCGAAGTCTGCGAAAGCAACAGTGCCGGACGAACCGGTAATCACAGACACGACCGTGTTATGCCGTTTCTGAATCACAAATTAATGTAATTTTTTTAATCTATTTATCTCAATAATTGAAACTGGCAGACCCAAGTTTTTCGGATGCAACAGATGTAAGAGCACCCATCTTCACCTGATCGCGAATGAATATTTTAAAAAAATATTTTTACAGATGACAATTATTCTTTTTTTAAATCTTAGCTAACAGAAACTCTACCAATTTTTTTAATGAATTCAAATGGCACGTCAATAAAACATTAATTTTTATCTGAAACTAAGAGCAACTCATTTAAACTATATTTAAACTGAAACAAACAACATTTCAAAAAAACCTTTTAAAAATGAAATCAAACTACAACTCTATCATTCTTTTCTTAAATTAAATGAAACAGCAACTCAATTAAACTTTTTTATCTGCAATAAACAGCATGTCATTCAATTTTATTTTTAAATTAAAACATCGCAACTCAATTGAACTTTTTTAAAACTTGAATCAAATAGTATCTCAATTGTATTTTAATTATTTTTTAAATTAAAACATAGCAACTCAATTAAACTTTTTTAAACTGCAATAAATAGCATTTCATTCAAACACTAATTATTTACTGAAACAAACAGCTATACAGTCTCACTCGCACCTGTAAATGAAATCAAACAGCGACTCAATTAAATCTTTTTCTAATTAAATCAAACATCAACTCAATTAAATTTAATTTTTAAACTTGAATCAAACAGCAATTCAACTAAACTTTTTTTTAACATGAATCAAACAGCAGCTCATTCAAACTCTTTTTAAACTGAAACAAACATAATTTCAATTAAACTTTAATTTTTAATTAAATCAAATAGCAACTCAATTAAACTTTTTTTAAACTGAACACCAGATGCAACTCAATCTCGATTGTGCCTGTAAATGGAAATTACAGTTGTGATAAAAACTAATGATACCTATCGAAAGTATGATAGCATTCACCGCCATCTCCTTTGCACCGATTCCGATGGTGCATGTCGGCAGCGTGAATCAGCAAAGAGTGTAGTTATTCGCTGTACCGATGATTCTTTTTCCTGACGTATTCTGCCAGGTAGCCAATCCAAGATTTTTCCGTCCGCCAAATCAGGGAATACCATATTTCACCGAAAATCAACTCTGTTCAAAGTTTTGAGTGTGCACCCTCAATGTCTCGCCCCTCTTCAGCTTGAGCATCTTACGAGTGTTTGCCATTCTGCTCTATTCACTGTACACAAATCCCCTCCTGTGAATCACCCACATGTAATGGTAGCCGTGAATGTCCACGTTGCTGTAACTGCAACAGCAGTCTGAAATTATCATAGTGCCTGAAGCGATCCACTCACGAATGATTTTGGTCAGGATCACCACGTTCCTATTTTCCACTGGCACCAGGAAGAATTTCGTCGGGTTGTCTCTCTGCACTCCCCCGAAAACCCACTGGCCGTGTACTTTATGTCCTTTGCGGTTCTTGTGTTTGCCAAACTTTGACTCAATCTCGACCACTTTACCCGGTCTGCCGAAGTGTGTCCTGTACATCAACACCCAGTCTATGCACACTTGGTGGCAGAAACTCGACCAGCCTACGACCGTATTTCCCGAGCACAAAGGTTTGTTCACTATAGTTTGCTGTCGAGGGTATTTGATCAGGCAACAGAATTAACACAACTCGACTATCTTTCTCGGAGACAAATTTGAATCTCCCACAAAACTTCCCTGCCTCACCGACACTTTAAAATTGCATTTAGTTCCATTCTCCATTCGCCATCGGCACCAGTGCTTGGCATTCAACATTGTGATTTTACATCCCGCACACACCATCTTGCGATTCACGAGAGGAAATTTCGTAAAATTTTCAGAAAAAAATTGCTTAAATACGCGATACGGAACAATCAGTGCCGAATTTGGATATGCTATACCGAACTTGGCCAGATACACGGTATGGCATTAAACTGCAAAGTAAACAATTAGAATGGATACTTTATAGTACTCACTGAATGTTTGTATGGTTTTCCAATAAGGGTATGCTATATGGAACAATTTCCTTTTTAAAAAAAAAACGGAAACACTCAGCAAGTCACTTATGTTCAAAAATTTTTAAATCTCAAACAAACAGTATGTCAAACACACTTTAATTTTAAACTGAAACTAATAGCAAGTCAATTAAACTTTTTTAAAACTGAAACAAACAACATGTCAATTAAACTTTTTTTAAAAAGAAACAAACACGTGAATCACATTAAAATTATAAACTGAAAATCTCGGCAAGTCACTTGTATTTTAATTATTTTGAAACTGAAACTAACAGCATGTCAATCACACTTTATTTTTAAATTAAAACATTCAGCATATCAATTACATTTTTATTTTTAAACTGCAACAGTAATAGCACCTCAATCTTGCCCATGCTTGTAAATTAAAACAACAATAACAAACTGATACCTGTCGAAAGTAGGATGCCTTCCTTGCCATCTCCTTTGCACCGATTCCAATGTTGATGGTCGGCAGCGTGAATCAGCAAAGAGTGCAGTCGTTCTCTGTACTGATGACTCTTTTTCCTGACATATTCTGCCAGGTAGCCGACCCAAGATTTTTTTTATTCGGCCGAAGCAGGGAATACTATCTCTCACCGAACACCAACTTCGCTCAATGTTCTGAGTGCGTACCCTCAAATTCTCGCCACTCTTAATCTTTAGCGTGTTTCGAGTGTTTACCATCCCGCTCTTTTCGCTGAACAAAAATTACCTCCTGTGATTCACCTGCATGAGACAGTAGCAGTGAATATCCAAGTTGCTGTAACCGCGTCAGCAGTCTGCAATTATCGCCGTGCCTGGAGCGATCCACTCACAAATGATTTTGGTCATGGTCACCGCGATCTTCTTTTCCACAGGTACCAGGAAAGATTTAGCCTCGTCGTCTCTCTGCACTTACCCGAAAACCCACTGGCCATGAACTTAACATCCTTTGCGGTTCATGTGTTTGCCCAACTTTGACTCGTCGATCTCGACCACTTTGCCTGGTCTGCCGATGTGTTTCCTGTACATCAACACCCAGTCCATGCACACTTGGTGGTAGAAATTCAACCAGGCGACGACCGTCTTTCCCGAGCACAAAAGTTCGTTCACTATAGTCTGCTGACGAGGGTATTTGATAAGGCACCAGATTATCTTGCCCGGAGACAAGTTTGGGTTGCTTTTGAACACAGCGAAAGCAATAATTACTCATTCCTAAGTTATGGTTTAATGTATTCTTTTTTTTTTAAATCTTCTTTTTATTTACATAGAACGTATTAGACTTAAACAGCAATATTGCCAATCTCTTATCTGCAACAACAACACACAAAACCTTTCCATCATCTCCTTCGTTTACCTATCAACAGGAACAGGAAGTGATCATAGCTATGTATAACAAACATTACACTTTGGACGACCTTCATAACTTAACACCCTCCCTCGCCAAATGTCTCTAGTCCCATTTCTTTACAATTCTTCAGAAATACATATCTGGTTAAACCTTTTGTCAAAATATCAGCATGTTGACTTACACTTTCAACTAATTGTACATCAATCTCACCTTTCTTAAATTTATCACATACAAAACGATACTTCAAGTCAATGTGTTTTACCCATCGAATGTTTTCTGGATTCTTAAGTATGACCATACAACCTTGATTATCTTCATACATTGTAATCTTATCTAATTTGACATTTAATTATTACAATAACTTTTTCAACCATAAACACTCACAAACTGCAGTACTTAACGCCATGAGTTCTGCCTCCATTGTTGACAAGGCTACACAATTCTGTTGCCTTGTCACCCAGGATACCACATCTCCATTTACCTTACACAAAAAACCTAAAAATTGATTTTCGATTATTTACATATTCTCCTCAATCTGCATCAACAAAACAAGAAAGTTCAGGGGAATGGTTTCCTCTGTACACCAATCCAAATTCTGCAGTACCCTTCAAATATCTCAGGATCCTTTTTGATACCATGCCTCATCAGTAGCTTTGTCCAGTATTCTACTGAAGTAATTTACAGCAAAACATACGTCTGGTCTATCACCTAACATCAAATACATCAGACAGCCTACCAGCTCTCTAAAAGGTTTTGTTGTTACATCATTTTCATGTGTACAAAGTTTTATGTTTAGCTTTGCCTCAATTGGTGTTGGTGATGATAAACAATTCTCACATCCTTTAGTGTACTTGGTTTGGTTAATTTTCAAAACTTTGTTCTCCCTGTCATGACTTATCTCCAACCCAAGAAAATGTTTCAGTTTTCCTTTTACATTAACCTCAAAATTTGATGCTAACTGAGACTTAACATAATTTATGAGATTAATGCTTGAACTGGCTAGAATAATGTCATCCACATAAAGCAGTAAATACAAAATTTCATCTCCACTCATCAATCTATACAGACAACAATCGTTTTCAGACCTTACAAGACCTAATTCTAACATGACCTTGTTAAACTTGTCATTCCAGCACTTAGGTGCCTGGTTAACACCATACAAAGACTTATTAAATTTAATAACAGAGTTAGGCTTACAACTAACACCAACTGGTGGATAAATATATACATCTTCATGCAATTCACTATTCAAAAATGCAGTTTTTACATCCAACTGCTAAAAATGATAAGACTTCTGATTTCTAATAGTTAACATTGTTCTTATGGTAGTCATTCTAGCAACTGGTGCATATATAACATAACAACTTACATTTCCTTCTTGTGCAAAACCTCTTGCAACTAGTCTAGCCTTATACCTGTCACTTACATGCTCCTCTAAGGATTTCAATGCATATACCCACATTGTATCAATTAATTTTATATCCTTTGGGTTTTCTTCTTTCTCTCAAGTTCTATCTTTTTTAATAGACTCAATTTCCTTATACATTACTTGTAACCACATTTCCTTGTCAACTCTTTTTTCTACTTCATTATGGTTCTTTGGAACATTCTTTACAAAACTCATCACATTATATGCCAAGTACATTTCATAGTCATCAAATCTTTTTGGCAACCTTACACTATATTTGTGATCCCTAAATACACTTTCTTTTCCTTCTTCACTTACATCACTTTCATCTACTGGACTGACACTAACATTTTCAGGTTCACTACAGTTCCCAGCGCCCTGTTTACATTCTACAAGTTTTCTTTCATTTCTTCCTTTAAATATAAAATTACCTCCATCAAATTTAACATCATGTGACACTATGATTTTCCCCTTTTCAAGATTCAATAGTCTATAACAATTTTGAGAATACCCTACTAATATACATTTTCTTGCCTTATTGTCTAACTTTGTATGCAACTCCTTTGGTACATGGCTGTATACTACACATCCAAAAACCCTAAAAAAATTTTTTTATGTTTGCCTTACACCCATACCAAATTTTAGCCAGCGTTACTCCTTCCACGCATGCAGTTGTACTACGATTTACAATATAGAATATTAGCTGCTGTTCTGATAGCTTTTCCCCAAAGTTGTTTAGGTACTCCAGATTCACTGATCATTCTATGTACCCGTTCGACTAAACTCCTATTCATCCTTTCTGTCTTGCCATTTTGTTCAGGCATGCATGGCACTGTGTAATCAAGAATTACGCCTTTCTTTCTACAAAAATCCATAAATTATTGTGCAACATACTCTCCTCCATTGTCACATCTTAGCTTTGATACAAACTGCCCAAACATATTGCCTGTCATACTATAATAATCTTGAAAACATTCTGTAACTTTGCTTTTTGACTTGATCAGATACACCATTGTAAAATTTGAAAAATCATCAATGAATGTAACAAAATATTTTTGACTCTCAATTGTAGTAGATGAAATTGGACCACACACATCTGAATGAACTATGCCTAACACACTGTTACTTTTTGTTGTGTTACCAAATGGTAACCTTGTTAGCTTACCATTTACGCACTCATCACAGACTTCAAATTTGTTCATATTTAACTCCTTGTTTATCCCTTCCACAATGTTTTGACTGACCAATTTTTTCATTCCAGAATAGCTAAGGTGACTTAACCTTCTATGCCGTAGCTAATTTTCTTCTTCACGCTATACTTCAGGCACACAACTTTCAGCTGAATTTACATGAATTTTTAACTCATATAAATTATTTCTAATACTCTCTCCAATTTTGTGTCCCTTATGGAACATCTGTACCTTACCATTCTGAAAAATAACCTTAATATTAGCATTTTCTAAACATTTCACTGACAATAAGTTTTTCTTAGGTTTGGTACATAAAATACATTTTTTTACAGTATATTCAGTTATTTTACCCTCTACTTCCAAAAGCCCATATATATTTCCTACACCTGTTGACTCAATCACACTATTGTATTTAGCCACTGCTATCTTTACAGGCTCTTTCAATTCTACAAACTCGGAAAATACACTTCTGTTATTCAACCCTAACATATAATTTGTACACCCTGAATCTACACAGAAACTCACAACAGCATTTTTGCTAATACTACCATTGTCTGCTTCTATTTCACTTATGAAACAAATTTTGCTACAATTTGGGTGACTAGTTTGACATTTACCTGGAGTATCCATGTCAACATTATTGCTTTTTGGCTCACCCATTGTTGAGTAATGTTGAGATTGATTATCCTGACGACGAACTTCTTGGAAATGTCTGCACTAGTGAACATTTCCATAATTCCTCCCAGTTCGATGATGTCCATGAAATCCCTCTTGGTAACCCTGTTGAGTTGCACCTCTTAAGCTGTTCCTGGGTAGCTGCTTTCAGTTTCGACGTATATGTCCCTTCTTGCCGCACCAATAACATACACTTTGAGTTGCTGATGAGAATGCTGATGGAACCACTGCATTTTGGACTGCAGTGTTAGTAGATTTGCACGTACATTTTTCTTATTCTGCTCGCAGATTACTCTTCACAAATTCAAACGATAATGTTTCTAGTGGCATTTTTTCAATAACTGTAAACACATCATATGACTCGGGTAAACTCAACAATAAATGGCATATAGCATCATAATCCTTTAATTCTGCACCAATAGATTTTAACTGCCTTATCACTTCATCAAACTGCCTCAGGAAACTATCTACACTCACGTTAATTTAGCATCATTAACTGTAACTTCTTCTTTAAATACAATTGCCCAGGCAATCCCTTCTTCCCGTGCAGATTTTCTAGGCATTACCACATTTGGTATGCACTTACCTTATCCCGCAAATTATCTATTTGAGAATCATCAACACATTGAAAAATTAAGTTTCTAGCCCTATTTTCTTTTTTCTGATCTGAATCACATGTCGGTTTTCCATTTTCAATTTCAACATATTCCTTGTTAACACACTCAGCAACATCATTTTCCGCCCAGTAACATAAGCATTCTGAACTTCCAATTGTAATAATTCGAGCCATTTAGCAGCTCTACCGTATAACCAACTTTATGTTGCATGGCCATTTTCTTTCATCTCTGAATAGCCACTTAGTACAAAAAATACTAACTCTTACATCGTGCCATCAAATATCTTCACACATACCTTGGCCATTCCGTGCATTGATATTTCACTCGTACAGCTTTTATTAAAATATTTCGCCATGTGCTTGTGCATCGTGCTCTGGGGTGTTGTTTTTTAACACAGTGAAGGCAATAAATACTAACTCCTAAGTTATGGTTTAATGTATTCTTTATTTGATTGATCTTCCTTTTATTTACATAGAACATACTAGACTTAAACAGCAGTATTGACAACCTCTTATCTGCAATAAAATCAAACAAAACATTTCCATCATCTCCGTCGTTTACCTATCAACAGGAACAGGAATGGATCATAGATATGTATAACAAACATTACACTTTTGGCGACTTTCATAACTTAATAGTTTGAACCTCTCACGAAACTACCCTGCCTCGCCGACACTTCAAAGTTGCATTTAGTTCCGTCCTCCATTCGCCATCGGTGCCAGGAAAACAAGCCCCTGTTATCAAACAGTTTTGCTTCACCTTCCCCACATTTTTCGCACCGTATCATCGACTTGATGATGTCGTGCTTGATGAGAAACGTGATTATGTATCGCCAGGAATGAATAACTTGCCTGGCATTCAACATTGGGATTTTACATTCCACACACCACATCTTGCAATTCGCGAGAGAAAATCTTGTAAAAGTTGAGAAAAATTTATTTGATACGCGACACGGAATAATTTGTACCGAATTTGGATTTGCTATACAAAACTAGGCCAGATATATGATACGACACTAAACTGCAAAGTAAACAATTAGAATGGATATTTTATAGTACACTCGGAATGTTTGTATGGTTTTCCATAACAATATGAAATATGGAACAATTACCAAAATTATGGCACAAAGTAAACAAAAGCCCGACACAGCCATAGGGCTATAAAATCTTGTCAGTTTGGTAACATTGTAATCACAACTTAAACTAAGAAGACGTAAGCCACTCGCAGGGTACACAAGGCAACAAGACAAAACAGAATACACTAACATATAAAATGGGTTAACAACATTTAAAATTAGCACAACTTTTAAACAAAATGTGCATGACAGTATTTCCGGGCCATGCATTCAAATCCCACAGTCATGCAAAAGGCAAAGTGAACAACATGCACCATCAACCACAATTAGAGCGACTGCTACCAAATATGTGCCACCCCCTCCCCTTTTTAAGGAGTAGGGGTAACAAAAATCTTCTCTAAACACATGGATCTGGTTGCGGTGATAGTGCATGTACTTGAGTTAGTTCAATTTAAAAAAAAAGATCCAAACTAACATTCAGCTCAGCATAACAGAATTTAAATATAATATAATCAATCACCAAAGTTATAACATAACACACACATAAGACACTGGTAATGTTGTGAATCTACTTGTCCATATAGTTTATGGACTCAGTTTATGAATTACTATTATAACAAAAAAATAAAAAATTTACTTCGGAAGAACAAAATTTTTTAAAATAATTATTTTTTGAGTTGTTAATAGAAAGGTTTCCACATCTCTGACATTGATAATATATTAAATATGTAAGTGTAATATCATAGGTTTCATCTCATCTCAGACATAGTTTTGTAACACTTCTACATTATTGTTATTAAATTTTATACTAGATTTTCTTTAAAATCCGGAACTCGAGGAAACATATTTAAATTATTATCATTTTTGTAATACAAGATAAAAGTTAAATGTGACCATATTTCCGAGCACAGGATGTGTCCGACAACAGGTGGGGTGTCTCCATGGTGTAGCGAAAGGAAAAGGAACATTTTAGTGGAAAATGTGGTAAATAGGTTAGGTTTTGCCTAGCACCAGGCATTGCATGAGGCGGTGCCGATGTTGGAGAGCTGACTCTTGTTGATGCTCTGGGTCATGCCGCCGACGACCAATGCCTTCCTATCCTGCTTCTTGTAGAATGATCAATAAAATAATTAAGGAAATCTTCGTGTACTTTTGGGTGGACCACACAACGCCTGGATCAAATATGTTGACTTGGAAACATTGCAGTACAGAACACTTTGGAATAAACACATAAAATAGACACTTTAGAAATGGCGGGAAATGAGGGTCCCGTACCCTCACGTGGCCAAAGGTGTAGATGGAATTAAACACACACAGTTCCAGTGATGTTATTTATTCGTCCATGACTCTACACACTTTCAATGAAAGTAACTTACATTTGGCACCGGACTTCACCGGTTGGTCACGGTAAAAACAGACAAAAACCATATGGGCTACACAATGGTTAGGTGAAAAGTAAACTCCCAGTGGCGATGGAAACCAACCGGGAGAGGAGGGGTGTTGTCCCGCGTGGTTAAACATAAAAAAGGTTCCGAGATATTAAAGTCTATTGTAACTAGTATGATCTGTAACAAAGATTTAATACCACCCGGGCATGTGCGAGGCGAGACACGATGTCACGACTCACCCCTCCAGATGCATAGTACTGACTGACATGGCGCAAAGATGTAAGGGCTGGCGGTGGCAGGCCCGCGCTTCACACTGCACTACTTTCTGATACACAATACCATGAAACTTACTTTGGGTCAAACATGGGTCAAAGGAGGCACTCAATAAATTAAAATTAACTCAAAGAAACATAACAAACCCTTAATACATGTTAATGGATGAAGTTGGGGTAATACATGTTAAATGTAAATAAACAACAAACAGAGAGAACACCAATGCAAATGGGTACACATCAAAAATGGCATTAATCTGCATGTCCTTCTCAACCACGAAATAAGCTTGCGTATTTCGCAAACCCTTAAGTAATTTTATTACGTTTTCCACTGCTACACCTGGTTTGCCCTACTCTACCCTGCACTGCCCTACACTACTTTTCATACTTTACCAACACTGCATGCTGATGCGCTCTGCGTAGAACACGCGTCTTGTCGGCACAGGTCCCTCACTGTGGCAGGCAAACAGTCTAGGGAGGAGCTGGGGATGGCGTCATGTCAAAGACTCTTTAAATAGTTATGAAAAAAATATATTTTTCAAAGTTCTTTCTGAAGGTTTCTTGCCATGACCATTGAATTTCAACAAATTACAAGATATTAAGAGTGTTCATTTCCAAAAGTTTCATATGGATGCAGAGTCCAAAATATAATGTTTCAAAGGCGAGGTTTCGATGTTAATAAAATTTCATGCTTAGTAAAGTAGTTGGACGGCCTGTTTGTAGATTTCTAGGCATCGTCCACAGCCGGGATGATCCTGGGATGGCCGAAAATTAAATCAGGAGGATGTCACACCTTATTGCGATACAGTGATACACAAGGAAGCACTCAAAGCTTCATGTTTTGGGGTGCTGGTCGTTGACCGCATTAGCGGTCAAGAAGTAAAACAACTACATAATAGTGAAAATCAGAGGTACTGAAAATATATATTAAACTGTCCTACATGCTTAACAAATAGTGAAGAAAGAAAACGGTTAATTCCGGAAATTGTGATGGCCAAGAATCGATTCAGGAAGTGGCACAATCGATATATAATATTATAAAATTATTTAATATCGTGTGACATATTATTGCACTTAACAATTTGCGAAAGAAACTATGTAAAAACTTTTTATTACACATAATAAGTTACTTCTCTCTCATTACACAGCATTTCTGAAATTTATTCTGACACGAAATTAACTTTCAAATATAATAACCATATGGTAGACAACAAACTAATTTCACTGAACAAGTAAATTTTCTCTGCTTAATAGTTTGTTTATCAAACCGAGAAGAATTTAATAGAGTGCCAGTGGACATTCAATACAAATTATGCCTGACTCAGTCATAGATAAAGAAGAAATTACAACTTAGTTGGACTTATTTTTTTAACAGATTCAAAGTTGAACTTTCTCAAACAGATTCTAGAGATCTTACAGGAAATTAATAAAACGTTAAATCTTAACGAATTGCAAAAAATGCATGGATAATTGATACATCTCTAGCAGTATACAAGTAAAAGAAATTGACGAAACAAGAGCTTAATGAGGTTAAGTAAACATATTTGAAAAAATTACAAAACGAAAAAGAATTGCTGAAAATTAATACTGAGGTTTTGTCACATGGGGAAAAACGAATATTATTCCAAAAAGGATACCCAATCAAACAACTAAACAGAGACAAAAGGCCAAACAGAAGCAAACAACTTCTGATAGTTATCGCAACAAGCTCAATAAATACTACAAATTATTTGCAAAACGGGGTAATAAAAGAAGATGCAAATCACTTATCAAAACAATTAAATACAAGTTAATATTCAGAGATAGTAGTTAAAATAGATTTTAAAAAGCAAGGGCAAAAAAAGGTATACTTAACTGACAATAGCAAAATCGCTCAAACTGCAATGGATCAACACATTTAAAGTAAGTAAAATTCCGAATTTTCAATAACACATTACAAAATGCTTCAAAGGGGGAACAAAATGGGCTGCGTCACTTTCAAAGTGGCTCATCATAATGCGGCAACATGGCATTGCGGTACAATGTGTCACAGCTGCAACAGCACAATTTTGCCACCCACATTGGGGGGGGGGGGGGATCCAGCTGCCGACAGCGCGACAAGCAGGCCGCATAGCATCGCTCTAAGCCACCAACCAAAAGGGCATGCATCCTTGTCATCAAAACCAAGCGAAAAACCTGAATGCCCTTGCATCATGGTCAACAAGGAGAGCGGTGCAACCACAGCAGACTGCACAACTCAAGCATCAAACAGACAATGTCGCAGTAAGCGAGGCAGGGTTTTTGTCCTAGCCAACCCCTCGGGTAAAAATTTGCACATTAATGAAGCTTGGTGCAAGTGAGCAGCAACCCAAACCAACACAGAACCAGACTACAACTTACAGGTGAATTGGCAACATCCCGCTAGAGAGTCATTGAGTCGCTTCATCTTCCTCATTCGAACGAGTAGTAGAAGCATAATCGTTTGGAACAGCGACAACTCTCGGCCGAGATCGAAAGCGCCCAAGACCACAGCAACTAACATGGACATGACAACACAGGAAGAGGAAAGCAACAGCAGCATAACCTTCATCATCACAGCAGAAAACATATTTACATGAGAAGGCATCAGCATAGCAGGCACTGCAGGATGAAGTGAATCAGTTCGGAGCATCCCAACATCCAACGTTGAGGCACTGACTTCTGAAAACATCACCCAGAGCAAGTCAGTGGGGGCAACTGTAGGCCCGATCAGCCTACAGGGAAGCATTCAACAGGACTATGCTGTGGCGTCTAAAAATACTCGCATCACGGCTGATCTCACATCGGAGGACCTCCTCATACATGACGGGAAAAGGGCATCAGGATGTGACCTAGAAGGGTGTTTCTCGCATAGTCACAACTGCTAAACCTAACAGCCATTAGGGGGAACACGGTGGTAAGCAGCACTGTGATACCCTGCGCCTTTCCAATGCACGCTATGTCGGCAGGCCTTGTGGCCGAACCTGGTGTGGTACGTGGCCCCAAGAGTGATGAGAAATTGGAGAGTAATATTCCCGATGCAAGTGTACATATCGAGCGGTTCCCTAGTACTAGTAATTAATAAGTGTGAAACAGTGGATTTTGCCAAATGTTGCACAATAGTTTATTAGGGAAGTCAACCAGCTTTTCCATAGAGGGTTGCATGAAACCTGCATATAGGAGGGCTAACATACGCCCACAAAAATGGAATGCATCTGACATCACAGGAAGTGAAATACAAACCCCTAGCACCATTATTCGCAGTATTTCACTAATCAGACATAAATATGTTAGTTTTAAGAGGGAAAATGTATTCATCTACGGATAATCAGCTGTACAAGGCACAATTTCATGTAATATCAAATTTCAAGTGCAATGGCATACTCGTGATGACACATTCTCAGCCACAACAGGGGCTCCGACGTTCATGGGTATGTCATCACTATATTTGTAATCAGTAATCATAATTATGTCCAGAGTTCACAAATTTAATCGTGCTATTTTTGAAGTTATGATTTTTCATGTTTTCCATTTGGCGGCAGTCTCACCGATCTCAACAAAGCTGCAGCCATCTTAAATTAGTTCGACTTCACCACTTGTCCGACCGGGCAGGCCAGCAGTAAGTTCCCACATTTACCACCCTCGGCAATTTAACTTAGGGCAACTCTTTCATTAGGATAGTAATAGCGTAAAACATAAACTTTTTTGTATCTATTTAGCCGAAAGGAGGTTCAGTCTGCACCTGAGGTAACATTTCAGGACTTAACGCATGCAATCCCGCATCTTTCAAGTACGCATTCCTAAGGCCCTCGCTTTACTTCACAGTAATGGCCACCGGCAGGCCACTACTGCCAAATCTGCTTAACAAGGGTACACATTTAATATTGATGAGTGACATTGTTCTGTACCTACCCTAACAGCAAATAAATATGTCAACTATTTAATTCGCCACTTTTATTGATTAATACTCTCCAGATTATCATTGGGTACTGTGCCCTAATGGAGTTTTATTTCTCAGTGTACTTTTGGTGTTTAAGTATTGCTTTTATGGGGCCTGCCTCCCACAAGCAAAGTAAATTCAGTGTTAGCATTGGCATGGGAAGTGGCTGACAATTTCGTCCCTTAGTACAGAGTTTTTCATAATTAATGGAATAATTAATCATCCATTGAGACGCTTCAAATATACTGCTGATCCAGAGACACTTTAGGCCCTGAACAACGACCACCATCATCATTGTTCTCTTCCGAACGTGGCGCCGTGCACATTCAACAGTCCCTGCCCTACTCCTGCCATACCAGGCAGGGCACAAACTCAGCTCATCATCTCTGGGGACAGACCATGTCACCACTATGCCAAATGATGAAGCATTGGAATGGAATCTACAAAATAACATGACTGCTATTGTCATGGGCAACATCAGCAATATAGTAAAAGTCATCAAATATTAGAATAAAGGCAAATAATATGTACGACACATTATTTAAATCTGGCTATTAATAATGGCATGCAGAAATAGAAAAACTAAGACAGTAATAACAAAAGTTAAAAACATTGTTGAGTACTTCAAACACAGCTCATATGCCTTGGGTGAGGGTTACAAGAGAACCAACCAAAACTGTACCTACCAACACTGAAATTAGAACAGGATTGCGTAACTGGTTGGAATTCTACATATGATAGGCTTAGCAGATTTTACAAAGTCAAGAATGCTATTATTTATACATTAGAAATTGAAAACCATTGTCTTAATAATATATTAGTTGAGTAATGTGAAATAACCGCGAAATGCACAGAGGTGTTACAAGTTTTTCATATTGTTACCAAATCTCTCTGTTGAGAAAAAACGTTTCCCTATCCAAGGTTTCTATATATGTTTCTTCTATGCTTGGTTATTTAAATAGACACATAACAGAGATTAATGTGCTGTGTATTGTTGAAATGTGCAAGACTATCAAAAACCAAATATTCTTGAGATTTAGTGATGTAGAAACACATGAGCTAATTGTGCAGGCACATTGTTAGATCCAAGAATAAAAAATCATTGCTTATCAAAGAAAAATGCAAGTAAAGTAATAGCTGACCTGAAACCGACATGTGCAAAACTTAAAATAAATAATGACAAGAGTGAAA
Source organism: Dryococelus australis (assembly GCA_029891345.1). NCBI lineage: Eukaryota > Metazoa > Arthropoda > Insecta > Phasmatodea > Phasmatidae > Dryococelus > Dryococelus australis. The sequence goes on along the minus strand of CM056996.1, from coordinate 158,641,320 downwards.
AATTTCGATACCAGCAATGGAGACCCTCAGTCAAAGGAACACGAGTCTCAATCTCTGCTTTGCAGAAAATTCTACCAGAAGGTTAAGAATCTGATCATTCCACGAAATTCTACTTCATCGAGTATTGTAGAGGTAGGTATATATCTCGATGAAGTACTGCTCGGTAGAAAACTAGCCTCTGATATGAGGGAAAAATGAAGAGATATCTATATTGACGTTACTGTACTGAACCATTGAGGAGAAAAAGGTTATGTGGATGGGGTTTATAAGTACTACCATAGTTGTCCGGGGGCCACCAGCGTTCTCATCAGAGAGCTTAAGTACAGATGGGTCGTATGGCCGACGGCCTAGATGCGGTCCCCTCGATGTCCACTGTCTCATTGCAGAAGTTGTAGAAGTTGTGGAATTTATCTTCTGATATATCCAAATGCCTGGTCTAGTGAGAGTTATTAGAGCTACCCTCATACGCTCATACTCACTACCGGGCTGTTATAGGCTGCCTTACGCTTTAAGAAAATTATATGTTGTAAGTTATACAGCCATTAAGTGGCCAGTGAAATAAATAAAACGGAGTGGCTCATGTGACATGTTGATTTATTCCATTTACCTTCAAAGAAGCATTGATAAAATTTGCCCTGTTAAAGCAGGGTGCACACTAGAACTGTAAAAAGGTGGCAAAGTGCCTATATGAGTTATGTCCTGGCCATATAAAAGATGGACTGGGCCATGATAAGACTCACTCCCTGGGCTAAAACAAAAAAAAAAGGTCAAATGATGAATTGCCCGGGGAAGACACTCGATGCACATCTGTCTCACGTGGCACATGTGGCTCTACTACATAACATGGAGGCAGGCTGCCTGCTCTCTGGCGCCAACTCCTGCTGCAATGTCACGTGATCAACAACTTATTCTAATACAATATTTAAATGATATTATGTGAATGAACATGGCCCTAGATGGATATGATACACATAAAACATAACACTACAAGGCACAATTGACTGTTAAGAGAAAATAAAAATAAATGTAATCATAAAATAAACTTACCGCATAAGGCATCCTAACCTCACTCTGGTGCCTTACATTCTTCCCGTGTACGGCCCTGATTGCACTGAAAGAGACAGTAAAAGAAAGCAAAATATAATAGGTCCATGAAAGAAATACAAATATAAAACACAAAGTACATGTAGCCTACATGCCAAATTCAATCTACATTAATTAGCGCACATGTCTTACTGGCTGGACTCGCACGTCGGCGGTGGCAATGCGTTGGCTTGGTGGGTTTCTCTCCAGATATGGCGAACCGTCTAGGGGTCAGAATGTGTTACCCATCACTATCCTCATCATTATAAAGTGATGCTAAAACGCATGTGTATCCCTCCAGACTTAGTTCCAAGCAAACGTATTTTTTTCCAAGATGGGCCAGATAATAAGTGATGGGTGAAGCAGACTGAGCCCGAGAAGTGTTCAAAAATAATATTTCTTGCTATCAATTTTAATTATTTTATATTAAAAGTTAAATTAGGTATTCATTGTTTACTTATCATTTGGTGTGTGCTTATTGACATGTTAGGATAGCAAATATTTGAAACCAATTTCTGGTTTGATTTTAGAATTGAGTTCGTATAATAATATGTTTGTTGTTCATAAAGTAATATGTTTTGTTCGTAAAGTAATATATTTTTGTTCATAAAATAATATGTTCCCTTCTTCACAGTGTATTTATGAGTAGTTCTTTTTTTTCGCCAAAGAAAGGATACAAGTTGATTTTGTGATACATATCCATACAGCACATTTGGTGACGATAACAACACAATGTCCCATTTTGGTCACATTTCTCTGATATCACACTGTGAACTCCATACGACGTTGTTAGGTGACCTTTATCACGGTCACAAAGATAGGTCTGGCAACTGCTATCCTTTTGCCTTGATGTTATCAAATACTGTATAATGGGAATATGCGAAACTCACCGAAATTACCGGTGATCGTGATGTGCGCGCCATCTAGTGGCGCTGAACTGATACAAAATCCAAATAATAAAGAAGATATGTGGAATAATTAAGTAAATAAAATTACGATTTACGCACGATAAGTGGTTCCAACGTATGTGATTATTAAAACTATACACAAAATCATATTTACATATTATTTTGTAAGTTATTGCTGTAATTAAATACAAATACAATCAATTTTAGGGCTTAGAATTTTCTTAGCACACTGTTGTACTAAAATTTAAATGTGCATTACTTTTGTAGCTGTAATATTTTTCTTGTTAGGCACTTTTGATTTTAATTCGTCATTATTCTCATTGACATAACATTTTATCAAAACACTTATATATTTGTCATAAAACAACTGCTTGCAATAATTTCATATTAGTGTCGGTTGCCACCATACCTTCTGCACTAATTTTTGTTTAACACCCTCCCTTTTTTCTTGAAGATATTATTTTTTAAACTATTTCATTGTATTAAACGACACCATCGCACAAATCCGCTGCTACCTGGTTTGGGTACAACAAATTTGTTCCATCACACTGTTCTGAGTAAATGTGAACGTCATATGATGTAGCAGCCCAACATTTAGAGTCGAAATTTTTTCCTTGCGATTATCATATTTCAGCCTTGAAATCGCCCATCCTGTAACATAGGATTTGGAATTCATGTTAACAATATCCAAATAAGTTTCTTTTCTATTAACTGCCTCTGTTAAGGAGGGCGGGTAATTTGACGTGTTCTGTGCAATGCCTTTGGCCCTTTGTCACGCCAGCTGCATTGCAGTGCAGCACGCACCCACACTCGACATCTAATAAACGGTGAATGTGTGTTTAGTGACATGCAGTGCAGGAAAGTGTGAGTGGTGCATTGCCGCATGCATGGAACAGCCCGGAGTATGGGTGGAATAATACACTACCACGTGTAGTATGCATAAAATAGACTTTACAGCATTTTTAAAGAAATTTCTGGACATTGGGAAAGGACACATGTACAGAAATTAAGAATGACCTGCATATAAACCCTCATTCTACTAGTTATTTTGTTTTTGTAATGTTGTATTTTTGTAAATGTTTATTTTCACCGCCACCAGTGTTTTGCAAACTTCATTCCACCATGTTATATATATATATATGCCTAGAGTTTTGTTTATTTCATGTGATTCTGCAGGTTTTTAAGTATTATTTTTCATAATGTAATAGCAAAGTTTTTTCGATGTGTGCAAGTAAATCCCTCCACGGCTCATGGACCCATGCTCGTCAGCCATCACACCACGGCGGGAAGTCAGTGAGCAAGTCACGACCACAGGGGGAAGTTGCATGTGAAATCACAGTCGCGCTTTTCCCGCCCAGACGGTCTCAACTTTTTCATAACCGATAACTTCTCTGCAATAGTGTCAATCTCCTGGAACCTTTTTTGTTTTCTGCTGTCCGGGACACTCCTCACCTCGCTAGGAATTGCAATGCCTTGGGAGTTTGAAATTTAACAGCACGCTTAATTACCATATTACTTAAAAGCTCTCTACCAGTGTAGCCTTTGCCGCTGACTAAAGGTGAGCATCATTGTAAATTGTTCTCCTGGAGGGAACTGTAAAGTCCCCGAATAAATAGCATGAACTGTCCAATGCATTTTATTTCGGACGCCGAGGGCATTTCAGAGCACAGGCCCCTTAAAACCCGCAATTTTTTATGCAAGTATTATATGAATTTTCAAGGGTAATTTTTTATTTTTCATGTGTGCTGCAACGGGTTTTAAGGTGTTTGTGTTTTGTATTTATGGGTGTATGGTTGACGGGAACAATCCACACATAGGGGGTCTGATTGCACCGATCAAGTATTTACAATAATATGCAATACCATACAGTGATTGGGCCACCCGATGAGCCCCTCGTTTAACAAACAAAAGAGGCTCCGTACAAGGTGAACATCAGCAGGATAAATGTGGGCAATTTTGGCCGGGTGATCGGCCCACAACACACCAGGAGCACCAAGGAGGTATCAGCTCTACCGCATCATCATAATTAACGCCGCCATGGCGATGGCTGGTGCCAACCTGTTAATAATTTCCAAATCAGTCTCCTTCCAAATTGTTCACTGCCTTTGTGACCATAGTTAACCCCGTTCCGAGCCTTGACAGCCATTAGTCTATTTCTTATACCCTTCCGCCTCGCCGAGTCTCAAGAAAAAGCCGTGGCAACCACTAGCTGCACTACACCGGTACACCCTGTCACTGCTCTTTGCTGTGCCGACTCTGATCACTCACTGGTGACCTGGCGCATGCTGTGTCCATCAGTAGAGTGCACAGCCCTGCTATAGTGGTGTTGCAGGTCTAGACCAGACAAACGGTCTTAGGGAGTAGGACATATGGTACAACCAAAGGCCCCCCTTTTTTCGAGACCATTTGTAGGCTAACTGATGTTACTTGCAGCAGCTGCAGGTGCCGGCCAGCCTGCATAACGACAGGTGGTACCGCCACTCTTGTGGCCCTGCCGCTCGATGCATTGTCGCCGGTTGCCCCTTCCTAGTAGGTAACTCTGGGTCTGCTTGCACTGATGTTACCCCTTTGGCTGGTGTGCTCTCTAGCGTGAACGCCAAAGGGGAAGCCATCTCCAGGTGCGACCCGGCTGAACAATCCCTGCAAACATATCTTCACCTGCATCATCCACTTACACCTGCATTTTCTCTGCTACTACTTATCCTGCTCTTTCTCTTACTCCCCCTGCACTTGCTCTGGCTCCTCAGTGAGCGCACCAACACAGCTGTCCGTCTCACCCCCTATGCTCTCCATCCGTGGTGTTGCAAATTCCCTGTGGTTCGTAATGATGCCAGGTATCTCCTGCACAATCTGCTCCTCGCCTTCGGCTCCTGCTCATAGCGTGGATGCACTCTCCTCCTCACTCCTCTCCTCCTGGACCTCGTATATGGCGTTTACATCCTGCATCAATTTCTGGTGATGTCCCGGTGTTGCCGTGCATGGGTGGGTCCCTCTGTGGGTTCTCCCCCTTGAAGTGGTGCCACACTTTGCGGTCTCTCCTGCTTCTGCGTTTGCTCATTGCGGCCTTCGCTGTCGTGGGGTCGGGACACCCCAGGACCGATTTTGTCATCGACAGCACCCGGTGCACCCACCCTTCTATTAGAAGACTGTAGCAGATCCTGGTGCAACTCAATAATTAAACTAAAATTCAATCAATTTCACTGTAAATTCAAACAAATTTCTAATCCCCGCATCAAATCTTTTGAAGATATTAGCCAATTGAAAAACTTAACTAAAATTCAACCAATTTCATGCTAAATTCAAACAAATTTCTAATTCCCCATTAAATTTTTCAAAAGGCGACACACAATCAAAATCAGTTTTCAAGTTTTGTTCACTCTTTGTGGGTGGTTCTTTAAAGACTAATTTTCGAGCTAAGTCATCATATATTTGATTAAATGTCAAGCATTTTCATACTTTTCTTGTGATATTTTTAAAAATTTAAAGTAAATATTTGTTTTTTGATGTAACTTAAGCCTCATTCGCCCTGAAAATGGACCACTGATCAAAGAGTGAACAAAGTATATTTAAAAAAGTGCACTTAATTGAGAACGCAGATTTGTGTCAGATTATATTTTTTTTTGGGGGGTGAAATTAAAGAGACGAATCATGTTTCCAGAAGATATTGAAAAATTGTTGCTTGAAATTGAGAAATTTGCACGAATTTTAATTGAATTATAGAGTTGCGCCAATATCTGCAATAGTCTTTTACTCCTTCTCCTTATATATATATATATATATATATATATATATTATATATATATATATCCATCCTCCTACTTACTTTCTTCTACATGCTACTTCTCCCCTCTTGCTTGCTGATTATGTACATGCTCCCTCTTTCTGCTTTGTACATGACTTTCCCCTGGCTAACTTTGTACATGCTCTTTTTACAGCCATGTATTGAAAAAAGATCTTTGGATGCAATAAAACAAACAAAAACCTACAATATAAAATAAAAAGAAAATGGTTCCAAACAAAATTGTTTGTAGGAATACTGAATTTCTTTCAAAAATGCCCTCGTTATGTCCACTGCTCATATACACAGATTCAACATTCGTGGGTGTTTGCCACCTCAAGGTGCTAGGTTCGCTGCTGCTGCTGTTCACACACTCGATTCAGCTTTCTAGTATTAGTTTCTATTGTTTTTATTTAATCGCACCCGTGTATACGGGTGCAAGTGCTGGGGAGTTTTATTTTCGTTACGTTGTGACGGTGAATATGTTAGATTCTTATATTTAATCGACCCCTTGAGAAATTTGCTTTCCTACGATTTTTTCTCAGATTTTGAGAATCTGCAAAAATATTTTCCATAAATATAGTTCTTTCGATTAATGTTTACTTATTATATTGATGTAGAAATTTTGAGAATTCGAATGTAAATATATCGATCTAGTAGTGTATCGATATTTATTGCTCCGGATCGGATGGATTGATGGGTATCTGATGGGTCCTAGCGTACATTTAATGGTATGAACTTTTGTTGAAAACAGAAATGCAGTTGGAGAAGTAATCTTCGTGCGTAAATTTTTTATAGACGCCGGGTTTTTCATTACTTTAAAATGTTTTTAATTTTTACACGACCATTTGGTAAAATAAAATAATAGGAAAAACTAGTATATTCCCTGTTCGATGTAGGGTGTTTTGATCGCCTCCCTTAACGCACAGTGATAATTAGTGGGTTACAGTATCAGTATTTTTTGTATTGAAAATGAGATTTCAAGATACACACTTATTATTTTGATTAGTTATTGTTTACATGAAGGGTTATCTATAGCTGTCATCAGTATGGGTTGTAGTTGAAAAGGGCAACAACGAAAGGAATATGGCAGCGAGAAATGTGAAGAACGTGTCTGCGAGGAGGAAAAAGACGAAACCAGTAACATTTTGTATCAAACGTGAGAGAAATTCTCTATTCAAGAAGGTATTGGTATACTTGTTTATATGTATTTCTTTAGTTATTTATATTTATCAGCGTAGCAGCAGTAATGTTAACTCCGGTAATATTTACAAAACTTTGATACTTTTATTAGTATCGTGACTTGGTAAGTGGCATTCGTACGTTTGGTTTGATTTACTCAGTCTCCTGGTATTATATGTGGGCTGGGAGTGTTCTATTAGTACAGTATGTTACAGTAGTATGGTAGTAAGATAGGCCATACCCAAATTTAAAAGCGTGCTCTCTCACTCTCCACTGTCACTTCGGCATACTCTGGCTCACCACCGAATTGAGACTTGTGCCCTCTTGAGATATGTCGGTATTATAAAACATTGCACGCTATTCATATTTCTAATAAATTTAGTGTTTTAAAATTTAGACATGAATATAATTTCACATATTTTTGAGCTATAAAAGACTCAAGTAGTATGTGCAGACAACTATCGTAAACTAAACTTAAACATATTTACATTATAATTTTTATGTTCATTATTATAGAGAATTTTGTTTGTATTACACATTTTGTAACAATCACTTTAAACCAATCGATTATTTCAAACACTGCTTGAAAAAGAAAAAAAAAAGTTTGATTTTTGGAGGTTAGACTTTATAACAACATGGCTTCCACAGAGGGTGCGAGAGAGGACATGGTCATTCGCTTTAGCTCTCGCATTCTCTTCTCCGAGTTGGGACAGCAGAGAGGATTCTCTGCTATGTCAAGAGTATGTGAAACAGTACTCTATTGGCAAATGGGACACAACCCAATATATTTATTTGCCCTTTAAAACATAATGCTGTAGCATTGTCAAATAAATAAAAATTCATAACATTTAACAATCAAATACACAAAATTCAACATATAAAAATTATATACATAATTAAAAATAGCAAAAATCATATAGGCCTAATACTTCCATGAAGATAAATTCCATATGTTCATCAATTGAGTAAAAATGCATTTGTTTAAGTAAGCCATCCTAAGAAAAAAGTTTGGAATTTGCTTTAACAGGAAGTTTACATTTATGCAGAATAAAATTAGAGTAATTTAGGTGGTTATTTTGAATTTCCTCTGAGAAACTTTATAGCCCTATTACACTTAGGGTGGCCAGCAAAAGTGAAGTTCCATAAAAATAAAGGCAGCCCCACTATTGATTTTGGAAACAGAAAACCACACAGATTTACAAAAAACACACACAGCACAAACGCAGGTAAGTTACAGTTCAATCAGCATGCAAAGAAATGATGGAAGTGGCGATTTGTAAATTGTGCATTAATGGGTTACACCTACCGGTACCAGTTGTGTTGAAAAAAGTACAGTGAATGTTGAGTGTTATCATTGTTCTTGCACCTAACCTCTATATATTGTTTTCCTGGAAACCAGAACCAAAACAGTTTTTATATGCATCGCCATTTCTAAATTTATAAATAATATTCAACACCAGTGATTAGGCTATCTCCTGGTGGCGAGCCCTCTCCTCTACCTAATCAAACTCCTCTTCCACGCCCTTCCTGGACTTTCAAACACCCGCTTCCACCTTTGCGTACAATAAATTATCTGCAAATAATCCTATTTTACCCCTAAACCCGTGTCATTTATCGTTATGGTAAACATCAGAGGGCCCAGCATGCTTCCCTTTGGCACTAGTGATGTCACCACCCCTTCCTCTGATATTGCCTCATCCACTTTCACCCCTTGAGGAAGTCCCCAATCCATTCCACTACCCACTTGTCCAATATCATCTCAGCCATTTTCTTCATCAAAGTCCCATGGGGCACCTTATCAAATGACTTCTGAAAGTCTGAAGCAGGTATCCACCTGCTTCCCTTCATCAACTGCCTGCACTAGTTCCTCTCAAGGTGCGTACACACTGGCAAGCAGAGCGGTTCGCGAACAACTCGGGAGCCGCGTGCTCTCCAGTGTGTACTGTGTCGCAGACATGAGCTCTATATGAACTGCTTGTGGACCGCTCGCACTGAACCAAGTCAGTTTTTTTGTTGAACACAAAAGGACTTGCTTGCGAACCTGTAGAGTATGTTATCAGTGTTATTATTGTAAGTTACAATGTTACAGTGGACTGATGAGCAATCACTTCAGTTCATTGACGTGTATAGATCAAAAATGCACTTATGGAACCCAAAACGTAGCAAATATTTAAAAAAACATATTAAACAAGATGTGTGGAGGGAGATTGGAAGTATGATAGGAAGATCTACATAGGAGTGCAAAATGAAAATAGTTAACATCTTCGCATCATTTCGGAGGGAGAGAACGAAAGTAGTTTTAGTAAAGGAACCAGAAAAGGTATGTAATTTAATTAGTACCTACTCAACAAAAGGTTGTTGGTAATGAAATGTTTTGTCTGTACGTAACATAAGTGCAAGTGCCCCTTCTTCAGGGCCATAGAATTAAAGGTTACATTAAATTTTTCCAGGAACCTGCGACATCAGCAGATGGTATGCCTTAGAAGCTCTACAATTTTTGGAAGGCAGGGATGAGCCAAGGAATTGATTCAGCACTGTGAGTAAGCAAAATTATGGTACAATTGAAATGTGCAATAAATTAATCCGTATACATCATGGTAGTACATACATTGTTAAATACATTACATATACATTTAACTACACGTAACACATTACACATAGATCAAGACTAGCTAAGGTTATTATGACAGACATTGCTTACAGGAATCACAAACACTTAATTTTCATGCTAACGCATGCCAACATGCTGCGCTGTGCAGATGTGCACTTCCACCTAAGAACAACCTAAGCTCAGGGGCAAGTCATAATAGTGGCAGAATAAATTAAACTTATCAAGCAAGGAGATTCCACAAGCCTGGACAGCAGAATCTGTAACTAATTAACTTGCGTAATTACAATACGCACTGCCCGCCTAAATTCCAGCATACAAGAGTCATCACTGTGAATAAATGAAATATTTTTGAGATTCCACTACCCTTTGCTTAGCCACGAAAGACGTTCCAAATAACCCCAGAAATGGCAGCACCCCGTGGCCTTGTGACATCACAACCTGCCAGCCTCGGGAAGAGGTATTTTAATTTGTCGCCTCGAAGCGGGGAGATAAGAAATGAGCGGCGTGCCGGCTACACTGATAAACCTACCTTTGTGTTGGAATTCAACGCTACCCCCCGCACCCCGAAGAAGGCTGATCAGAAGATTTTCAGTATAAATATAAGTCCAGCAGAGATGTCGGGCTTGCAGACAGAAGAGGTTCGCTAGTTCTCCCTGGTCTGCAGAAGACCCTCTCTCTCCTCTCCTGGCTTGCAAGACGGCTCCACCCTGAGCTTGAAACACAGCTCAGCTCCAGAAGTCTGCAAAGTCTTCAGCCCGCTGACTGCGAAAAATGCAACTTCCCGCAGCTTGGACAAGGCTCATGCACCACTACCCAGCTGACCATGAGGGTAGCATCTTCTCCAGCAGGTTGCTTGACTTGACTCCAGCAGTTGCAGGTCGTCGTGATTCTGGAAAATCCCCCATCACTATGTAAACTGCGTGCCATAGAAATGTTGCATTTTAATTAGATAATTAATTATTCTCTGTAGCGTGAGATCAATATTATTATAATTATTCACCTGGCTAATTTTAGAATTCTTGTTGTAACTAATTTAGCCTTGACTTTCCGCAGTTCTTCCTTTAGACTTAATAAAGATTACGTGAAACCTTGCGTCTCAGATTACCATTATTTTTACAATAGTTCCTCTGTCACTTTAATTAAATTGTTTTCTGGTAATTACACGCAGTGTTATTTAAATCAATTGGCTCTAGTAAAGTCTCTATCCTGAACTGCTGTTTACACGTCAGGGCCTTGGGAGTGCCTGAAGAAGCCCAATCCCAGGACTGTACGTTCGCAAAACGGAACTAGGAACAAGCCAAATGCACAGAACGAAAGGTGGTGTACAGTGTCGTCAAAGATGCCGAGAGTGACGTGCGTTAGAGATATCACATAATGCAATTGTCACTAATGGACTATCCACCACAGTTGATTCACAGTTCCCGGAAATAGCTTTATCTCCATGACCAGACTCACCTATACTACCACCCATGCAAGAATCATGGTTCAACCACCTCTTAAAAGCATGCTAGCCAGGATACGACCCCGAGGGAGATCTGCAATGTCAGAATAGGCCTTCATCCCCGTTAGCCAGTGTGCCGCCCACTCAGGTAGCCCCCGATCAAGCCCCCGTTAACTCCAGTATTGTAAGGTTGGCTTCGGGTAATCTCATTCGAGTCAGTCTTTCACAGGAGGTGGCCCTTCCTAATTTTTGTACTTTTAAATTGGTCTCTGGAAAGATTGTACGGGTTTGATTCCCACCACACATTGTCCCTAAACCCCGTGTCGTGGCATCACCCTCAGATTACGTCCCCACATGCCGTACAACCAGGTCTATGCGTATTAACCCAGCTTCGCTAGCCAGGTTATCTACATCCACGCCCACAGTCCTTTAATCAGTGCTCACAGCTTCTCATCCCTGGACAACTGGCGTCCCAAATTGTGACAACCATAGTAGTGAGGCGGATATAACTCCCTGGGCTGGGAACTATTTCATTCTGCCTCACGCTGGGGTTTGACTCTCCTCTTCTCCGGCGTGCCAGAGAGGGCAGTCAGCGCCCTAATCTCTAGCCCATTAATCTGAAGAGGAAGCGCGTGTCAATGCATATTAGAAATACAATATCAGTCACTATTGTTTGCAGTTATTCATTGCTATAATCATTTGTTTAATGAGTCAATGTATCTGTATTAACGTAAAATGCAACTAGAACATTGTTCAATATACTATGTTTTTATTTGCATCATATAACATTATTCCACATCACGTGTTGGAGTGTTTGTACTTGTAGATCTTCATTGTTTCTTCTCGACGACCCTTCAATTATGTCGTTCACTTCTTGCGTGATCTATCATGCTAGTTGGTGTGTATAAATGTGAATGAGCCTTCAAATGGTTATGTAAAAGAATGATACACATCACAATTAACAACCAATATATCAGAGAAAGAAGCCTTCATATCATGCATGAACAAAATGGAAATGGCGTACCATCTAACCTAGAGCATCTATAATAAAAGGTCAATATTGTTCAATGCAAAGGTAAGGCACTACTGCAGTGTTATCCGTCCAGAGGTCTTGTATGCTTTGGAATGCTTCAAAACGAACAAGAAAGGCCTGATTGAAAACCTGGAGGCCAAAGAAAGAAAAATTTTGAGAAAAATCTTGGGTCCCATCAAAGAAAATGGGGAATATAAAAGACATAACTATGAGCTCTATACCCATGTGAAGAAGATAACCAACACCATCCGGAAAAGGATTACCTTTTATGGACACATGACACGAATGAGCCCGGTAATATTGACCAACCGCATCATAACCTACTTATAGGAGAAGAAAGCCAACGGGGCCTGGTTCACTAAGGTGAGGTGATTAGAGATCTCGAAGAAGTGGGGATCACCCGTAATGACATCAAGGTGCGTGTCCCACTCAAGAAGAAACTTCAAGCATGCCAGGGTTTCCAGGGAAAGCCGAAGCTAAAATCAGGAAAGGCATGGACACAGAATAGAAAGGAACAACACCAATCACGAATGCAGGAGTACTGGGCATACATCAAAGCTCAATAAGGAGATGGTTGAAATGACGTGGTATATAGTTGGCCGATACAAAATAAATAATAAGTCTGCTGTGTTGGGCTATAAAAGCATTGGTTTTGTTAACACACTAATTACTGAGCTTGAAATATAGGAGGTGTTTTCAGCTACCTGGCGCTGTCTACATAAATGGTAGTTAATGATTCTCTTAGAAGATCCTTTGGGATGTTTTCCTGCGCATGGCTTGATAAGATTTTCGCCTAGAGCGAACACACTATCTGCCATGAAAAAATAAGGTATACTTCCATAGTACACCCAGGAAGTGCTTTTGGTAATTACAATCCCAGTGTGGAGTTTGTGAGCATGCCATGTTTCTTACAGGATTTATAAACTCCCTCATTTGAAATATGTCTTGACACCCCATGTCGGCGAACAAAAAATTACTATTTCCATCCACTAATGTCATAAGAACAATGCTAAAGGCGTATTTAATAGGTGCTTGTAAAACATGTTTCCCATCGAGGGCACCAACGGTGTGAAGTAGATTCCGTAGTGTTTCAAATATCTTGCTTATTTTCAACCACTCCATGGTAGTTGTGGGGCACTGAAATAACATTAAAATCACGGTAAACATTACACGTATAGTTTAAGTATACAAACCATCAGCAAACAATCTACTATCTTGGAAAGTACACAGAGAGAGAGATTTTGTTTCAGGTACCAGATAAATTTCCTTGGAGAATTTTTGTTTACACTAAAAGTTTGTTCACTCAACTAATCCGCTGTTGTCCCAAACATCTGCATTTGTTCCTTTGAACCAAATAATTAGTTTACAAATGTTTTGTTCAGCTGATCATATATTTTGTTGTTCTGATTATTATTAAGCTTTTGCAACCATTTTAAAGATATATCTAATTAAGCAGTCAAATGTTGTGAATGGCACAATAGGACCAAATAAATAAGGTTTTTTGGTCAACAAATAACCTGGTTTGGTACACTTGGTTGACTGTTGTGTTTTCCATTAATTTGTCTGCCTTGTCGTGAATATACAGCTTTGATTTCATCAACCAACTCTATAATTGTCCCTATGTGTACATAAAATAATTTGGATTGACCGAACACGTTTTGTTTATATCAACAAAACTATTTTCTCATTGTAATGTCTGTATTTAGTAAATAAGGCCAAAGTAAGGACACTTAAACAGAGTACGTTGAAAAATCTTGTAAATTCCTTCTTTATTTTTTTTGTATGGATATTGTCTTATTGTTGCCAATTTTCTATTCATGTTTTAGGAGGATTCAGACATGGCACTTGGCGTGAAAGTGCAAGCAATGACAAGCCAGGGCAGAAGAACAGTGTCTTCCATCTGATGATCATTTATCTGCCCTCACCCCACCTCGAAAAAGAGGTAAAGGATTATGTGACCCTACGTACACTATGATGTCAAGTGGGTTGGACATACTACAAGTTGCATCTTCCACACTGACCAAACCACCCCAAGAATGTGATCAAATAACAAAATAACAGCATTTTTCGAGTATGTCATACCATATGTGAAAAATTATTCTCCAGGAACGAGGAAAGGGGTACAGCATGCTGTGTTTGAAGTGTTAATGAGAGCAGATCAAGGGCATTATGAGCAGCCTGCCAACACTGTTTGCAACGCCTTCTTTCAGATACATGAACAGAATACTATTATGCTACAAAAGTCACCCACTGCCTCAGGTGTTGTGCCTCAACCAACACACGAAGTACCTCAATTTACTCATTTGACACATATGCAATCGCAATCCCACCAGATGTCGCAGTCAGTGTCCTGGCCATCTCTCCTAGATTCACAGGGATCACTGATGTCTGACAGTTTTGACAATTATATTTAAATGTGACTTGTCTATACAATTCCTGTTGTTCATTACATTCACCACGTACTGGACCACCAGCCTCTCCATTACCTTTCCTGTACTCAATGTGAGACTCGCCGGTATGTAGTATCCAAACCTCCCCTAATTCTCCCCCTGCTTTTTATTAGGACCATCAACGCAGCCTTCCAGCCTTGTGGTAACTTACACTCACCTAAGGACTTGCTTAACAACAGCTCCAAGTATTTCACTAACTCTCTCCCACCATACTAAGTGCTGTGTTCCCTATCCTGTCTGGTCCCACTGCCTTACTGCTCTTCAACTCCCAAATTACCGTTTCTATCTCCTACTCCTTCATCTTAAACTTACCAAAAAAAACCCCGATTCTTATTAGACTTCCTATTCTAAACCTCCTTTGCCTCAAACACTGACAAGTACTGGCCTTGCAGCATCTCCAGTTTTTCTTGGTCCTACCATCCATACCTTTCAGCAGAGGGATCCCTTCCTCTTATCCCCTTACCTTCTTAACATACCTAAACAAATTCCCCCATTCCTTACCGTTTCCTTCTCCCACCATGTTCCCTGAAAATATATTTTTCACCTGTTTGATCATCCTTTCAAGCTCCCTTCCCATTTGTTTAATCAATTCCTTAGTTCTTGTCATCCCTTCATTTCTGCATTTGGCATGTAATTTTCTACACTTGCTCTTCATTTTTTGAATATCCTGTCCATAATATGGTGGATGCTCTCAGGCTGTAATCTTTTCTTTGGCACAAATTTCTCCAACATAATCTCTATTATTTTTCTTAATTCTTATCGTAATCCCTCCACACTTTCCCCTGTAAACCATTTTTCAAACCTATCCCTCGGGAAGATTTCTGCCCCCTTCTTGTCTCCTCTCCCATACTGCCACAGCAACCTATCTGCAGTTTGCTCTTCCCTCATTCTGCCAAGCCCAATTTCCACAACCGGAATATCATGAATGCTTATGCCATTCAATGCTATTGCACCAACTACAGCATTCCCAGGTCTGACCAACACCACATCCAGCAGTGATCCAACACCCTCCTCGTTCCACCTTGTAGGTGTTTCTACTACCTGTATCAAGCCTCTATGGACTAACTGCACTGCCATTCTCTGCATCATACTGCCCATCCCTTCTGCACCCTCTATCCATCTCACACCTGGCATATTCTGGTCCCCTCCTTAAAAAAACTCACTGCCTGTCCTTAGTCTATCAACCCTCTCCTTGATCGTCTCAATTGCCTGACATCACTGTCCTGGTGGCCTATACACTGCCAGCAAAGTAATCCTCCTATTACTACCCCCACTTCCATCACCTCAAAATCTTCACCAATCCATTCTACTGACCCTTCCAGCCCCTCCCTTGCACGAGGGAGTTTAGAATTTTGATTATGGTATGGCTCGTTAAAGTGGGAACTTTTTATTTACAAATACTTGTAAAAGACCCCGCAGCAAACTAACTTCTGTGGAAGAGTGTAGGTTAAAAATCTCCCTCTTACAATAACAGAGAAAATAAGTGTGCAAGTGTATGCATGCAAGAGTAATTTATGAATTATACCATAAGCTTTGGATCCTTATTAATGGCAGGATTCATACCTGCAGAGCAAATTATATATAAATAAAAAGAGATGGTATTTTCAGACTAAAGAACAATTATATAAATGAGTTTCACTACCGGAATGATCTTACCTATTTATAAACTGTCTTGCGTCAGCAGGTAAAAAAAAAAAACATATAAAAATATACACGGACATACATTTCCCATTTAAATTGGATAGCTAATCAATTCACTCTCTTTCATGTAGAGGAACATAACATCATCACTAAACAAACACAGTAATTAATAGGAAATGTGAAGTTGTTAAAATCACTTCAAAATATCCTTACTAAATTTTATTACTGTTGTACTAAAACTAATAATCGAGAAGCATATGATTATTGTCAATATCATTTCATGAATCATTAATTGAGAGTCAAGTAATTTCGTTTTTGAAAGACACTGGCCCATGTATACTCAAATTTACAGGATCACTATTCTGTTATATCATGAAGACAAAATTTACCATGAATTACTTCACAACACTGCCATATAAAGCATTGCTCATATAGTTAAAATTCAAGAAAATTAATTAAGAACTGGTTTCTCAAGTTTACCATTTTTAAAAATAAATATTAGGCATGTGCGCGTCTCAACTTTTGAGATTGAATCGAGAAAAAATTACGATCTCTGTCTCAAATCAAACTTTTTTTAACTCCCAAAAAAGTTTGAGAAATTAAGCTGTTCTTTATATATACCGTGCCCTTTTAATATGTTTCCCGTGTGAAAAGTTTTCCTGCCTCAGAAGCAAGAGCATCATCACAATAAATCAGAATTTCAACTCATTTAGAACATTATTTTAATGCATGCAGCAGTAAACTACCATAGCAGACCTTTGCTGTGTCTGACCTCTAACAGTCACGGCGGCGGCAGTCGCCGCCAGGCCATCCTCCCTCATCTGGCCCTGCTCACACCCCTCTGCCGCTTTCCTCACTGTGCCCGCCTTCTGCCCAGAGGTCGACAAAATGTACGAACCAGGTTCATGGGAAATCTTTAGTGCTGGGCCGATGCCGATACTTGCAGTTCTTATTCTGAGAACTAAACTGACAGACTGGCACTTAACAAAGAGGAAGGGTGGTGGGAAAAGCTACCCTGCTGAGATAATCATCTACAGAAAGTGAAAGGGAGAAAGTGAGATGCTGTTCCCACCCCACTGTGGCCACCTGCTATGACAAGCGCTGTACGAGATAATCATCTACAGCTGAAACATGGATGTCCTCCGGAGATAAGAACCCTCGCGTGTAGCAGCGCCTAAACCTACGGGACACTGCCACGGAACTTGCCATTACTATTTAAATATGGCCCAGTAGGATCTAAGTTGTTAGTAGTGAGAGTGTAAGAATCCAGGAATTTTCTGAAGTTTGGTTTTTCTGTATTATCAATGTATTATAAGGTAAGTTTCTTTATTAAACTACGAGCTTAATTTCGATTTGCGGGTTCTACGTATTATTTCGGGATTGAATGATTTGGATGTTTTTTCCCAGAAAGCGAATTTGTTCTTTAGGGTACTACCCTATGAAAATATATCATAATATTAATTGTTTAAGTCGCCCTGACTTAAGATAAAAATATATATTACGAAAGTATTTTTTGAGTGCTGCTTTTATTAGCTGATTTTGAAGAATTTGTGTAAAATTATTGCACGAGTGAAAAGCTATTCATTTGGTCTTATTTTTTACTTTTTTAGAAACAAAGTTAAAACATTAAAATGTACAGTATGTTCACAAATTTCTAAACATGTTTCGGGAGTAAAAATTTTTTTATGTCAATATCTCATTTCTGAATTACCTAAATTGCAAAGTGTGCATGTGCAACTATTTACTGTAAATTGTAATATATTACAGTGTTATGTTCATCAACACCGTGAAGGATTTGTAATAAAAAATATGTTTTTATATTTTTGGGGAAATTTTGACCTAAATTTTTATGTTCTGGGGAAATGTTTCCATGCTAGGAATTTGGTCCACCTCTGCAGCTGCCATCCTACAGGTGACACTCTGCTTCTTACCTTCCTTTAGGTCACACTCATACCCCTTTACACACCATTCCCTTGTTTTTTCCCGATCTTCCGTCCACACTTCTCTAAGCTCCCTTCCACATCCTCTCATTCTTTCGTCTCTCTTTCTCCCTCCCTTGCTAAAGCCTTATTCATCATCAGCATTCTTGCCCTCTTGCTCCTAACATCCCCACCCCCTGTCAAGGTATCCACCCCAAAAGCAGCCCCTTTTTCTTTGTCATACTCTCCCTCCTTCCACCCTTATGGGGGCAGTGTGGCACTAGCTCTCTCATCTTTTCATACTTCCGTCTCTTTCCTCACCTATTATGTTAGTTGTGTAAACAATAGAAGCTGCCAGTTCCATGTTAACCAAAGTTGGTTTTAGCCATCATAGCCGTAGATTAATGTACACCGTTTATATTTGAGAACTGTTGCACTATTTGGTCAATTTCCACTAGCAATTGTAGTAGTGTGAATTACACATTTTGTTTTTTTTTTTTAATTTTAACAGATGTACTGATGTGCATTCAGTTTTTTTTTAACAGCAAACAACACCACAACAGATATGAAATAGTGTTGTGCTTTCTGGTTAAGATGAATTAAGTTATATAAATATTTGATGAATAGGAGAATGATTGTAAATGTCAAGTGCTTCTGTTTCTTCCTGCTAAATGTGTGCACACCAAACATTACAGTGTTTGAAATGTTGTATTAGGTGTAACTCAAGTAAAATGTAACATCCTTAAGGAGGTATCATCGAAATTGCTTGTACGGGTGTACAATTTAACAATATGGTGTTATATTAACTGACATTACATCAAATCTTATTTATGTCCCTAAAATAATTTTTTTTCTACACTTATTGAACGTGTCGTATGGAACACCATTGTGATGTTATACAGGTATGCTTATAATAAGTTTTCCTGCTTAATAAGCCTAAATTTGTCAGTTTTTTTTAAAATGTCTTAGTCTTAACAGGGTTTCATTACTTTAAAAGACAGATGTTTGCTACGGGTGCAAGGTGTCATCAACATGTAGAGTGGGAGCGGTAATCCTCCCGCCGCAGTGAACACACTGCTGAATCAATGTCTCGGAGCTCTCTCAGCTGAATGAGTGCACTTGGGACATACAAATTTGACTTCCATTTGGTGTCATATTATTTTCATTTTCAGAGGGTTTAAAAGTTTTAAGTCAGCTTGTATGTGGTGTTGGATTACAATAAATTATATACAGTATTTTGACATGTTATATTCTTTATTTAAACAAGTTTAGGTGAAATGTTTTTAATGTATTATTTTCAGTAATACTAATACAGTAATGCTTTTTCTAAAATTCCCATTTTTGTTGTGTTTATTAGCTAAATTTTATTCACAGATAATTAAAGCTCTCGTTATTCTCAAAACAAAGTCTAAAAGTCAGAAGTTATATTTTATTGATGTACATGTCAGCTGTGCTGGTGACAGTGTCAATTAGATGAAAAAACCTGTTTGCTGAACATACTATTATTGCTGAGTTTTTCACCACGCTTTCTGAATATAAAATATGGTACAATTTATTGCAAATGTGTGAGAAACTGAAAATGCACACCATTATGTGCCAAGGCATTTAAAATTATGTTTTTGCAATATATTACTTAGTACTTATTGTAACTGTCATAAGACAGACATTTTTATCATGGTGACTGACTTGTTTTTCATTACTTGCATTTATCAAAATGTGTTTTAGGAATTTTAAAAACCTGAAACTTTATTATTGTTGGACCTCAGTATTGATAATTCCATTTGGTGACTATAAAAATTGCATGGATAGTTGTAATATTTTTAATTTCTTGGGATTTGTGTGTACTTTATGTGAATAAGAAATGAATTGTATTTCACAAAAAAATTATAATATTGTGTCACGGCAAGATGTAGTTATAAAAATTATCGATCTCGTCTCGAATCTTGAATTTTTTTAGGCATCTCGTCTTGAACCAAAAAAGTGCTTCTCGCACATGTCTAATAAATATGTATGTTCAGCTAGTTCATATTTTCGGTAGAGCATCAGCTCTTTTTTATGACCACTAGATTTTGTCATCTGCCCTTTAATATAATGTTAAGAAAGTTAGAACACAGAAACTTTAATGCTCTTCATTTTCCTTAAATTACTAGCAGTATATTATAAGTGAAGGAACTCTCCCAATAATTTACCCAACTTAGTATATTTAATTTTGTTATTAAATATGCTAAGGAAAATTGTTGAGTTTCTCAATGTAAGAAACAAGACAGAAGGCTACTTGTGACTGTTGACTATACAGCGAATGATATGACCAACTGTGCTGCCTTAAAATTTCAGGAGGTCGAAAATTCTGTCCATTATAGAGGAGGGGGGGGGGGAAGTTGTGGGGGAGAAGCTTGGATGGCTGTGACTAATGGCGGAAGAAGGGCGAGCAGGTGAGGGACTGGAACCTTGCCATTGAGCCATGGTACTTGTGTTTGGATAGGCGTAAGGGAGACTTGTGTAGCTTCATGTGCAACAATAAAGTGGACGGCCTCACTAGGAAAGATAGCTGCTTTCTTTAACAAGAAACATGCAAAAGAAAACTAAATAATACATACGACGGGTAAGTTAAATTATATTATTAGCTTATAAATATGTACCTAATTTCGTTGTGTAACATAACTTAAGATAAGATGCCAATCATTGTCAATTTCTTTAACCCATAGAAGATTGGTAGATTAGTAAAAGGGAAACCTTATTTTTTAAACTTTGCTGTAATTATATGATTGCATAGGCTAGTTTATTTTTAGTTTAACTTTTTTTTCTACAGATGATTCTGACGGATCTCCCAGTGGAACCAAGCTGTTTATTAGTGAGCAGCCTGTGAACATAAACCAGAAATCAGGTTTAGAGACTACAGCTGAAAGCACTAGTTGTGATCCTGCAGCAGCTTCATCTAAATCTTTAGGTAATCAGATTTTGTTTCTGGAACATACAATTTCATATAGACATGTTGAAAGATGTTAATGATCTAGTTCAGGAGTCTCTAAAAATTTTGAGACAAGTAAAAAGAAAGTGTCGCAGGCAGAAAAAAGGTTAAGTACCCTTTATGATAAATGTTGCATAATTAGATGTTTTTCTTCATATTAGGATATTTCTAGTATATTATTTAAATTTTTTAAGTTTAAATACGATATTGTGCCGCATTCTATGTCTATTCTGCATTTTATATGAATTTATCAGTTTTTTTTACAGACAGAAATATAATGTAAATCCTAGTTACTTATTTATGCTTAACTACAGCTCTGCGACAAGATAAAAATTTATAGTTTGTTTACACACAGATAAAACAGCAGTACAGGACAGCAAACAACTGGACGTCTTAAGGCTACATATTTCTATAATATTACATAAACTCTTTTACATGTAAATATTAAATTGTTGCTAATCGTAAAACACTAAGAAACATTTTGTTACTAGCGAGATTTATGATATTGTATCCTTTGTAACACTATGGCTCCTATTTCTGGCTTAAATTTCATGTTTCCGGCAATTAGTATTGACTGCAAACGTTCACTACGATTTTGATCGGTAGCACCTTTTCACTTATAAGTTTGTAAAAATGTCATTAATTTATGATATTTATATCTGTCCTCCATCACATTCATGGACGGCAAGTCAATCACTTTCTGTTGAAAGTTCGGGTGGGACATTTTTCAATGCTGCAACCAAAGGGGTTTTCAAAAAAGATCCTTATGTCTGATATATAAGCATCTAGATCTGTAGAATGAAATTTAAACTATTACATATGCAATCGAGAGGAAATTAAAAAGAATGTGTTATTTAAATGGGATGAAGATGCATGTTATCTTGTCTATTTCAGATCATGGGGCGAGAAAGTAAAATTGTCAAATATAATTGCTGTCGGAATAAAGCTCTTCTAACTTTTTTGCGAGAAATATTTCACAAAAATTTTAACTCTGCCAATAAGATAAATGCATTAATGGAAAATCAGCATTTGTATACAGTGAAGTGTATGATAAGTCATATAATTATTTGCGTGATAAAACCAAATAATAATTTGTTCCCTCACTGGAATGAAGTGGCGGGCCGTATAAAACTTTACCGCTTGCTGCATCTGTCTCGTGGGCAATACTTTGAAAATCTCTGGCCTAGTTTGTTGAAATCCTACAATAGTTGTTATGTGAGGCAATAATTTTTGTATCGCACAAGCTCTCTGAGTCCTTTTTTTGTGTAAACTTGCTCAAATAATCTTGTCACAGTTATTTTATACAATTTGGCTTCATACTGTCCATGCTAGTTTGCCATTATGGGAGTTTTCAGTGCTATCTGGATAGTTAGTGTAATATACAATATTGGTATATAAGGTTACTATAAGTCTATTGCAAGCTTTTATCTATATAATCTGTGTGCAATTTCTCTAAATGTAATGGTAAATATTTTTGTAGAAAATGCAGATGGATTCCAGCCCTCTACAAAAGAGTAACTGAAACAGCTGCTTGTCAGTGATGAAGTCGCTCCAACTGACCAACCATATCAACCGAAACACTTTCCGAGTAGCTTTCCCAAGGAAAAAAGGTTGAAAACCAGAACTCGTAACATTCCAAGAGAACTGGTTGAATGAATTCAAATGGTTACATGTGGCCGAAAACTGCGATGGGGTAAGTTGCAATTATTGTTACACTGTATTTACAAGTGTGCCCTGAAAGAATTTTAACTTCGAAAATGAAAACAGCATGTACTGGGAAGGTGTTTAAGAACTGGAAGAAAGCTCTTGCAAAGTTTAGAGAACATGAAAAATGTGACTCATTCTCAAGCTCTTTTAAACTTGTAACAGACTACTGTCCTGTTCTCTCGTTGTAATCCTCAGTAAACATACATGAACTAGCTCAGCGTGAGTTGGAGACTTTGACTACATAATAATGAAAGTTTGTTGATACCAGGATTGTCACTAAGTAAAAGAAGCTATATGTTTACTGGAGATTTATTGTCTCGGCAAAAACAAACAATTGACACTCACAGCTCTGACGAACAAACAAAATAAAGCAAGACAGAATGTCAGCCTTTATACAAAAAATTTCTCACTTCAAGAGTTACGAAGACAAGAGAGAATTGTTACTTTTCTCTCCTGGCGCGCTATTGACTTCTCGCACCGATGGAAAATAAATTTAATATATATTTGAACTGAAGTGTCCGAAATACAAAAGAAGGTTAAAGTTGCGGGTGCTGGTCGGTGCAAGTAACGTGATCACTTATAGCAGGCTGTCTGACAAACTATCGTGCTGCGACGAACTGTTGCTATACCCGAGAAAGGTCGTACTTCCCTATATATTGATCAAAAGTTTCCTCATTGAAAATGTGTTATTTTCGAGCAGTCGGTCACGTCAGCTAAAGGTCACCTCTGTTATTTTCCTTGTTTCATCATGTCAACACAATGCGGTGGCGATGTGTTAAGTTTATCAACCCAGTGAAAAGGAAAAGATGCACTATTGTCCTATGACGTGTGTTGTTGACGTCTCTTACTACTGATGAAATGAGGAAAGAAAACTATAAATTTGGAAAAATTAAAATGCATAGAATACAAACAAGTTGTCATTGCCACGACCTTTCAAATATTACATGAATTACTTTCCTTGACTAAAATATAGACCATTGAAATACTTCCCGAATATACCAATTTTATATATATATACATATATATATATATCTAGCTGCAATGCTACAAGCTATTCACAATTAAAGAATCCAATTGAAAGACAGCTGTCAAATGTCAAAATGCATCAACAAATATCAGCTAGTGAATGTTTAATGTTATTCATTCGTACTTTAAAGTATCTAGTCAGACAGGGTTTGGCTATCAGGGGTCATGCTCAAAATGAAGGTAATTTCATGAAACTTTTAAAGTAAAGGAGTGAAGAAAACCGGTACTAAAAGCATGGTTGAAACACGAACAAAGCAAGCCCACTTTCACACATTCAGATGTCCAAAATGAGATTATTCAAACTATGGCTTATGAAGTTTTGACCACAGTTCTGGAAAATATCAAGTCATCAAATTCATTGGTATTTACAGTTATGTGTGATGGCACCGGAGACATTACAGGAGATGAATAAGAGTGTATTTGTTAGATGGTGTGATGGCTTGGATCCTGCAGAAAGCTTTGTAGGATTCTATAAAACTTTGTCTACCACTGGCAAGGCCATATCAAAGATAATATATAATTCTTACTACGACTTGGACTACCTGTAACTTAACCTGCGCGGTCAAGCATATGATGATGCAGGTAACATGAAAGGCTGTAATAAAGGTGTGCAGACTATAATTATTGACAACCAACCTCTGGCATAGTAGGTACATTGTGTGACACACTGCTGTAACCTCGTTATGAAAAAGTGTTGCGATGCTTCCTCAGTAGTGAAAAACGCAATGGATTGGGCCAACCAATTGGGAATAATCTTTGGACGTACAAAAGTCAAGCCAATATTTACACACATCTTCTAAAAGAATGCAGGGGCTCCAGTGGAAAATATCTCAAAGATATAATCACTTTGTACAACCAGGTAACTGTACAGGAAGGTACAGATAGAAGAACTCGTGAAGAAATATGACATAATTTTAAAGACACTTACTTCATGAGCTTTCAGAGGACAACTGTGGTGGAGCTAGTGGCCTCCTCTACTGTTTCTCAAATGGATTGACATATCTTGGATTTGTTATGGCAAAAGATGTAATCGATCTTCTTGAGAAATTGAACAAGTCATCCCAAGGAAGAAGAAAGACTTTCTCTGGATTGATCAAGTCTGTGGAAACTGTTTTAGCTGGTTTATGTGATCTACGAGGATGAGATAAATTCAAAATTATTTTTAATTCTTGCTGTGAAAAGATTGACTTAATGAATTTGCAACCTCTGACCTTCCCACGGATTGTAAAACCACCCAAAAGGTTTTGTGGACCAGGAGAGCAGCACGAGTGGAATTCTTGTGAGGAATTTTACCAACAAGAATATTATTTAGAAAAGTTATTGAGACAGCAGTTATGGGACTGCAAGAAAATATTATTTAGCAAAGTGGTGTGGAGAAAATTGAGGTGATTGAAAATGTTCTTATCATTAGAGAAACCCGAATTTCGCAAAAAGATTTCCGCACATGCTAGATTTCAACAATACGCTATACGGGCATACCAGGAGTTTTCTTTTGATTATTAGTCAGGACAGGTGTCCAGTTGTACTCCAAAACACTTTGTACATATGTACTTTTGCGATTAGATGGTTTTAAATGTCACGTGCCTCAAGTGTCTCTCCCCTCCCCCTTGAATCATGGATGTTTAGTATCAGAGTACTTTATTACGATTTGCCCAATAATATGTATTTTTACGTAGATGCTTGGTCAATAACCAAAGGAAGTTGTGGTGGTGGATATAGGATATTGAAGTCTAGCATGGCTATAAATATTTTCGCGATATACACCTGTACCCAATTATTGGCCTCGTGTATTTGTGAGAAGACATTTTCTTACTTGTCAATCAGGATTAGGTCACCCCGATATTGTACTTCTGAGAGTCGCGGGCAGACACCTAAAATGCATAGTGCCTCAATCATCCAATGATAAAAGAGGATCTGAGCTAAAGTGTTTTGAAATACAACTGCTCGTGAAATCTTTTAGCAAATATTGGGTGTCCCTACTTATCACTGGGGAAAATACAGAACTCTTAAAACTGTACCCTATAGTCAACACAGTCATTTCAGGTTGAAATCAAATTATTTCTAAAAACCAACAATATTTCTTGCCTTAGCGATGCTGTAACACCTTTCAAAGAAATTACGCTTATTTAAAAATGTTGAAAATTTTGTGAAGCTGCTGCTTGTGTACCCAACTTCTACTTGCGAAGCAGAGAGGAGTTTCAGTGCTTTCAGGCGACTGAAAGCTATCTAAGAGGTACTATGAAACAGTCAAGGTTAAATCATGTAGCCCTCTGTTTTATGTTCATAAACAAGTACTTGATGAATTAGACCTCAGGAAAGTGCCACATCTCTGTTTCAAGAAAGGAGTATAGATAGAGATTGTTTGGAAGTATCTGAAATGAACCATTTCAAGTATTTGATGCATTATATCAATGTAATATATATACAATCCCATAAAAATGTGTAAAATTTAATTGTGAAGCTTAGGCTTTCTATTTTAGGCCCTAGTTGAGGACTCATTTCCATTAGCTATATTTTGTACAAAAATTTTTTAGTTTTTAGATTTCTTATCTGGTGTAACTTAAAATGTTTTGTTTAATTTTTCTAACATACTGGCATGATTGATATCTCATGGTACAGCTGTATAATGCGAAGATAAATCTTTAAAACATATGTTTATAATTTGATAAACAATTTTTATATATAAAAATTCCATATTTTCTGTTACTGTGAATATATTTTCTTTTATCTAGCTTGGGTTTATGCAATTTGTAGTCTGCATTATGTGGAAGTTTTGTCACTTGAGTATCTTTTGCTTAGTTGGCATTTATTTGTTCCCCACTTTGTGTGTATAAATATAATATAACCATTATTTTGTACAATTTATTTACCAATATTTAATTAAAATTATATATTACCATGCTTTCAATATTTTCCTTCAGTTACTTTTTTTTGTGCTGTCCGTGAAAAAGGGTTACAGGTATACTTGCCTCCCCCCCCCCCCCTTCCAGTAATTAAATGCTTGCGGCGCCCATGATAGGAAATGTGAAGTCGTTAAAATCACTCTAAAATATTCTTACTAAATTTTATTAAGATTGTACCAAAACTAATAATCAAGAAGCAGATGATTACTTCAATATCATTTATTGAGGATCAAGTAATTTAGTTTTTGAAAGACACTGGCGCAAGTGTACTCAAATTTACAGGATCGATATTCTGTTATATCATCAAGAAGACAAAATTGACCATTAATCATTTCACAACGCTGCCATTTAAAGCATCGCTCATGTAGTTAAAATCCAAGAAAATTAATTACGAACTGGTTTCTCAAGTTTAAAATAAAATAAAAATATAAATATGTATGTTCAGCTAGTTCATAGTTTCGGTAGAGCATCAGCTTTTTTTTATGGCCATTAGATTTTGTCATCTGCCCTTTAATATAATGTTCAGAAAGAACACAGAAACTTTAATGCTCTTCATTTTCTTAAATGAGCAACATTTCAACTATCATTAAATATTTCCAAAGTTCGTGAAGATCAGTTATAAATAATTACCAAACTGAAGAATCCTGCGTAAGTCGTCGTGGAACCCGTCTACTTTTCATTTGCTAGCTTAGATTAAGGTACTCCTTCAGCACTTATGCAGTTGGAAGTTGTTCACCTCTTCAATGTACAAATAAGTTATATTTATATACCTTCCAGCCTCTTCTTAAAGTACTAGCAGTATATTATAACTGAAGGAACTTTCCCGGATAGTAAATACTACAACTTGGCTCAACAAATCAGCAAAAATCCTGTAAATTTGTGTCCTGGAAACTTCCATGATCTGTACTCCCAATAATAGTTATTTTTAGAATCTTTTTCACGGTACAAAAGTAACAATAATCAGTAAAGTTATTCTATTCAGATGGTCTTTTTCTTGTCACACACACACACAGAAATTTTTAGAGAAGTTTACATTCTGCTTTTGTCTGTTTCTTTTAACATGTAAAATGTATTTGTGGTAGGAGGTCATGCCATAGTCACCTTATTTTATTCAAAGAATATACTATTACTAAGTTTAGTTCCAAAATTTATACAATTTATAAAATCAGAAAATAATAAAAATAAAGGTAAATATTGCTGGTAAGAGGATATGGATTAAATTTACAAAGCTAATTAAATTACCTAGGGGGTGTTGTGTAAGAAAAATAAAATAATAAAATTATTATCAACAAAATCGTAACATTACAAGATAAACAGCGAAAAATATTAACAAAACAAACCTTAAAAATAGATCTGTGATAGCCCATCTTCACACCCTTAGAGACATTATTATTCCTCCTCCTCTTCCATCACTGTATCTTCTGAAGATGGTAAACTTATTCTGTCTTCATTCACTGTCAAGCACTTCCTCATTCAGCCAAGTCTCCACAACTACCACTATGTCCGCCCCATATCCTTCAACTTTGCCCTGAAGCCTTCCAGCTTGCTATGCACACTCCTACAGTTTACCACCATTAACTTAATAACATGCTGCCTTATCCTCCTACTTTGCTTACCCCCTCTCTTCACCCCTGAGGCCTCACATTACTGCACCCATGCCACTACCAAAACAAATATCTATCGGTTTTTTTCATTAAAGTATTACTTTAAAAATATATATATGTATATAAACTAAGAATGCTGAACAGTGGCATATGCAAAATAAATTACTAACTGCATTCAAATTAATTTAAATATGGTGCTTTCATGTTGTATTTTCCATCAAGTAAAAGACACTAAATAAAAATTTATGACATCATTCATGTTTACTTTATTTGTTTACTATTATTTAAAAAAGAATGCTAAGAATGTTATTGTAATAAAAAAAGGAAAAAGAGAAAAGAATGAAAATGAGAATGACAGGGTTGCCACACACAGGGAAATTTGGGAAAACCGGGAGAATACAGGGAATTGTTAGCTCCCTCATGGGAAAAAATTTTTCTTGTGATCAAATATTTTCCTAGTAGTTAGATTTTAATTTTCACATGGCAGGTGAAATTTTACAGCTTGCTAATTTTTATGGAAAGCATGCTGATCTTTTGGTTTAATGGTAGCAACTCGAATATTATGATTTATTTGTTATCCTGCCTTGAAATCTGTAATTTTCCGCTTCACGTGTCAACGGAATACGGCTATGGGAACCGTATATATGATACGTATACCGTAAGTGCCCTACTTGGTGTAATAAGCTACGCCGATGATACCATAGTTTCTCAAACGGGTGTAGTGTAGTTTCATGCATATACAATATTTTCGACCACGAGTACCATATTATTTGCACATGTGACTAAGTAACTGGACGTAACCCAGTGGCTATAGATGCTTCTTTGGTTTATGTTCACACTTTTCGTGTTACAGGATTGTGAAGTAACGGTTTTAGTATAATTCATGAAAGTCATTGCTCAGGAAATTTGATGTGAAGACTGTGAAGTGAAAGCATTACCATATTGATAGTTGTGTGTGTATCTGTGCATGTTTTTCTACAAATAGGCGGAAATGTACATGCATAGTTTGGGTTAATTTCTTCTTCTGCATGTGAGGTAAGCCAAGGAAAAGAAAAGTATTAAGTATATGTGTACTATTTATTGTAAAATGATGCTTCTGACATTGAGGGTATCAATATCAGCGACTTATCAGAATGAACATAATATAAAAAGATAGGTGCAGCATGTTTGTTTCAACACTTCTAGGCTATTGTTAATGCTATAGGAAAAAAATTAACATTGAGAATTATTGCCTATTTACCACGTTAATATAGTGACATAATGTTGTTTCTCTGAATCATTTCCCAAATCTCCAATTTAAAGGTGCTGGGAAGCAAAAAATACAGTATTGTGGTTACGAGCATTATAATTATTTTTCTTGTCGAAAGTCCGCCCGTTTTCGTACGTAACTAATAAGGAAATTGTCGAGACTCCTTGCGAACTTACTTCCAACATTAAAAAAAAGCATAACATCCCTCAAGTTCAGTAGAAAAAGTACAAACTAAGAAATAAGTTAGGCCAAAAACGCTGCTTGTGGAAAGTAATTGGCTGTCTGGTACAACTGCTGATACGATTGACAGACAGTTCAAAAGTGTGTGCAAGTCAGCAGAATTTTGTGACAAAATGAAAAACTTTTCATCTGGAAGTTTATTACTTGATCAGTTGTGGCTGGGTGTAATTCTAGAAATTGATGACTATCAAACCACTCGTCAACTTCTTGAAGATGGTTTTGTGTATGTCTCATGGGAACTCTAATCTTGAGAGAGGGTTCTCTGTTAACAGAGAATGCTTTGTGGAGAATCTACAGGAATCATTTATAGTGGTGCAAAGACAAGTTTATGATGCAGTTTCAAAACTTGGGGGAGTTAAAAATGTG
The DNA here is from genome assembly GCA_029891345.1 of Dryococelus australis. Lineage (NCBI taxonomy): Eukaryota > Metazoa > Arthropoda > Insecta > Phasmatodea > Phasmatidae > Dryococelus > Dryococelus australis. Next base: position 158,611,211 of record CM056996.1, on the reverse strand, counting down.
GTAATAACAAAAGATCTTGTGAGCTCATTTCACAGTGCTCATTTGTGGTATTCTGATGCTCTCAAGGACAAGAAAGAAATAATAGCAGCACTTCACCATGCAGAACTTGAGAAGAAAAGATCAGCTTCACTAGTCAGGGAATTTGAAGAAAAAAGAAGGAAAGTGATTGAAGATACCATGAAGCAGTCTGCTCTGATAGAAGAGGAAAGAAAAGTAATTTCAAAATAATAAGTTTGTTTGAATGCGTATATTCAAAGGATCATTATTTGCTTTTATTATTAATTTTGTGTTCAAGTAAAGGTGTTTTTGTGCGATTTTTAGTTTTGGCAAATCAAATTGGTTTCACTGCAGTAACCATTTTTGGCACAAGTGTCATTTTTAGAAGCTGGACGTGTATTCTAAGATGATTTGAATATATTTAATCAATTTTGGACGTGTATTCTTGTATGGTGAGTATTTTTTAATCAATTTTCCATAACAGTGTTGTCAAACATTGTAATATATGTGCAACAAACTTAGTAAACTTGCAATTGGTACATACCTATATAGGCTGTCCATGGTAAAGTGAGCACTTTTGAAAGTCCTGCTTAAGATCTACTTGTGTGAATGCTGTGTGTTCTTCCGCCTTATGTAAAATTAACATTGCCATGGGCCTCATCGCTTTATTCATGCGCCGGTCAAGTGAAATTGTGAAATTATTAGAAAAGTAAATATTGTACGAATCTGCTAATTTCTACACTTCAGTGCATTAAAAAATACAGAAAACAAGAGAAATAATTATAATTATCACAAATGATTACCTAACAAATTTTGGTCGGCGTTAATATGTGGAACTACTTTCCCCTCCATCGTTACCAACTTTACTGGGCGCATGTCACGGCACCCGTTGAAATATATGCAGGTAGGGGCAGTGACATTTTTCAAAGGTTGATTTCAAAAGTGCTCACTTTATTGTGAACAGCCTTTAGAAAAGTTTTATTCAAGTGTTAATTTTTTCTTAATTAAGAATTTTTCTGTGCTATAAATGGCTGTAGATAAATTAATAGGTATAATAGGTACATTGTCAGGGATTTTTTTTGTGCTGCAGTTAGCACCAGAAATTCCTCCAGGGAAAAAAAAAGTAGAATTTTCTGTAAAACAGGGAAAACACAGGGAATTTTATTTTGAAAAAATGTGGCCACCCTGAATAAGTCACCCCTTACAATCATTGGTTAATTTAAGAACTAAACATTTTTGTAAAATATAATGTGTTACTCATTTCATCTTGCAAAAGTGGTGTAAACACAGTCCACCATGCTACACAAGAATAACAAACATACAAATCATTTAAGAAAATTCATGAAAAATAGAAAAAACTTGTAGCATATAGTAGGTTCATATTTGTTTTCTTGCATTCCCATGTATCCGGGCTTCAACCAAAACCACCATGATGGTGAGGGTGACTGAAGACGTAGTTACGTAGGTTCCCACGGCAGAGAAGTACAGGCATTGGAGACGGGGTTCATAGATGTAAAGCAGACTCCAAAAAGAAGAGAGGGTTTATTGTAAAACTTTCAAAAGGAAAATAAAAAGTAAACCCTCTGTAAAAAAAAATAACCAGAAGAAAACGACAAATACTTAATAACTCGTCCATGTCCTGGAGGCACTGTATAAAAAAAGGTACCAAACTTACCCACTTGGAGGGTTTAGAACACGCCACTAGAAGAAGTGCATCATTGCACTGACTGTCAGGTGACACAATCAAAACACACAGTAAATTAAACCAACGAGCTTCTATGTTGCTACATCTTGAACAAAACTACATAATAGTTAGAAAGATCGCTCTAGGCGACTACATCCTTCTGTTACGTCTTTCGAAAAATCAACCGGTCAGAAGACGCATGGTTCCCTTGTCTCGTGCGGTCATGGAAATGTTACTGGGAAAGCGGCATCAGGACCAGAGGTGGGTCTGAACACTAGCGCCAGGAGGAGGTAAAATTCATTAAACTTGGTTCAGGGCACGCTGATAGGTGGCACTGGCATGACCAAAAGGTGCTTTCATGTTGTCGATAGAACGCTTTTCAACTGTGATGCAGAATATTTACTGTGTGGGTGGGCGAAGTGTGGCGCTCTGAAAGGAGTCTGAAATTAAACGTGCGGACGTTATAGAAAGAGCGGCGACAGCATCCGGTAGTCAGATAACAGCGTGGGGAAGACACTGACTACCTGTGTGCTAACTGCCTTGTCAGGCCGTCTATTATCCTACAGAAGCCAGATAAGGCGAGAAACTGTAGGACTATCAGTTCCTGTTTGTGGTATGTTCTCAACTCATTTGGTATGCTCTAAACATGTTGCTGTGATTTGTGGTTCCACGTCCTGTTCTTCTGCATCTATGGTATTTTCATTCTTCTTACCAAATTTTTCAAAAGCTTGTAGAGAACATAAAATTCTTCAATGTTTTGTTTTTCTTCTATTTCTGTCCTTATACTTGAACTGTTAAATTCTTTCCTCTCCAACCATATCACAGAATCCTTAAAATGTTAGGTTTTTATTCTCATTGTAAGGTGGACGATTATGGGTAGGAGTGGTTGAAGTAACATTTTTTGTCCAATACATTTGCTGAAGTCAAGCCATTTTTTAAAGTTTGTGGTTTTATTCTCTCCTGTACATTTTTTCCAGCACAGGGGTAAATTATTTTCTTGTCAGAGCTTCAGATGGATGTTCTCAATGCCAATTTAGTACTCCTTTTTTCCATTAGTGTTTGATTGGCGGAAATAAAGTGACATCAGCTGGTTGGAGAATTCTTGTTCCATTTGGGTATAGTGCTACAAGAATTATGTGAAGTTCAATGCAGAGTTCACAGAGTTGAAAAGTAAAATGGCTCTTATGATCTACAAACAGTATTACTGGAAATTTGATGTTTGTTTTCACTAAATGAGGATGGAAAAAATTTGCCAAATACTCTTGGAAGACTGCAGATTTCATCCAATCTGAGTCACTACATCCTATACTCCAGGAATCCGGCACAGACTGCACAATGTGACCAGGCAGCCGCTTGTTTTTGTATACTATCATTGGGGGACACACTTATCCATCAGCTCCAAATGTAAACGTAAGTTAGTATCTTCTTTTCATTACTCATTGCAATTTCATACACATTTTTTGACCCCCTTGATTTCTGGGACATAACTGAAAGTTGGTTTCATCTCCATTATAAACTCTTGATGGATTCTACAATATAAAACAGGTTTTCCAGATATGTTTCAGTCTCCTGAAACCATTTTCTGATATCTGATTCACTAACGTGTGTTTATGGGTTTTGAATACTTATACACAAAGCAGATAAATTGTGCTGTGCACAAATAATACTTCAAACAAGATCAATTGTAATACTATGTATTGCTATGCCCTGTAATGCTAACCAGGGCGATAAAGGGGCAAAACTTAAAGCCCAAGAGCAATTTCAAAAACCAGCAGAGTGAGAGTAAATTATTTATTTGAACATTTAAAAACATGAGTTGATTTGGGAGAAAAAAATATTTTTTATAGGCTTGTGTAAATTACAAATCTGGGTGCCATGAAATATAATGTAAAATCACCCTTGAAACTCTGGATACGAATCGTATATAAAAAAACTTTTCATTTTCAATTTACATTATCATTTGAAAATCTTACAATTTGACTATTACCAAAAATATATTAAATAGGTACAGCCATTGACTTCAACCAAAATATAATTTTGTGAAACAACATTACTGAGGCTTGTACCATGCAGTATTTTAAAGTTTGTAAAGCTGCTCACAAATTTCTTATTAAAACAAACTCTATCCAGAGTTATGTTGCTGAAATATTAAATTCCAGCTAAGCACTCCCAACTTTTCTCTTGATACATAAATACCAGACAGGTCTGAAACTAATAAACCGTACTTATATCATGTGAAGTCTAGGAGCTGCATATCATGTGAAGTCTAAGAGCTGCTTCTCCTTGAGCCTACAGCATACCCGGCATTTATAGTTCAAAATTTATAGCCCTCCACAGTTAGGGGCTTCAAACAATACATCTTTAAATTGCACCAATCAGAAGGTTTTATCAATAATAATTTATAGTTCATTTCCGGTGTTTTTCACATGTAGCGCTGTCGTACTTCAGCAGGAAGCACTTTCATGTGCCACACCGACTTTAGTGTCGCGGCGAGTTGAGAAACACAGACGCGTGTAGCCCAGTTCTTACGTTGTGCGTGAAGTTGATGGTCAGCAGCGTCGTCTTGATCTACCCCAACCGGCCTAACTGACCGGCGAGCAAGGCTGCCTTACCTAAGGCAGTGCAGGTGAATGATGTGGGATTTCTCAGACAAGGTAGGTTATCTGCTTCAACAATGATTATGTTGCCTTTTGCAATGCTGTAGGCTGCATTGTGATTGGCTATGTATGATTCTTGCTCAAGAAATTAAAAAAGTTCACCAAGTTACTGTAAGACTACAATTAATTATTCGGCAGACTAGATCAATCAAGTGTGGCGATGCCTCATTACAATATTTGGTATTTGGTGTTTTTATAGCAAGGTTGGCAACAGTTGGTGGTCGTGGAGCAATGGCGCAACTGTAGAGTACTTCTTTTCTGTGCATATTTTAATTCTGCCGGGTGAATATTATTTTGGCATTGTGTTTATACAATATAGCAGTATATTAATAGTTCTAGAATTTATTAATTGTATTAGCTTTTTGTGCATTTATTTTAGGCTAGTATATTTGAAAAGGTACTTGAATTAACGGCCGTAGTTTAAAGTGTTGTTAGGGTAATCGCTGTCAGGTGCGCTTTTGTCCCATGCCGCAGCGCTGCTTTGGGTATGAGCGAGTTGGTGGATGCCTGTGGCAGTGATCAGACATAGTGCGCTATGTTTCTTGCGCTGCGCGACCGGTATAAAACTGTGGTAGACTTTTCATGAAGGAACGCTGTCTCGGGCCGAAATGTTGTAGACGTAATGTATTAGTATGAAGTCACTTGCTGTGTATAATGACTGCATATTTGATTTTACGTTACGTAGAATTTAAAGCTGTGTTTGCCACCGTAGAAATATGCCGGTCTCGTTGAAATGTTTTGTTGAGCATTTGTTCCGGTTTGCAAGTGACGGGAGTGACTAATATCTTTGTGCAGCAACGTAACTGTATCCTGGAATATGTTTATTTGTACGTGGCGGGCATGCGTGTGAATGCTACGAGTGTTGGTGTGCATTCAATGCGCCGGAGTTGCAGTCAACTGTTGAGAGCTGCGTGACGAAGTTGTCCTGGCGGGCGCTGAGGCCCGCGCCATGACACATCTGAGTTTTCCCTAGGATTGTGTACTGCCCTGTGATGCTACGTCATGGCTGATTTATCAGGTATGAGAACGAGTCGCCATATGTCCAGTACTGTCCAGGCCAGATGTTTTCTGCAATTTGCATGTCATGACAGTGTTGTAGAAGTGCCTGATGCGGAGCGCACCTAGTCCGTGACTGCCTTGTCCTGTGATGTGTAACATTAACTGAAATTAAAGGCTAAGAATATTTTATTAACTGTGTCGTCCAAAAGAGTAACTATTAGAATAAATTTTTAACCGCTTTAGGAGTGAATTTTGAAAAGTAAATGCTTGCTACATGCAAAACGGAGTAGTAATGAAAATGAAAGTAGCGGACTGTAAAAAATTAATGAAATAAATACTTCGTATTTAAACTGGAATTTAGTCTGTGTTATCAGTTACTGTGTTTATCATCAACCTTACACAATTGATGATTGCTAATATTGATTCTGAAATGATGGCCTATCTTGTGAATTATCAGGCTGCGCAATATTTACACAGATACTCTAGTTAATGAATGTAACATCGATACTTCTACCTATTATAAAGATTTGTTGTTAATAATTGAGTTATTCACCTACTCAGGTGTAATGTGGGGGGGGGGGGGTTAGGGTACTGTCGGCAAAGTGAGGTAGCATTTGAGTATCCTGAAACCCGCGCTGGTTAGAGGGCGACTCAAATCTGCGCCACTCTGGTAAAACTAGTAGTTATTGGTGTAATGAAGGTAAAAATTGTAATTTGGGTCTTAGCAATAATGACTTTGTGGGTTTATCGAACAGATTAAGCCACTTTGCTGGCCAATCTCAAAGTGGCCAACATACAGGTTGAGGAAATGGTAGTGTAAAGGACTTGCGTAAAAAAATGGTTACCTTACCGCGCGCAAGTGATAAAAGTTTAGCGGTGACGAACAGCAAAGCTAGTCAAACGGGCCCAAGTATGAATATCGACATTGCGCATTCCATTGCTCATTCTTCCCTGAATACCATGAATAAGTTAAAAAATTGTGATGTGCACAATATTTTACCATTTTGCCCGGTAGTTGACCAAGTGCAAAGATTGAGAATTTTTGATAACGACCTTGTTCTAATGCAATCAATAATCAGTAAAAGTTCGGGAATGGTTTTAGACATTTTGTTAACAGGCATTGAAAACAGGGAAAAATGGTGAGTGGTAGAAGGATGTACATGGGAGAAAATTTGTCCCAAAAGAGCCAGGGAAGGAATGGAAAGAAAATACGTGTTTCATTTTCTAAGAAAAGGGAAACAATCCTGGAATTTTACAGTTCTGTAAGCAAATGCATGGAGGCCTTAAATATCTGCTTTGATGAGGAAACGGTTAGTTACTTTAATAATTGAAAATTTGTTACCTGATGTACCTATTCACAGCATGGGTCACAAATTTCCAACGTCTCTTAAGTCAGTTACGCTGTTGGGTCGTTAAAGTATAACATGTTGGTTTTTGGGTGAACTATGTCCACGAGATAATAATTTGCAGATGGAACTGTGAGTTAAAGGTGACCAGGGTGAACATGGAAAAATGGTAAACAGTAGGAAACATAACCGAACGTGTTATGGGTGTGGACTTTAAGATCACGTCGTCGCGCAATGTAGGAATAAACAATGTGAGATCACGTGTTTTAATTGCAGCATGGTAGATCATGTAGCCAGAAATTGTCCCGCCCGATGCGTCTCTCCTACTATGAACAAAAATGTCTGCATCATTAAATGTGAGAAAACAAAAGGAAATTTAAAGTGTTTTTCTTGTGGACGCGTAGGACATTTCAAAAGAAACTGTAAATTTCACGTGAAGCAAAATAGTAGTAGGGAAAAGGATGAAACCTTGGCAACTGTAGGGCAGAGAAGAGAAGTAAAAAAGAAATTATATATTTCCCTTACAGTTAAAGGTCAGGATATATTGGCGCTTCTTGATACGGGAGCTAATGAATATTTTATTAGCCAGGATTTAGCAAGTTGGTTGGTTAAAAAAATTTCCCGAACTTAAAATGCAATTAAAAGTTGAAAAAAGGCTTTCAATTGTACATGGCAAATAGGGTAACCAGCAATATCACCACCAAGTTGCGGTTACACTTTAAAGTAGATCATTACTCGTGGAGTAAAGATTTCTGGGTCGTTCCAGGACTGATTAACCCTATAATTTTAGGATTGTCGTTTTTCACGGAGACCAAAGCGAAAGTGGATTTTCATAGAGAAAAGCTACAATTTGGTTTTATACTGCTAGGGGCAGAAATCGCTTTAAGAAGAGGCAAAATGGGGGTGGTCACCTGCCATAGCATAGGTAGTTTGGATGAGGTTTTTAATAAGAAACAGAAAGAAAAGTTGGATACATTACTTGAAAGCTTTAAATACTTAATTACGATGCAGTTAGTGTGTTGTAAGAGTATGCCTTACAAAATACACTTGTCTGATGATATTCTATTTAGGCTGAACTTTACGCTCCTCTAATATAAATTGAGAAAAAACCACATCCCTTTTGAGTGGACCGAAAAGCAGGAAAAAGCATTCAATGGTTTGAAATATTCTATTTCTGACCCCCCAGTATTAGCTCTTCCCGATTTTACAAAGAAATTTGTTTTGCAAGTAGATGCTTCGTCGCTAGCCTTGGGTGGGGTGTTGTTGCAAGATAGTGGGCAAGGATTGATACCTGTAGGTTTTGCGAGTAGAGCGTCAAATCAGAGCAAGTTACATCTAAGCGCCAATGAGAAAGAAACATTAGCATGTGTCTGGGGAGTTGAAAAGTTTGCGTCGTATTTAGAACACAGCGAATTTGACTTACACACTGATAACCAAGCTCTCATGTATGTACAATGAGACCAGTTTCAACAATGTAGCAATCGTTCCTGAAGTAGACCAGGGGTTAGAGGACAAGGTAAACGAAGAATGTTATGTGTTAATCCGAACAATGCTTGAGAGGTTCACTGATTTTTATAAGTGGCAGCGGGAGGATCAAGAATGTAGTAAAATTAGGGAACAGATTGATCATGCTAACGTTTCTACGTATCATGTCAATAAGGATTGGATTTTTTATGTGAACTGTTTTTAAAAATAGAAGTTGTTTGTACCCGTTAATACTAGGGACCTAGTTTTGAAGTATTTTCATAACTCCACAAGTAGGGGCCATATGGGGAAAAAGAAAATGAGGGCCTTGATTATGCATGGGTTTTTTTTTGGCCAGATATGGGGTGCGAAGTTGACACGTTTGTGTAGGAATGTAAATAGTGCCAACTAGCCAAACAGCCATTGAACAGTAATGTGTGTGCATATTCTGTTCAGTTGCCTACTAGGCCCTGGGAAAAGGTTTTTTTTTTAGACATTTTTGGCTCACTGCCAAGACCCAGAGGTGGAAATAATAGTATATTAATTTTAGTTGACATGTTTAGTAAATTTACCTTTATGCTCCCATTGAGGGATATGAAAGCGGGCACTATTGCGAAGGCGTTGGTGTCAAAAGTTTGGCAAATATTTGGAGGCCCCGAGGAGATTATCACTGATAATGCTAGCTACTTAGTTTCTTGGGTAATTAATGATTTGTTTTTTGAATGGGGTGTGAAGCACAGCACGACTAGCCTGTATTACCCGTGCCCGAATATTGTGGAGTGAGTAAATCAGAATGTTAAAGTGGCACTATGTATTTTCAATAATAATGATCAACAAAGGTGGGACCGTAATCTTCCTGAGCTGTGTCACTCTTTTAACTCGGTACCACACGGTGCTACGGGTTTATTTTGTGCAAAGTTTTTATGGGTAGAGAACTTCTGATTCCTCTGCTTAATGTATGGGGCATTCCGCTAGAGAGTATGGATGTTCATAGCAATAGTGAACTTGATAAGATTTGGAGCGAAACATGTAGATGTAGAAAGGCCGAAAGGTATAACAGTGATACTGCTACCAATTATAAAGATTTGTTGTTAATAAATGAGTTCGTCACCTACTCAGGTGTTATGTTGGGGGTTAAGGGTACTGTTGGCAAAGTGAGGTAGGATTTGAGTATCCTGAAACAGTTTTCGTTTGAAAAAGGTTAGTTATCTTATAAAATATATTAGCCTTGGTTTTTCTGTAACTATCAACTAATTTTAAGAAGCATTAAAAAATATTAATGTAAAAGTGTGTGTGTCTATACACACACACGTACACATGCACGCACGCGTGCACGCACCAATTATGGCATGATGTAGAAGTTTTTGCTGCTCTACTTTTTATCTTTAATATAGTAATCCTCAATTTATTACTGCTTTTGGTACGTGGTTTGTGTTTTTCCTTTTATGCCCCCCCACCTCAGTAATTTATTTTGCTTGCATCTGTAATTTTTATTTCTAAAATGTTGTGATTGTAGCGGTTCTCCGGATTGAGATTTCAGTGCAGTGTTGAACTTTATCCACAACTGTGGACTCGTGGTCTTTTGATGTCTTGGTGTAGTTTGGATGCTGCCTTGTTATGAAACACCTTTCTGGCTTTGGCAAGGGTGTTCCCCAATGTTGAGGTTGAGCAGCAGGAAAGTTCAGCTTGTTTATTCTGCATGGGCATGATCCGGCATATACAGCACATCAAGTTGCCTGTCTTAACATGACCTTGAATTTTAAAAATCACTGACTTTTGTACCTCAAAGTTCGTAACAAAACACAATCAAATTAAATAGAAGAGATATGTAATTTTATTTAATTTATTTATTTTTCATATTTTCAACAAATTTAATAATACATTTTATTTAAATTTAAAATTTTTTTGACATCAATTTGAAATTTTTTATTTGTATAACATGTCGATAGGTTAAAATAACAGTATTAATAACTAAGAGTATATTTTTTACAAAGTTAATTATTAAAATATTTTTTCTTTTGTTATTTTTTTGGGGACATTAAATAAATGGTTACTTATCCGAATGAATTATTTGTTTCCTTTTTAATATGTTTTCACAATTTAATACCTTTGTATTAAAATATTTCAGAACATGCTGTACATCAAATATTAGCAATAGTAAATGTCATGTGTTTTTTTTGTTTCATTTAGACAATTTTATTAGAATGCCATACCCCATACAGGCTAAACTCAACTTCTTTGATACTGTACACAGTCCATAAAAGTGTAACTGTGATTGTTATTTTAACCTGTTGTGGGTTTGGGCTTTTTGAATCTTTGTACACATCATAAATTACTTCAGTTAATATATGTTTTTTCCCTCACTTATTTTGTTGGCTGTGTAAATCATAGAATTTACCAAAAATATATTATTTATTATATTTAGAACTTTGTTGTTGGTTATGATTATAATGAGTATTGAAGGTGTGTCCAGCTTAGGCAATTTGTTTAGGAATATTACATAGTGATAATGTTTTTTTATAGAAAAGTGTTAACTTATACTTACAGCACTATTTTTTAAATTGGAGGTTGTCATGTGGTTATGAAAAAATCCACAACATAAAATATTGTCTACATGAAAATGTACCAATCCCACTTTTCCTACTCTTTTACAAATATGTCCTTTTCCTACATTTTTATCAAGAAGTCCTACTTTTCACAAGCGTTTATTTCTAACTGGCATTGATTGTATGTACGGTGTCTGTCCGACCTCTATGCAATGAACTGGCATACATCTGTCTGCAGCACATTACTGTTCAGGTTGCAGCACAAAGTGTGGAAGGGGCCACCAGTGTTTAACTGCATATTTTTAGTCTTTTTAGTCATACAAATGTATAAATAGTCTATATATATATATAATAATAACAAAATAAATTTATAGAGACTATAAAGTGAAAATTATGTTTATATCAATTATATATTTTTTTTCATTATGACCCATTAGGATCACAATAGACTTGTTCGGCGCACCTTCGCTCTTCCCAATACCTCTTCATTATTTCACTCCTGTTTCTCTCTGCTTCTGTGAAGTTGTATCTTGATCGTGGTGTCAGTCCATTTGTGACTTTCTACCATGTTCTTTTATCTGACTCTATCTTGTACTATTGTCTGGGGATTTTTATCCATAATGCCAATTGCCTTATAGTCCTCCCTAACTTCCTTCATCCAGCTGTTTCCCGTTAAGCATGTCACATTCCAGATCTTCTTGGTCAGCTTGTTGTTCATCCTCATCAGGTGCCCCCCAAATCTCAACCTTCCGTATCACACTCGAAATCGGCTCTATGCTCAATATAGAACGTATACTTCATTTGCGTAAGCACATATCCATTTGCAATATAGAATGTATACCTCATTTGCGCAAGTGTAGTAAGCACATATCTTGCGTAATGCTCTAAACTATTCACTCTAAGTTTTATATATTAAATATAAAGTGATACAAACATATTGATTTGTAGTAAAGTTTATTATGGCTGTTTGACTATGTCTTACACATTCTACAAATTCTCGAACTACTATAATTGTTTTTCTCTGTTTAGTGCATTTATAAACAAAAGGTTGGTTTTAAAAGGTTATTTTACTGTTTATTTATTGAATTAAGGAAGTAGCTGGAAGGTCTGTAATATTATCTGTTAATGCTAACTGTTTGCAAATCTTAACTTACGTTGTACCATAACAACCTATGTTGCCACTTGAAATTTTATTATATGTAGGCAGCAAGTTTAGGATTTTAGAAATTGTAATAGACTAAAATGTGACCTGAATGTGGTATAGTTTCATTAGCATGAACTTAAATAAATCTTAATTATGAGCAGGTAATTGGTAGGGCTTTTTGGCAATGAATGTGTTTCGCTAGATGTAAGTTAAATACAGATTGTTACATGCATGTTGTAGTATTTGTGTAGTTTTTCATTTACTGGTGCTTGTTTACATTTTTTATGTTACCTTGTAACTTAGGATATTTTTACAAATTTGATATTCAGGTAAGGTAGGAAATTAAAATTTTTATAGAGTTCAGTTAAATTCTGATAAAATTTTAAGTATTTATGTGTATAAGGACTGTTTAAATTTCATTTATAACTATTTGTATGATTAAAGTGTACAATCTGAAAAATTTTACTGTGTTCACGATTGAAGCCTTCTGATAGGTACAGGATTTCTAACATGGGCTGTTTTGTTTCGAAGATGTCAAATGCAAATGTTATAATTTTGTCATGGAAAGATGATAGTATTTTCTGATGTTTAGATGATCCTTTTGAAGAACATTGACAAATGTCATATTACAGTTGGTAGTTAAGTGTGACTAGTAGAAAGAAGGTTTACTATGGGTAGTTACTGCTGTTTAAATACTGTATCTATACAGGGTGGACTAAAAGGTTGTTTACAATGTTTGGGGGCTGTTAGAGGATGTCAAGATGAACATAATTTGTATGTACCATAAGTCATGTACTTCAACCATTTTGCTGCTAAGGTGGGTCATAGCTCTAGTACTAAGTACCATTTCCATGAAAGGAGAGTTAACATGTCACACTTAAAGATGTTGCTGAAATTGCTTGCCATTGACTAACACAGATGTGGCATCTGCGTACGAGTGATTGGTACATACAAAGATTCCAGGTGTTTCCAAGATAACTGTTACAGCTGCAGCAACATGGCCAACCAAATCTTATGTGGTATCTACAGAGGTTGTGTAAACGAGACGTTTCATTTCCTCACACAGAAATAAATCCATTTGAGTGAGATAGGGAGATTGAGGCGGCCAAGGTATAGGCCCACCACTACCAATCCAATGATTGTGGAACCTTTGATTCAAGCAGTTCCTAACATTGACGTCATAATGTAAAGGAGCACCGTCTTGCTGAAACCATAATTGTTGCCTCATTGCCAGTGTAACATTTTCCAGGAGCTGGGATAAGACATCACATACAAACACATGGTAAATGCCACCACGTAGTCAGTCCGGTAAAATGTATGGTCCAGCCAGATAGTGGCTGCAGTGCCAGCCCATACATTGACACTAAATCTGTGCTGATAATGGTGCACAACAGTATCTTTTGGATTATCCCAATCCCAACAATGATTGTTGTGGCTCCTTGTTAACAGCACCTCATCCTTGAATGACACACACATTGGGAAGGCATGTTTAGCTAAAGTTCACTGACAAAACCATTGCGTAGATTGTGGGTGAAGGGGAAAGTCATGAGGAGACAGGTCCTGCACCTTCTGCAACTTAATGGGTGCATTCTCTTCTGATACTGAACATGCAGCACAGTAGCACGTGTAGTGATGTGGTGTCTGACTACAGTGCATGTACTGGTATGTGGATTCTGCTGAAACTGTTCTAGCACAGCCTCCTCCATTTGTACAGTGCAAGGGCGATCAAGTTACTGTTGTTCTGCTTGCAGGGATCCTATCTCAGGAACACGCTCATGCAGTCGTTAGAAGAAGGTGTGAGATCTCAACCGTCTAATCACAATGCATTTGGTGTACGGGTGCCTTGCAGCATGGCTATTGTATTGAGTCTCCCCATACAACAGGTGCATGTCCAGCAGCTCAGGGAACATGAAGTCTGCCATTCAAAACCTATTGGAATTGACAATGTTATTGTATGTGCTATACAGTAATCATTATGAACTTTCCAAAGTTGTGACACAATAAACACTGAACACACAGTACAGTACAATACGAAGACTTACCTTTTTTTTTTGTTTACCCACTGTGTTATCTAATGCATGCTGTTGGTCATCGTCAAACATAGACGGACAGCTCTTCAACAATGGCAACCGACCTGACGCATGTCATAGAGGATGTGTGCACTGAGACCCCTAACCCATCCATGTTTTCTGTGCCTCTAGTGGCAAAATGGTCAAAGTACATGACTTTCAGTACATACAAATGTTGTTCCTCTTGACTTTCTATCATCCCCCAAACGTTGTAAACAACCTTTTGTTCCATACTGTATAGTATCAGGATTTATTTCTATAAAATGAGGGATGTTCAAGAAATGTCACCACCAGTTATTGTTCATTGTGGTACTTATTATTGTTTTGTCTTATTACACATTTGTTTTGTCTTATTACGCATTTGCGTATTAGAAAATTCACCAGTGCATCCACCGATGCACACTGGTTGTTCCAATATTATTATTCTGGTTGAGTCTGTTTGAAATGATTGATCCACCAGTTCAACTGGCCTGAAAATTCAGTGGATCTTGTGGATATACACCAAAGCATCAACCAACAAAATTTTTGAATGCATTCTCTGAAAAATGGAAGTTAACACACCCACAAATTGTAATTTTAAAGCATTCAAAAGTAATGCGGACGTCAAGTTTTACAAATAGGCAATGAAAACTTTAAAATTTGAGTGTAATGGTATTAATATATGCCTGAAGCAGATGAAAACACAGCTAAATATCGACCTGATGTTCGAAAAATGCCTCAACCAGTGTACACTGGTGCATCAACGACTTGTGGATTCACTGATGAATTTTCGAATACGCTATATGAGTTTTGAAGGTCAAAACCAACATAGCACAGATTTTGTCATTTTGTATTTTTGCAAACATCTGTTAGAAGCAAAATACCAAATACGTCACTATTTTTGTATACAATATCTGGTCACGTGATCATTTTATCAACAAAATTCTGCTATTTTGGACACTGCCTTAAGATATTGCAATGTGGCATTCTATCATAGACTATATGGTTTATGCATATGATTTTACCCCTTCACAGGATACAGTATAAAACCTGTGGCCCGGGTATCTCCTTATTAATTTAATATAGCAGTCTGGGAGATTTATATCGTAAGTTATAACTTTTGTATTAAGCATGTGTGATACACTATCCAAGGTTTTTTCAATGTCTATAAATAATGCTCGAAATAAGAGGTGAGTGGTCGAGTGTTTTCACCTAGTCAAACTCTTCATCTTGCAGGATATTGTTTCGCTTAATATGAAAATGAATCCACCTTAGCATTATACATTGTACTATTTTTCCATGTTTTCACATCACTACAAATATTTGATAGAATGCTCAGCTGAATATATTTCCCTCACTGCAAAGTCATCATCTGATAGCTGTTTGCACCTATAAAGTTCGACAGTAAGAAACAGCATTAGTTGTTCTTCGCCTGTCTGTAAAGTCCACATCCAGAACTTCTTCACAATCAAGGATAACAGTGGGTAGGAAGTTTCCTCCTGAAGGTGTAACTTCAAAATTCTTCAGAGGTGAGAGTACTATGTACAATTATTCTATGGATACTTTTTTTTTTTTATAATCTGTGATGAAGTAATAAGTCCACATTTCATCATCTTTGATAATCTGGCTCAAGAAATCATTACCTTCCACAGAAACTGTGAAGGAAATGTAGAAAATACAAGAATCTTTAATCTTTGTGTTGGGGTTTTGATGATTTAGAGATCAATCTTGAGCAAACTTCACAAAATTCTTATTGGTCATGGACAGTGGGTTGTGCACTTCCAATACATCCAAATTACACACAACAGTCACATTACAATTACTGGGGATCAGTTCCTACATCCATGCCACATTTTCTTTTGTGATAGATGTTGGCCTTCCTTATCAAAATAAGGTTGTAATTTGGTGTTCAAACTTCTGGCACTGCTTCACTATGAAGTAAGTTTAGACAATGTGAACTTCGTCAATATTTGAGTGAGATATATAAATAAGTATTAATTTGCTTCTTACTGGTTTTTGTGGGAGAGATATTAAGCTTTATAATTCATTTGTTATCAGTGTTTGTCAGATTCCCTTGGTTTGGGAAACAATTGGCATGACAAAGACAGTAATACTTACACTTGCAATAGACAAATAAGCACTCACAAGTGGCAACATGAACTTTTCATGATCGCGAAACACCGTAGTTATTTTGCGAGTTTTGGTGTTTTTTTTTTTTTTTTTTTAGAAATCGCAAATTTGGCCGATTTGTACATTTTGGTTGCAAATTTCGTTATTTCGTCTCTTGTAGTATAGAAACATTCAAGATTATATACTATGCAATCTATATTAACATCCAATTTTTAAGTCTCCTGTTAAGAAATAAAATAATAAGAGAAAAACTGCGCAAAAAGTCTCAATCTATTATATACTTGCATTACATATGCTGTACATAACCTCACTTTGCTATTTACAACAAATCACGTAACAATCATATGAACACTGTCTAGTCAGACAGGCAGCAGTGTTAGTGTATTACTGGTTCTATTTTGCTGTTGCTTTATACTGCAGATTACAGAGTTAGGTAAATCGCTTTCCGTGTTAATTAAAGCTGAAAACACATTGATACAAAAAAAAAACAAGAACGATAACGACGCCAAACATTGGTAAGTGTTTACACGAGAGAGAAATTTATAGTGTCGTATGTGTTCGAAAAACGTTAAGTGATGCTGAACTTTTATGTTTAACTACACAAACACCTACATCATGTAACTATGATACGTAATTTTTTTCAAAACGTAAATCATCCACTCACAAAATAGTTGAGGTTACATATTTATGCGAACTGCATAGCCTCCAAAGTATTACGTTTAAACTATCAATCTTGAAAAATTGATTGTTCTTTTAGCATACAGCTATACGACATCTGAGAAATATGGAGCGCACATGAAGCAGCAATGTTAAACGTGACAATTTCTTGGTACACCCTTGTTTTCACATCTCAAGATATTACTTACTTACCAATATAATTTTGCCCTTTTACCCAAAATTACCAAGATTTTATCATTTTTGATTGACTGATAGAAATCTTAAAAAAAAAAAAAAAAATTAAAAATCTTACGTCAGTGTTTCACCTCCCTCAATAGAAGATGCTGCAAAAATGGTTTGGCTCATTCTGAACGTGAACCTGGCATGATGTACCAGTTTTTTGATATGTATGTACCAGGATTTCCAAGTGACTTATCATTTGAAGCAAACAGTTTATGTTACTGCGCATGCTCGGGTAAAATAAAACATGTCACATCACAAATCGCCGTCATTTTGGTAAACAATCAATTGCTTTGTGTTACAAATTGTTCTTACAGCAGGTCTACAATTTATAACTTTTTAGTGTTATAAATTATTAAGTTTATTAAAATGATATGTCAGTGAACAAAACATTCTACATTCAAACAGTGTTTATGTGTTGCGTCGCAATGCCAAAACACCATATAACTGCCCTTGATAGGGCAAAATAATTCACTTCAGATGGTCTATATTCAACAGACAAATCCGTTTTATTCTGTAAATACTGTAATTGCAGAATCACTTGGGATCGTAGACACTCAATTTTAAAACATATCAACATTGAAAAACATAAAAAGTGTCATGTTTCCTCCTCAATTACTGTTTCATTTCTGCAGACAATTGATAGCTGTGCCCAGGTAGCAAAAAAAAAGAAGGAAAACTGAAGCTAATCATTTTGCCTTGGAAATGACTAAAGCGTTCGTTAAATCTAACATCCCGCTTGAAAAGCTACAGAACCTCAGTTTAATGAACTGGATGAATAAATAAAATTGAAGGTTTGTATATATACTGTGTAAGTAGGCCGAATCTCTTTGTGCAATGCTTGCTTTTTTTGTCTAGTTGTGAAAACCAAGTTGCATCACAATATTAGAACCGAAGGAACATACTGTTAGTCAAAATATACATTGTGAATCATAGGAGCCAACTAGTAAACAAAAATTTTTTGGTGCATGAAGTACTCCTAGAATTTTAATGCTAATCTGAAAGAGTGAATTTCAAGCTTGGATTTTGGCCACTTTTGTGAGGCCCTGTAGTTTGCACATTTATCACAAGTTAGTAGGCCTAACATAACACCTAGTACAGTACATATCACAAATTTTGAGGGAAAAATATGTCCCCTTATTAAAAGCCCTCTCAGCTGCAGTGTCAAGCAGGATGTTCGTAGGAAATCTGTTTGTATTTTGGCAGACGAAACCACAGACAGAAGGGGCAAGTGTGTGTTTGTCGTTCTCTTTCGTCTGTTGAAACTAACAGACTCACAGAAGATCTTTGTGGCAGGGGTACATTTCCTGGAGCAAGCCAATGCGACACTATGTGCCCGGGCAGTGCTGGATTCCATAAAAGAGTATGATGTCAATTATGATTCTGTAGTGGCATTTCTAAGTGATAGTGCTCGGCATAGGCATAATTCGGGGGTGGCAGTTGCCACTCCAATATTTTGTTGTAGGAAAACAACAAATTTTCATAATATTACAAACTTAGAAATACAAATTTTACTTGCACGTTTTCTGTTGCTCTGCTTAATTTAGCTCAATGAAACACAATGATCATTGCAAGAGTGTATACATAATATTGATAGAAATTGTTCAATTTCCCCCCCCCCCCCCAATTGTAATTAAAGTGTCGCTAATAAGTTCCGAAACAATTCTGACGGCCATGGGCAGGCCCCGAATGCCACGGACTCTGGACTCCTACAACCAGTAAACAAAGCATTATGACTCATCCTCCACTCATCCGTGCCACCCTAGCAACTAGTTACCAGTCAGCTCAATGGTGGTTTGTTGAGGTTACAGTGTAGTCGTCTTGTGCATCTCCTCCTCTTATATTTAACGGCTGTTCTGTTTGCTGCATTCTTCAATTTTTGTAATTGCAAAATGGTAACCTACTGTACTAATTTTCTTAGGTTTAATATGTGCCAGTTTGCGTTAAGGGTATTCAAGTGTGGGAAATTCATAATTTTATATTTGTACGAAATAGTGTTAGTTTTGTAGACGTTACTTGTGACTATGTTTTCCTCGTAGGAAAAATTTTTAGTGCTAATATTTTTCCCATAACAGCACATTAAAGTCTACAAAACTAACACTATTTCATACAAATAAATTATAAATTTTCCACACTTGAAACACCCTTATGTGCCAGTTTGCGATAATGTTTATTACAACATGTTTGTTGTATTTAACAATAGGGGGCTTGGTCAGGAGCATTTACGCTCTGAATCATGGGTAGAATCAGCTGTTTTTGTACAAACAATGCTGAAAAATGTATATGCTAGCATGGATTTGAAACGTTTGTGTACATTAATTAACACTTCTATACAATTGAAGTTAATAAGACCTAATAGCATGTAATTTGGTAACATCCATAGTAATTTCTTATACCTACACTCATTACAAGTTTTGGGGGAATCCTTTCACACAAGTAAGGTAAACGCCAAACGGACAGTTGGTCATTATAGGATACGTGGTCAACAGTCGAAATTGATAAACAAAAAAAAAAGATTTGTTGCATATATCGATTGTATCTATAGTGCATTAAAATCTATGGAATCTGTGATTTCAAGTGCATAAGGTGTTATCCCTGGCAAGGAGTAACAGAAGAATGAAAAATGTCTTGTGATTACCGACTGCAATGCTTCCTTATGGCCGAACATGGCCTTGAAGTGCAAAAGATATCTTACTAGGGACTCCCCTTAAGTCACCAGCCTGTCAACATCAAGATCATTTATTTGATTTAGCGCTGCATTAGTAGATGATGTAAAGTTTATTATATGACGGAAACAAATTTTTTAAAATAAATAGGTTTATTTTTACATAGAAACTTAACCTGTTAAGGGTGTCTGAAAGCTTTAATTTTAGGTGTAAAATTTGGTTTTAGATGGTTTCAAATAAAAGTATAAAGAAAATTTTTTTTAAATTAAATTTTTGTTCAAACATCCTTTTAAGTGGTTAATGTTAAGTATACTTGCTTGATTACATTTAGTTTATTTGGCTATGTTCATTGTTTTTTCCAGGCTCGGAAAAACAAAAATGGCAGAGTTCCTTGCTATCTTACTTTTGCCCAGATCCGCTGCCAAGCAAAAAGCAACGGAGTTTGGAAGATGAACCATCAGAAGGAGGCACATTAGGCTCGTCACCCACCCACCCACTCAGTCATCATCATCTTCCAATGACAATATTTTTTCTACAGAATGGTGTAGGTCTATTTCCAGCTGTTCCCCTCAAAGAAGTTTGTTAATAGTTAGTGACACCCTTGTCAGTACAATGGGTGTCTCAGTTCATTTGGCCCATTGTCAATCAAAATGATTAATAAACATGATCCTGGTCATGGTCCAGCTCTGGTTATAGCGCATGTTAAGGAAGGCTCATTTTAACCAATTGATTTGATATTCCCTGTGAAAGATGGAAGGAAATTTAGGCCAGAATGGTACAAAATGTTCCCTTGATTAGAATACAGTCCACTAAACAATAGAGCATATTGTTTTGTCTGAAGTGCGGTTTACCAGCCAGAAACAAAAACGAAAGCAGATGATGCTTTCACTCTCAGTGGGTTTTCCAAGTGGATGAAAACTGTAAGTGTATTGAGAAACTTCAAAAGGGTAGCTCACATATGAGTAATAACGTTAAGCTTGCTTCTTTAAAAGAATCAGACAAAAGTGGCACTGTTGCTGAAAAAGTGTTCAGTATTCTGAAGATGTACAGCAAAATAGATTGTATCTGCAGGCTTTGTGCAAATCATTGGTATTTTGTGGCAGACAATCTATTGCACTAAGAGGCCATGACAAATCTGTAGATTCAAAGAACAAAGGAAACTTTTTGGAGCAGCTGATGGAGCTTCGCTCCAAGGATAGTAATTTAACAAAGCAGTTCTATGTAGAGCATTAGAAGAATTTTCAATAATCATCAGCGACTTTCCAGAATGAGCTAATTTCCATTATTGGGAACAAATCAAGCTGCACATTGGCAACAAAGTTAGAGAGGCAAAAATTTTTGCCATTATTGCTGATTAGACTCAAAGCATAGCAAAGTATGAAGAAGTAGCTGTTTAGAGGCATGTCAATGAGAATTTATAAGTTCATTTTTCATTTGTAGCGTTTTATCATGCTGAAGAAACTGATTGTGAAATGTTGGCAAACCTACTTAAGAATGTTTTGGTTTCATTAGAGTTGGACATTAAAAATTTGCATGCTCAGTGCTATGACGGGGCTTCAAACATAAGAGACCTGTATAAAGGAGTTGCAGCTAGGATTCTAGAAGAAAACCCTACTGCAATGTACATTTACTGCAATGCACATGTATTGAACTTGTGCGTTGTTACCTGTTGCGCAGGTGTGACTTCAATGAGAAACACATTCTTTGTACTTCAAAGTCTTTACAATTTCATTGAAAAGTCAACTAAATGACATGCTGTTTTTGAAAAAATTCAACGAAGTACAAAAAAGTTTTGTGGTGGAACGGTAATGCTGAAGTCCTTGAGTGATACCAAATGGGCTTGCTGTGTAAAAGCTGTGCATTCTTTGTTAGATAACTTTGAAGCCACTCTGTTGGCTCTACAAGAAATTTCACAGACTGACCTTGACATTGGTGCACAAGGCAATGCTCTGTTAAAAAGCATGGATGATTTCAACTTTGTGTTTACTTTTACTCTGAAGAGTTTTAACGTAATTTAACTTATTATCAAAGACCCTACAGTCTAGCAGTGTGACCTACAAAGTTGTGAAATCTTTGAGGAGGAACAGCGTGCTTGAAGTTTTACGATATTTTAGAACTGAAGAATATTTTACTCAATTGTTCAATCATTGCACGGAGGTAGCTAAGAAATGTGGGTTTAGAGCAACAGAGTTGCCAAGAAAAGGCAAAATTTCAGTGAAAATTGGCAGTGGGAGCTCCATTTGAGACAGTGCAACAGTTCTACAAAGTGACAATACTGAATCCTGTTATTGACATACTGGAGCAAGAGATAGAGGCCAGGCTTCAAGAAAATAACTTGGATGTTCTCAACCATTTAAGTCGTTCTAAGTGGAAGTGAAGTAGATGTGGCCAGTGTAGAATATGTTTGTAAATTTTACACTTTGAACAAGGAACTTCTTCTGTCTGAGCTGCAGTGTTATTACAAAATGGAAGAATCAAAAAACAGAAATATCCAAGAAAGAGCTGCTCTTTTTGTAGAAAAGTATTTGAAAATTGTGTGCTTTCTAATTTTTGACCCTTTCCGTTTGTTTTTTACAGTTCCAATGAATTCAGCAGCCTGTGAGGTCTTTTTCATGCTTGTGGCGTTCAAAAATATACTGCAGAAACAAAACCGGCCAGGAGAGGTTATCCTCTTTGGCTCTTTTGGCTATTGAAAGGAGTATCAATGTCGACATTTGGAAAGTTATTAATGACTTTAATTCAAATAGAAAAAGAAGAATTCATTTTGTGTTAAAATATGATGTGATCAGATTATGTAAAATAATATAAGAAGTTTTGTTTTTTGTCCATGTTGTTTGCTTGATTTTTATTGTTAAAGATAAAACCAGGCCAAGTAACAAATAAATTTGAATTAGTCGTACGTTTTAATTCTGAGTGAATGTTCTTTACTTAAGAGGTTTGCTTATTAAATTTAAGTGATTAACATAGAATGTTAAAAGGAAAATAGCGAATATTAGTAATAATTTTGTGGTTGCAAATTGCTCTCAAAGGGCTTTAAAATCTACCATTTTTTAAGATTTTCCAGGGGGGGGGAGGAAAAAACACCCCCCCCCCCCAAGTCATAGACCTTCTGATAATCCATGCCACTCCAATCAAAATGCTCAAATTACGCCCTTGGTGCTCGGTATATGACCAAGTGCAGTGCTTCCCTAAAAGTAGTGTTGGGTGACCAGATACTGTCTATTCAGTGCTGGGCGCATAAACTAAATATTCTTGGCAGCATCTGGCCTAAAGTTCTGACATAACTGAACACAGCAGTAAGCAAGGTCAAATCAGTATTCCTCAACACCCGAAAGGGGAAACATCTCGATTCCAAGTTTTTAATGAAGTATCCAAACAGGGAGAAAGGTATCTGCCAGTTTCCCCTGCCTTTCGTGACTCATTAGAACGGTTGGTTCCAGTCTGTGATATACTCATCTGAATATATTTCAGACCGAGTTTTTTTCAACTGAAGACATGGTGAATTTGCCAAACTCAGGGGTTGGATTTTTCAATTCATTGCTGCAACTGGATGCCAAAAAAATCTTAGAGCAAGCTACTTTCGTGAAGGAACACCTGCAAAGTTTGACCTGATTGAGCATTTGGAAAGATCAGCATATGCCACAAGTCACTCACTGGTCAATAAACTTGTCCTTGTAAAAGAGTATTTATCGCTGGTGGCTTCAGGAATATTTAGTACAGACACAGCTGCCACTCAAGACAATTGACAACAAAGTCTGTCAAGCTGAAGTGAAGAACGAACTTCAGCATGCTGCATCGTTGTCCATGGACAAATTGCAGCTGGTAATGGCCACTGTTCCTGTGAAATTTTTTTTCTAATTCTGGGGAAGTTGTTTGATCCCACAAAAGTTTTGTTAAATGAGGTAAACAATGACCTGATTGATTTGTTTACCACTCTCCTTGTCATGAAAAATTGCAATCTCACCAGTACAGACATTGCTTGAGGTTACACTTGGATGAAAGAAGTTGTTAAGGAATGAACACGCGAGTCATGGGCAGAAATAATAGAAATCCTTTTTTTCATGAAAAATGAATTCCCTGACTTTGTATCTGCTTCTCTGAAATGTGTTTGAATTCTATGTTCGAATGTAGACAGCGAGAGATTTTTTTTTCCTCATAATACAGTCATCACAGATAGGAGGCATAATTTGCTGGACAAAAATGCTGAACTCATGGCAACACTTGCTTTTGAGCAAACAGAATAAATTTTAATATTTCCGTAGGAATTGTAAGCAGCTCCAAGTGCAAAAAATTGTTTTTAATGAGTTTTTATACTGAGCATTTGTAATTCTAAAGTAATGTAACTCTTAGTAAGTAATCTGGTTGTTTTAAATGAAGAACTATGCATACATTACATTTATTTAATAGTTATTAGCGTAAAAATGTTTGTATTATATAGTTAGAAGCTTTTACTTATGAATAACAATAGTTACAAAACATTTAATATGACTAAATGAGCTTGCATATATTTCACAGCTTTTGGCATTTCTTTTCACCGCTTTTGACAGTTTTCCTTAATGCTTTTCAGTTTTTTTTATACACCAAAAAGTTATGTCCCTACTCATAAGACATAAAACATGAAACACTGGACAAAGGTAAAGCACTTTAGAAAATTTTCAAATAACTACTCTTAGTTACTGAGAAATGAAAGAAAACATGAATTTGACTTAGATTTATTCATTAAAAATGTTCTGTTAGAAAGGAAAATTATATTGTGGGGAAAACTAATGTACTGACACACTCTCAAAAATTAAAAGTGCCAAATATAGCTTCATATTACCACCATCCTTATAGAATGTATTTATGTGGGTGAAAATCTGAAAATATAAAAACAATTGTAGTACTGGTTTGTCAAAAAATAAAAAGAATTAAAAGTGTTACTTCTGATGCTCAAAGCAGAATTTAAGTCTTGCATAATTGGTAATGAAGTTTAAATCCACTACTACAGGAAAAATGTCACTTGTCTAAAAATCTCCAAAAACTAATCAAAGTGGTGCAAAATTACGTTAATAAAAAAATTATAAAAATGTACTAGGGGAAATTAACATGACAATACACACTATGTAATTTATACAATTATTGAGTTAGTTTAATTATTTTCAGGTCTCAGCAATAATGCAGAAAACTGAACAAGATATTACTGATGAAGAGAAGGAAGTTCTTCGTAATTGTTCAGAACTTGTAAAAGAAGTTAAGCAAAGGTAAGGTAGTGGTATGGAAACAGTAATATTACTCCAACTTTGATCAGGATTAATTCAGTGAATTTGTGCTCTAATTCAAAGACCTCTATGCATAGTAGAGTAATTTTGTAAAATTAGGTAATATTGCCATTAAATACTGTTCAGGGAATTTAATTAGTGCATGGATGTTGCTTAGTTAATCCACTTTTGAAAGCCCTGATTGGTTAATCCACTTTGGAAAGCCGTGATTACTGTCTCCTCTGCCATTTTATTTTGCATATTTCTGCTACATTTGACGTTAACAGTTGCTACGAGTCCACTCACTTACTCATACATTGACTGAATGAAAGTGAAATGATTTGGAATGTGAATACAGTATGTTATTTTAGGCCAATTCTTGTGTGATATGAATAAAACAACAGATACCAAGTTAAGAAAATTCATTGCCTACGGTTGAAACATCACACTTTTAATTTAATGTATAGAATTACTTTGTTTGCCTTGTTTAGACATTCATGTTGTGTATCCTCTCCTAGCTTGGGCTGAAGGAGAAGGTTGCCTGTGTTCTGTGTCACAGTTTTGGAAAACTGGAGTGTAGTGTAAGTGAACTGATTGGTGAAAAGTGCCATAAGTGTTTTTACATAGCAGTCAGTATTAAGAGATAGAAAATTATTGGTGAATTAAGTGAAGATAATCAAAATATTTTTGCATTAATCACAAGCAGTGCTGTTGTAAATATCTGCAAGTACATATAATGAAATCAAGTTCTTTTTTTTTGTAAAATACCATGATGTTTGTGGAAATTCTTGTTGTGGCATGTTAAGAAATCATAAAATAATAACCAAAGGACTTAGAGTGAGTGAAGAGAATTGGGGTGGCTCTTAACAGCGAAAAAGGACTTGGAGAAATCAAAACTGAACATTTAGTAAAGTAAAAAAAAATCACACATTAGATCTTACTGCTGGAAAGTCTTTGTGTGCTACATGCCACAAAACACAATTTGTAACAAAGGGAGAAGACGAGGATGGCTTTAGGAATGGAGATGATTTTATCTCTCCATACTAACATTGACATTTTGGATGCAACTTTTTCATACTTAAGATGATCGCCTGCTTCTAAAATACTTATGTTAAGTTCTGAAAAACAACCAGCTGCAGTTCGTTCAAACAAAGTTTGAAAAGTTATATCATAGCCTGAAAAAAAACACTTGATATTTTTGAGTTAAGTACAATTACTGATGAACCAGAAAATTTGTCTTCACCATCTGTTTCGACAGAATATAAATTGCTTATTGAAAAGCTGACAAAAAGTTGAGATTGCAAAGAAAGAAGTAAAGGTAAAAATATTGTGTTTACTGCCAGAATCATGGTCAAGAGAAAAACACAATAAATTTCAGGTTTAAGAACATTTTGTTAAACTGATCAAGAATTTAACCAAAATTCAGGGAATTATTCCAGACTAAGAAGAATAAAATGGGAAAAAGAATTCACAAAGACACTTTTAGGAAGGCTGCACATATTTCTATACTTGTGAAGAAAAGTAGCAGAATCCTTCCTGGTGGAAAATATTGTGTATTTGTATGAATTGAGCTGCTCGGGGAGAACATAATGGTATAGTGGTAAAGGATGGTGGCACCCATCATCCTTTATTCTGTGATATTGGTGCATCCTGGGTGGTTTGGTTGAGCACAACAACATGTGCTGAGTAGAAGTTCTAGATGTGCTCAACAGATGGCAAGGGGTGCTTTTTGGTGAACGCCAGTGGCTGCTCGCAGCGGAAACCTAGTGGTAAGCGACACATGAAATGGCGGGTGCCACAAGGGACCCGTGCACATTGGCTGTAATGTTGGCCACATTACATGCTTTACAAGAATACAAAGATTCTTTCAGTGACCTAGACAACAGCGATGAGGAACCTGAATACAAATCACTTAGCTTAAATGACTGTGAGGTACATAAAATGGTATATAAATTATACCGTCTGTATGTAGCAAACATAATGGGCTGTGCATGCACATACCATTATGTTCCGAAAGTACGTGTATTTGCAAGTTATGATTAAGCAACATTAAACACATGCAATAGGCGTGGTTCTAATAACAGTAACCACTGTTTTTATTCAGGTAACCTGTGATGGAGATTGAATACGTAATGACAAACTTGCCACTGTGATGGGTACCTGTGATTGAAGGAGCAACAAAACAGATGAAAAATTTTGGAAGAGGCTGAGATTCACTTCATTTAAAAAAATGAACCAAAAAAACCGGAACATGTATCTCGTATAGGTAAAACTGTCCAAAAAAGATATGTAGGGCCTGATTGTCTCTGTGCTCTTAAGTGTTAAGAGAAAGTTAGTCAGGAAAATGTGAAACACACATTTAAAGAATTCTGGGAAATAATGGATTTTAACGTCCAAAATGCAGATTTGTTTGGTGCTATGAAATGCAGTGCTGTTGAACGACTGCGTAAAACAGCAGGTGAAAAATCATGACAACAGTGGACTCTTACGTATTACATAAAAACAAATGGTAGTGATACCAGGATGTGTTGCTTTTCTTGCCATGCACTGCCTACAGAACCGTGCAGGATAGAGAACATTCAAAATAAAGTTACCTCTGGCACAAGCACTCCACCTCAAGACAAACGAGGCATGCACACGGTGCATCTGCATGCATATTCTGATGAAACACATAAGAGCACAGTGAAAACATACCAAAATATGAGAGCCATTACAGACGATTAAACAGTGGTGGCAGATTATACCTAAGTGCCGATGCAACAATTGCTTCCTATTACGAACACTATAAAAATATATTTTGTAAGGATATTTCTTATAAACCGGTTTCTGCTGACAAATATAGGCAAATTTTTATGGAAGAATGTAACGTAGGTGTAAAATCACCCAAGAATGATACATGCAAACTTGTGAATTAAATACATGCCTTTTGGAAGCAAGATTTTAAAACACTGAAGAAATTCCACACACAAAGGAAAAACATAGTTTTCTGCCCTTTGCGAGTGCTACCAAAATACATTGTTTCCCAACTTCCAGTTCGAAAGATTTTAGGATGTATAGATACACATCTTTGCAGAGAATTTGTCATTTGATGTTAAAGCAGGAGATTACATAGCATATATATATGACTCAAGATGGTGGCTAGCTGAAGTAAGAAAAGTGAATGAATCGGAGGTAGTCTGTGATGTGCACTTTTTTCACCTAGCTGAACAAGCAACTTCTTGTGTGGTTTGAGAATATTCTACATGTTTTGAACTTAAACAAATTCTGGACATTTACTGAAAAACTAAGATACATTGAACCTAAAATGAACACAGAACTGTTAACATTAATGGCCAAAAAGCAAAGACAAAAATATATTGAAAGTAGAAAATGCAGTAATGTAGTTAAAAGTAATTAGAAGGGGAAAAGTTTTGGAATACATGTTTTTGTGTGAGATTTTTTATAAAAACTTTTTATTGTAAAATGTTGTTCAAAATTATTTCAATATTTGTGGTTTAAGTTACTAAGGTGCACTAATACGTGATTATGGTAAAATTGTTGATTGTTTTGTAGAAAACAAGGCATACTGTGCCAGCGATACATGCAAAAAATAATATTTTTCCCGATTTTGGGTCAAAATATTTTAACTATTTTGATCACTTTCATCAAATTTTTGTATGGATGAAAATCTGAATGTATTTTGGTACAGTACTTGCATTCAACATATTTTTGCTTCAGCTTTGTGCCCAGTGTACTAAACAAGTCTTGAGCCTCACAGCTGCGCAGCTTTCTCTCAGCCATGGGAAATTTAATTTCATTGAATTTATTTAAAATGATTACCCTGGTATAGAAATTTGGTCAGGATTTTACTTTGTATAATTATTATGCATGTTTAAGCTACCGCGAATCAGAAATTTAAATTTAAGTACTGTTCATTTACGGCAAGAGATAGTCAAATTAAAAATATAGTTAAATTCTGTTCATGTGATGCATGACACTGAACATCTTTTCAGTAGCCATGATAGGACTGCAGATTACAAGGTTTTTCCTTTATTAAGAAATACATAGACATACCGAAAGTGTGAAAGGGGAGCAGCTTACACACATATCTAATTTACACTTAACACTGTGCAATGTTGCAGACGTCAGATTTGGTGGCTGGAAATCACAGCTCAAATTACTCGCTCGACAGAGACATGATACTTAAATAAAGGCACGATGTTAAAAGAAAATAAAAAAAATTCAAGTGTGTTTCAATTTTCTCTGTATTTTATTTTATGTTAAAACAGTTCACATTCTTAAATTAATGCAGTCACGAACAGTCAGCTTAACGCGCCAGTCATAGCACATAGTTCATTATGCACATCATGAAAAAAATTATGAAGACAGGAAGTAGGTAATTGTACTTTCTGGCACCCTAGTGACTTCCCACACTGACAGAAATAATTTAGTAGATGCATGTTTTTCATCTGAAAATTGAAGTTAAAAAAGAAATAAGGTCACTGGCTCAAGCGGGGCGAATTTTGTCTACACTGACAAGCACACAAGTGAAGTGTCTTCCTTGTGGGCTGCTTGTATTCTGCTAGCAGGCGGCATGCACTTAGGGCTAAAGTCGCCATGTGCTCTACCTCCATTCCTCACACCAGGGTGCCAAAAGCCTAACCAAATAAGGGCATGGGGTGGTACAGAATCCCTTCGGATACTGTGCGCACCCCATCACAAGCACTTCCCCATGCCTACCGAACTGTGTAGATGTGAAACAATCAAATTTCTAGAACATGTCTATGAATATTGTAATAGCCCTTATCTCCGATTACTGACAACCTCAACTGTGATTTCAGAAAAAGCAATTGTATGACAGATAAACATTCTAACATGGCCAAAACGTCAAATGCTGGTAAGCAATTACAATCCTTTGCAAAAGAAAAGAAAACCAACAAAATATCCTGATTAAATTAGTTTTCTTGTAACTGCATCATTACATTACCCACCTTGGTTTGCGAATAATTTCAAAGCAATATTTTCCAAATCGAAACGTACCTTGTATGCGGCTACTCTGCAGACTACTGCAACTTTGTTATTTACAAACAATTTAAGTTAACAAGCTGTTAACCAAACTCAATCACATTAAAAAAATTCACATCAATGTTAAAGAAGAGCGACTCTAGATATCTACTGTGATGTTAAAATAAAATGATACATACCACTTATCCATATTACAATTTAGTAAATGCCCATTATTGTTCCCTGCTAGGATCAGCACACAACATCTACAAAGGGGATCCAGGTCTGCCCAAAACTACAAAATGCCACTGCCGTACTCATTAGGCCGGTGCTAACAAAGAAGGGCCTCAGTCCTGTCCCAACGAAAACACACATTCTTTGTGCTATCTTTCAAGGGCACCATAATAATTGGTGCAACACTTTACAACACCTCAGCATTTGTATTTCTAGACAAAATATGTTTTGATTGCTCAATTTTTCTTCTAGGTGCATAATCATTACTCATATTTGTTGACATTGAATTTGCAAAATAGCAGAAAAAATAGCATTCATTCATTCCAATTTTTACATCACATACAGTGTAATTAAGTAATTTTAAACTAATTTTCATGATTGTAATTTTTAAAATTAAATTATGTATAATTCAGTATTGCTACATTCATTAGAACTTTTACGTCAACATACCTAGTAATTTTCAAGTTTACTTCCAAGATTATTATTTTTAAATTGAAATTCTTTTAACAAATGGAAAAATTGTGCATCACCCTTATATAGCTCTTCCTGTTCGGAGTTATGCTTTAAGTACGAGAAATAAATCACAATAGTTACAAATGCAATGGTAAAATTACATTTTATCTAAAACAACGTGTCTCATAGCTTATTTACTGGGCAAAAGTTTTTATACTCAGTAAAATTATACAGCTACTTTTCAAATTATTGAGCCAAAGGTTTACAAAAATGAAATCAAAATGGTAACTAGATTTACAAAAAAAGGTGACTAGTTCAGCAATAATTAAATACAAGGTAAGTACATATTAAAAATACATAATCTCTGCAGCAATTCATTACTAGTATTTTAATACAGCTGTTCAGCTTAGCAAGATGATACTTTTAAAATTAAATATTCTGGACATCATCACATTAGTATTTCTAATGTTCATGACAACACGATATTACTTAAAATGTTCTTGACAACACTGCATTACTTAACATAAAAATTGTATTTTTTGTTCGTAAGTCTTCATAATGCTGAATTGTTTTAATTTGTAACTTTCATTTTCCCTTTCCTTAAAACTTTCCTTACACTGTACTGCTGTATTTACTTCATCCCTCTTTCCTACATTAATATGTTGACATTAATATATAGTATATTTCTCTTAAAGACACATGAAAATAACAACTCTTTGTTTCACAATAATAATTTCTTACAAAATCAAGAACCCTTTACAGGCCAGCAAGTCTGAAACCTTTCACTAACCGTAATAATCGAATACTTCATTCACTGTTGCCTATCCGTGGGCTTGAGGAGGAAAATATAATTTACCCAGTACACATTATGACGTGCTTTTTCCTCAATCTTATATGGTCCTTCATATAACAGTATAATTTTCAATCAAAATCAAAACATTATCACTTAAATTATTACTGTACAAGAAAAATATTAAAATACTAAGTACCTGTTTTACTAAGTTGTAGAATGTCTGGATTCATTAAATTTTTTCTCTTTTTTCTTTCAGCTCCCTGCGTTCTCACTTTGTGTTTCTTTTTTCTTTCCTTCTTTCCAACAAACTTCCTCATACTGTCCTTCATTCTTTTCCTTTTTCCTACTTCTTGACTTTACCTCTCATTTTTTTTCCTCACTACTTTTCTGACTCAATATTTCAATCATTTCTGTCATCTTACAAAATTTTTCCCAAACAATAAATTATGGGCAGTAAACAAGTCTGTGATTGTCTTATAATTGTGTGTGTTTGTTTCTTGTAGGACATCATCATGGTGTTTCATTCTAGGGTACCCCCCCACCCCCTCTTGCAAAAACCTTGTACTGTTTTTACTGTGCTCTCAACAAACCCTGCTTGGTGTAACACAACAGCTGATCATAGCCACAGCTTTAATTCATTATTATCATGTTGTTTCACACCCCCTAAACTGGAAGTCTCCCTTCCAGTGCCACATCTCTCATTGGAGTATTTGATTCTGAACAGTTAAGTACGTACACCTTTCTCAAAATTATCAATCTGCCGCAGCAATTTATTTTCACTTACAGGAACCGAGTAACATTAAACATTTTTACGTTCAGTATGAAACTCTTTACTTACATTGTCACAACCAGTAATAAATTCATTGTGTACATCATTACAGCTAGCAATTTTGATCTGATTCTGTAAAATCCGTACTACTATATAAATGGGAAAGTGTGTTTGTTTGTTAGTCCTTCATTCACGTCAAAACGGAACAATGGATCAATGTGATTTTTTGCACAGAGATGGTTGGAGGACCGGAGAGTGACGTAGGCTACTTTTTATCTCGTGAAAATGTCTCATTTCCTTCAGGAAAATTCTTATTGTAATTTATGCAAAAGTGTGTTTGTTTGCTCTTCTTTCATGTCAAAACGGAGCAATGGATCGACGTGATTTTTTGCACAGAGATAGTTGGAGGGCCGAAGAGTGGGGTCACAGTGGCCAAGTGGATAGATATATATAAAATGGGGCCTTAGTAGCTCAGTGGATAGAGAGATTCCAATTGCGGTCTCAGTAGATAGAGCAATTCCAAGTGGAGCCTTAGTGGCTCATTGGATAGAGAGATTCCAAGTGGGGTCGCAGTGACTCAGTGGATAGAGATATTCAAAGTGGGACTGGGAAATGACGTATGCTACATTACATATTTAACAAAATTATTTCTGACATTTTGAAAGATGTACGAGGAGAAATAACTGAGTATTTGTCAGTAGACACAGTCATGGACATACAACAGAGCAATACATGTCCTGTAGAGTTCCTGAATTCTCTACAATTATAAGATGTGCCCTCATATAAGATCAAATTGAAATTAGGTGTTCCAGTCATGCTTATGCGAAATTTAGATGCACTGAGATTATGTAATGCGACGAGACTTAGTGTCACAAAGCTTCATTATTTATCCTTATAAACACGCGCATGAAGCAGCAGGTAAAAAATAGTAATCTTTATATATAAAATCCTTTGTGTGTGACTAAACCGCATCATCATTAACAAACCACTGGAGCAATTGAGACCATATTCACACCATATGTTATTGAGGTGGCAAGTAAGGTTTTTAGTTGTGTTTTATTCCGATAGGTGGCACTGGAGCCTAACTTATATATTTATGGGCCGATTTTGCTCATACTTGCAGGGAATGTTCATTGATCTAAAAGAAATATTTTTAT
The DNA here is from genome assembly GCA_029891345.1 of Dryococelus australis. Lineage (NCBI taxonomy): Eukaryota > Metazoa > Arthropoda > Insecta > Phasmatodea > Phasmatidae > Dryococelus > Dryococelus australis. The sequence goes on along the minus strand of CM056996.1, from coordinate 158,578,007 downwards.
TGTGCTTTGCATTCGGTGGGTTAGGTTCTGATAGGTGACACTGGAGTCTAACTTCTACATTTATGGACCGATTTTGCTCATACTTGCAGGAAATGTTTGTTGATCTAAAAGAGAAAAATGCCAACGATACCATGGCCAAACATCGGTCGCTGTACCACCAGACTTAATAGAGAGGATGCATTGAGAAGGCAAAATAGAATGTGAAAGAGGCAGAACAAGGTTCGCTGGGATCAGCTTGTGTGTGTTTCTCTCTCTCTCTCTCTCTCTCTCTCTCTCTCGCGCTCTCTCTCGCTCTCTCTCGCTCGCTCGCTCTCTCGCTCGCTCGCTCTCTCTCTCTCTCTCTCTCTCTCTCTCTCTATATATATATATAAAACATTACTTGGGGCAATTAATGTAGGTACATTTTCTAACCTAACCTTTTCCAATTTAACCCCCCAGCTTTCTAGCCTTGCGTTTTTTCAAGAAAGAGTCAAATGCATAGTGGAGATCTCAACTTTGTATAAAGCAAAGCTCAGCATTTTTATTTTTGCAGCTCGAAATATGGCGATATTTTCATACAGTAGAACCTTACTAAAGCGGCCCCTCATGGTTTTCCAGAAATATGGCTTTGGAGATAGGTCAGTGGCTATAGATGTTTTGGAAGTTTTGAACAGTTTTTGACCCTTAACCCCTGTAGTTAAAATTTTGCCATTTTTTGCATCAAATCCATGTTAAATTGCCTCTAGTACAAAAATGACACATTTTAAAAATTAAATGTTAATGTATTTTAATATGTGGACGTCTTCTGAATAAACGGATAACTCAGAGGTGTATACTTACATACCCTTGTCTCCCAAAATGTTAAAAACATCAAGTGGTGCGAGATTTTACCAAGCATTGCAAGTCCATGTTCAATCATCTCTGACTTAAAATCAACATTATTTTTGCATGGAATATTAATTTAATTCATAGTTAGAGGTCTTCCAAATGAAATGATACCCTACATATATACTTGACCTCCCCTCGACATAAATGTTTAAATGTACTGTGACCGAGTGCAAAGTCAATAGTGATAGTGCCAAGTATATTTTCAGTGGCTTCTTGCAGGAAAGTTAAACAATTTGTTACTGAAATATTTACTTATTTCAATAGACACACATATTCTGAATAAGTTGATATCCTGGAAGGACATATGCATAACCTCTTCATCACCAAATAATGTGCAAGCACTGAGTACCTGTAACTCACTGGTAGAGCCAGTTTGGGTTAATAATTACTGAAGGTCATAAAGAAACTAGTTTTAATTAAATATTATTAAATACTCACTTTCAAAATATGACGTAGGGGTCGACAAGGTGTGATTGCAATGAAGTAGCGTTCCTAACATTACATTTATTCACATGCGCTGGGTGTGGGAAGGGAGAGTAAGGCATGCACAATCAGTAACCTGCCAGCCGTTTACAGACCACACCAATGGGCTGCTTTGCCCCCTCCCCTTTTTTTCTGTTTTTCTTCCACGGTTTGTGACATTGCAGGTCACTAAGGTTACTGGTTTAATTTTTATTTCTTTCATCTCTCTATAACAACATTTATATTTTTAATTTGTGTACAGATCTTGCAAATCATGTTGGTAAGAATGGTTTATACCCTAGGCTTTTATTGTATACTAGCTGACCTGTGCAACTTTGTTCACACTATATTTTTGTAAAGTTATTAAAATAAAACCTACCATAGTTTCATTAAGGTTTTATGTTTAAAATACTAATATTTATTCTTTTAGGTTCAATGGAGTTATTAAATTACGCCCTGCCATCGTTTCGCACATGTTTTATGTTAGCATGATATTTAGGACTTTGAATTGATCTAGCTACTTTTTTACTGGGTTCTCTAGCCCCTGACCTTCTGCGGCCCCACTATTGGGGGCTCTAGACACTGGGCTACTGTGACCCCGCTATTGCGTTCTCTACCCACTATTGCGTTCTCTACCCACTGAGTTTCTGCGGCCCCACTATTGGGTTCTCTACCCACTGAGTTTCTGCGGCCCCACTATTGGGTTCTCTACCCACTGAGTTTCTGCGGCCCCACTATTGGGTTATCTACCCACTGAGTTTCTGCGGCCCCACTATTGGGTTATCTACCCACTGAGTTTCTGCGGCCCCACTATTGGGTTATCTACCCACTGAGTTTCTGCGGCCCCACTATTGGGTTCTCTACCCACTGAGTTTCTGCGGCCCAACTATTGGGTGCTTTAGCCCCTGACCAGCTTCGGCCCCACTGTTAGGTTCTCTAGCCACTGAGCTACTGTGGCCCCACTAGGAATAACGCTAGCCACTGGGCCACTAAGGCTTTTTGGAAGGAAAGGTTTACAGCCCATAGATAAAAAAGAAAGAAGTGACAAATTTTTTTTTAACAATGCTATTTTTTATCAAGTAATCAATCCTAAGAAAAACTTAATCCAGTGCCTATTTACAACCCTGATCATCTTCTTTTCTGGAACCGTTTGAGATATCTCGTTGAAACGAAGACTAAGTTGGTCCTGGTGTTATTATCTACAGACTGTGTTAATTTTATGTCAAAATGTTCAGCGGTTTTTGAGTAAAATCCGTTTGGACAGACAGACACAAAAAAAATTAACATTAGATATGGCGTAGTATGAAAAAATAATTATAAGTGAAATATTCAAATCACACACACACTTCAATTTTATTTAGTAATATTTAAATAAAAGGGGGATTGTTAGATATAATTTATTGATATTTTTCAGCTCTGGCATTTAGTTTATTTTGCTGTGCAGGTAGGAAAAAATGTAAGGTTAACACCATGGTGGCGGCAGGTAATTAGGTCGCCGGTGGGACGATACATCAGATGAGCAGGCTGGGCCAATCAGGAGTTAGCTTGTTAGTCCATCTGGGTTCCCGGCTCCATGTGGGCAATAGAAATCGTCGGGACATAGAACGGGAAGATGGTTGTAGAAATAGTCTGGTTAAAATATTCTAAAATTAATGTAACCAAGCAGAACAATTTAACTCGCATAGGTCAAAGACCAAAGTTTTTTCTTTATTTGGACTTCTAACCTCAAGAAATTTAAACATGTAAATTAGTAAGTTCTGCCGGAGGCAGCAGGAAGACCTTTTTAGTTAGGGACTGGTGCCTTAGCTCGTACGTTATGTGTGTGCATGATCGGACATAACTTTCATCAGCTCAGTTTAAACTAATGCAGTAACTTACTGTGCAATTATCGTGACACGGCAAGTGGCTCGTAAGAAAAGTCGGCCGTGAGGTAATGTGAATTGTTTTCTGTAACAAGTGTGACATTAACAAAAGAAAAATAGAGTAACTTAAAAAGAACTAAATTGCTGGTGTTTCATCACATGTTTAAAATTTGTAACATCTTTATAAAAAAAATATTTACCACCCAATGAACCGGTAATTATCGCAGGAGAGTTTTGAATGTGTATTTTGTAGGAGACGGTAAGCAGAAGACTACCGTAGTTGGAAACAACGGTGTCGCCCTGGCTATCATGTGACTCTTATTTACCCTCTGGTCAGGAAGCTGGGAGTGTAACAGGCTCGCTTTGCGTGTGTCCAATAATGCTTTCCAGGCATGTTCAATCACACTCACGGATTGCTTGTATGTTCAGTATGAATTATTTCTGCATATACCACTGCAGTGGACATTTTGATACACCTGAACATATTGTTACCATTTTATTACTGTGGACAAATTTGATTTTTGCACTACTCTTCTGAAGTCATGCATATGTCGCTTCAAATAGTTCATGCAAAATAATTTTGTCCTTAATTTTATAGCACTTTATGCAGTATATGTTATTGAAACAAATAGTTGTATCATTTATGCTGTTGACCATAAGTGATTACATTTACTTTTTGGTTATTGAGTAAACACAGCAGACTTGTGTAGTTGATGTAAACATTAAATGAGATTACTTGGCAATGTTTATATTGACATGCGGCGGAAGGATATACAAATGGAAGAAAGAAGAAACTACAAAGGGCTTTCAAAAGTGCTCACTTTCCCATAAACAGTCTATATATACACAGTCAAGTCACATTGTTATGACCACCTGTTAGTATCCAGAGTAACTGCCTTTTGCAGCATGGACAGCAGCTAGACAAGCTGACAGTGACTCAGTCAGGTGGTGATAGGCCTCCACAGGTATCTGGAGCCATGGTGTTTACAGTGCACCCCACAACTGTTGCGTGGCGGAAGAGACACTGCAAACACGATGATCGAGGTGGTCCCACAAATGTTCAATTGGATTGAGATCAGGGCTATTTGGGAGCCAGAGAAGAATTTTTAAGTCTTGATCATGCTCTTCCAGCTACGTACACACACTTCTAGCAAGGCGTATTATCGTGCTGGAAGGTCCCATCCTCCTGAGGAAAGACAATCATCATGTATGGGTGGACGTGATCGCTGAGGATGGATTCATAATCAAATCAATCAAGAGTGCCTTTCACACATGATGGCACATACAGAATACCACGAGAACATTTCTCAGATCATAACACTGCCCCCACCGCCTTGTGTTTGTCCAGCAATGGATGCAGTGTGTCGGTTCTCCGACGTTTCTTGCTGGACATGCAGACGTCCATTCATTCTATGCAACTGAAAATGTGACTCAATGGAGAATGCTATCTGTCGCCAATCAGCAGTGGTCCAGTCGCCATACTATCGAGCAAATTCCAGTCATTTTCATTGATGCACCTGTGTAAGCATGGGTACAGACACCCTCCGTTTACTCCGGAGCCCCATTCACAGAAGGGTTCCCTGAACTGTTGTGGTGGACGTGTGTTTGGATGCCTCCTGGTTCATTTGGATGGTGAGCTGTTCCACTGTAGCCTGTTGGTTGGCCTTCACGCACTGTTGTAGTTGACGCTCACTTCGGACATCAATGATACGTGCAACTCCACAGTTTCCACGACGGTTATTTCCAATAGTGCCATTTGTCCACTCACTATACACCTTAATCACGGAGGTACGTGAACAGTTCACAAACGTTGCTGTTTCCGAAATGCTGCCACCATTGGGCCGCAAGTCGATGTTCATCCCTTTTTGCAACTCTGTTAAATTGCTTCTCTTACCCATGACAGCAGGAAGCACACTGTGTACAGCCAGCCTGTCGGTCGCATTATATACCAGTTTCACCAGCCCACATAACGGGCAATATGTCATGGGTTACATGCTGCAGATGGTACTTCTAGTAGGTGGTCATAATAAGTCTTTCCTAACTCCACACTCATTTTAATGAAATTGCGAGTCCATAAAAGTTAACAAGTTTACAAAATCAATTAAAAAACCTTACCAAGTCAGAATAAAATAACTACGCATAAGTCGTCAATGAACAGTATTTAAAAAGAATGAGAAATCCAAGTCGTAATAACAGAAGCAAAGTGAGAAAGCAAGCGAGCGAGCGCACATTGGCAGGTCAAATATTGGGAAACGTTGATCTGTCTGAAGGGTGGAGGCTGGGCAAGGAGATGGAGTCAATGAGTATTAGCTAGAGTTTGCGAGGGGTTGTTAGTCATCTATTTTAAGATATGCGCTATGTCCAGTACAGCACTCACTAAGAGAAATGCAATATGTAGTTTTCAACCAATTTCCCTCAAATTTTCATCTATTTTTCATCCATCTTTGCCACAGTTCTTCGAAAACATGTTTTTATATAAATATGTATGCAATAAATAAGGTCGATATAGAGAGGTTTCACTGAACTATTTTTAGGTTACAATGTGTGGACAATGACTTATCCACATTACCATTGAGAATTTTGTCACACGTTCAAAATTGTTTGCTTCTCAGTCTATTAAAGCCTCTGAGGTTGGGAACGCGGGATTTATTAAAAAGTAATGATAAGAGAATATAATAGTAAAACAATTCTCCTTGTTCAGAAGACATCATAAATAATTTCTTTTTATAGGCTATTCATGGTAAAGTGAGCACTTTTGAAAGTCCTCTCATTTGGAATAATAGTCAATAAATATATTTTGCTTCAGCCATAGCGATGTTAAATTTCAAGTGCAGTGGAATATAAACACTGTTTATTACTTAGATGACAATATTTATTTAAAATGGTGTTTAAAGGATAAAAAAAATGGCTGAAAGAAAATATTAACTAGGACCTCAAAGTGCTCACTTTACCGTGAACAGCCTATAACAAGGAGTACTATTTATGTAAAATAAAATATTTACATCAAGTGTTTCTTTGTATTAAGGTATATGTAATTCCTGCTTAAGAAAATGTGAATTGTATTTAGTTGAAACTACTGAAAAAATGTGACCTTAGTTAGATTACTTTAATTTATTTCATAATTTTGGAAGTACTTTTTGTTCTTAAATTATTGCAATAGACATTTCAATACATTGGTGAATTGTGCGTATAGTTGTTATCTATTTTGAGACATCTGGTAGCTGTAAATGTCCTAGTTGCAAGTTTCACATAAAGTGAGGTGAGATGTTGACAATTCATTTGTTAAAAAGTGCAAGTCCGTGGCTGTACCAATAGTTAAAAAGCAAATCAATTTAAGTACTGTTTATAGTTGCTGGGTTTTTCAAATTTTTTTACCATGTAGTTTAAATCAATATTTGCCACTGAAGGCAGGAGTGTCATGGAACACAATTAAAATTTTTTTAACATACATGCTAACAAAAATTGCAAATTTTTTTGTTTTTGTGAACATTTTGTTCTGCTTCATGTGTGATGGTTTTATCTAATATGTTGAATGTTGGTTTTTAAACTTTAACAGGCACAGTAGTTACATTTGAATTAAAAGTCAATTCATTCATAAGGTAACTATGCACATCCTGAGAGAAGAAATACTGTATGTAAAATTTGAGCTAATACATACACACTACCATTGAGTTCCTTTCATCAAAATTAATGCAAAGCATGTTATTATTTATAATATTTTGTTTGGTATTGTTTTCTATATAAATGAAACAAAGCACTATAATAAGGCATGTATTATTTGGTGTATCATAATAGGTAGTCTCAAGGTTCAACAAAAATAATTATTGTGTTGATGCAACATAAATATTCATGTTGAAATCTAAACAACATATTTTAAAGAAGCCTTTAGATCAGGGCTGTCCAACTGGCGGCCCGTGGGCCACATGTGGCCCGCAGGCCGTTATATAAATAATATAAACATTAATTTTTCAAGAAAAAGCTACACAGCTACTGGTTTAAAAAAAAAACTAAACAACCATGACAAAAATATGAAAATCTTCCCCATTTACTTATTAATCAGGCCTATTCATAACTTCACAAACCCAATGTTGATTATCAATCTAATGTAGGCTCTATTTGAGAATGCCTTGTTCCGAAGAAGCTGCACTGAATAACTCGAGTTGAGCTGGGAGTGGGGAGAGCCATCATGAACGGTGCAGTGCTCAACGGAATAACTTTACACTATATGTCGTTGAAGCACACGTTAGCAAGCATCCACCCCTTCACTCACTCAACATGGACTCGACTGACTATGCATATTCCCCTCCCACTGGTTATTCTACTCCCCTCCCACTGTCAAGTGTCAAGTGAATCAGTCACACAACTATGTTACCTGATACGATACAGTGTCTGTGTCTTATTGTGGGTTGTGGTGTTTATTTGCAGAGTGTAGATTGTACAGTTTCTTTCGCTTGTTTTGTAAAGATCAGTGGAAAGTCAGTGAAACTTTAGATTGATAGTGAAAACAGAATTTACAAAGAAAGTTGGGAAAATGATTATTTAATTGCAAACAATGATGGGAAGTGGCAATGTTTGGTGTGTATGCATGTTGTTTCAGTGCCTAAGGAATATAATGTAAAAAGACATTATTCGACAATGCACGAGAGCAAATTTGCTAATTGTAAGGGAGAAGCAAGATGTGTTTTATTGGGGGGACTTTTAAGAAAAAGTTGAAACAACAAACTAGTATGTTTCAAACAATGTCGCATGTTTAAACGCGTTCTCTGTATGCATCTTATGAAGTTTCTCTTGAGATTGTGAAGGTCAAAAAACCCTTTACTGATGGTAGTGTACTTAAAAGGTGTGCTATCAAAATGACAAAAGCTTTTGAAGACATTAAACTAGCTGACAAATTTGAGTCAGTACCGCTTTCCCACCAAACTAGAAGAATTATTGACATGGGGGAACAAGTAGAAAAATCGATGCTCAGTTTTGTTGAAGAAAGTATATATTTCTCCCTTTGTCTCGATGAAAGCACCGACCAATAAAATATAGCTCAGCTATTAATATATGTACGCACCACTTCCAAAGATTTTTCCATTAAAGAGGAGCTATTTGATGTGTGTTCTCTACATGGCACCACTAAAGGAAAAGACATATATGATACTGTGAAGAAGTCGGTTGATAGAATTGGAGGTCTCAGTAAATGTTCGGTAATCGTAACAGATGGAGCACCAGCAATGACCAGGAATAACACAGGATTAAAGGGATTGCTTATGAAAGATGGAGTAAATTGCCCAATGATTCATTGTCTCATTCATCGGGGAGCTTTATGTGGAATTTCTGTGATGCAAGATAGAGTTTTCAAATTTGTTGTTACAATTGTAAATAAGATAAGATGAGGACAGACTGCTCTTTTACATAGGCAACTTAAAGCAGTTTTTGGAGGACATAGATTCAGAACATGGAGACTTGTTGTGTTCAACCATGTAAAATGGCTAACTGCAGGAAAGTGCCTTGAGAGGTTTTTTTTTTGCAATTAGACAGGAGATTTATACATTCTTACATACATATGTAAAGTTTGACACCGTACACTTATAAAAAAATAAAAAAACCCAGAATTTTTTAGGCAGTTAGCTTTCTTGACAGACTTGACCAACCACCTCAACAAATTCAATCTCTCTCTTCAATGAAGAAACAAGTTAGTATCAGACATGGTGGGAGTGGCAAATGGATTCCGAAATAAGCTAAGAATTTGTAAACACTCTTAAGAAAAGAATGAATTAACACATTTTCCCAGCTGTGAAGAAATATTGAAAGAATTCAAGGGGCAGGATAAAGTACTAGACATTTCTGACTGCTCTTTTGTCTTCAAGCCGATCCCTTCTTTCAGACCAGACATGAAAACTGACCTGATTTTTTTTCAAATTGCTGTCTGAAGATAGATTGTATAATTTACGAGAGTTGGTACTAAAAATGACATCAATGTTTGCTAGCACTTACATATGTGAAAGTGAGTTTTCTACAATGAAGTTCATTAAAAATAAAAACAGAAGTAGCCTCACCTATACTTCACTGCGTCATCTCCTGAGGCTGTCTACACCGGAGCTAGATATGAACATACGGTCGTTGGTGGATGCAGCTGAACAGCCACAATCTTCACACTGAGCTTAAATTTTGCTTAATGTATTACTTATTTTATTTGGTATGTAAATATTTACCCACTTTGATTTCTCAGTAATTAAACTATTAAACATTGTTTATAATAATAATATTCAATTAAAATATGTTTCTTAACTGTAGCCTAGTGGCCTAGCCTAATTTAATACTTTTTTATCTTTGTACAATATAAGAAATTTGCCAAAACTATGGTACGGCCCGTGACTTTGCTAGAATTTGAATTGTGGCCCCGGAGCCCTTCCAAGTTGGACAGCCCTACTTTAGATCATATTCCTGTACTGTTCCATTTACAGTTCTAATGGCACCATCATTGTATCACAACATATGGTTTAGCTCTATTGTATATGTGAATGTCCACAATAGCAGTCTAATCAGTGGAGTTTTGTTGTAGTTATATAATCTGCTTATTGGCCATTCGTACATAAATGTAGAGAGTTAAGATTTAAGAATGTTATGAAACACATTTTAAATCTAAATTTCAATGGGTTGTTTCTATTAATTATAATCAAAGAATAATAATTATACTGTTTCTTTATATACTCATTCGTAAAAAAAAAAAAATTTATCACCATGAACAAATCACGTGTGTACAACGAATGTTGCCACACAGTATCATCATAGCCTGATGTGTTTTCCATGTACATTTTATGTTGTTCTCTTGCACAGATGTGCCACTAGGGGCATACATGTCCCTCCATCATTCATAGCTGCAAGACACAGAATAAGGCCTTAGAAGCAGTGTGAGCCACAGAGTCAAGTTCATTGAACATGCAGCATGCCCTAACGGTACATTCAACAAGCCTTTGCAGAGCTGGATGAGTTTGAGATAGGCTGCATCATCTACCTCTGAGAGACAGGTTGGAAGTTTTGGAACATTGCTCGCCATTTGAACCGTTCTGCCAACACTGTGAGTTGGTGTTGTACACATTGGGAACAGGAAAGTACACACACCCATTGAGAAGGCTAGGGTTGACCCTGGCAGACCACCAGCAGGGAGGATCGTTTCATCTTGTGACAGGCTGTAAGCACTCCACTGGTTTTGCTGTGCACCATCCAGGGACATATTACAGCAGCTCAGGATATACTTGTGTCCACTAGTACCATATCAAGGTGGCTAGCAGATTGGGATCTGTCGTCTTGGTGTCCCTTGTGATGTCTACCACTATGACCTCTGAGCATCGCCGAGCACGTGTGAACTTCTTCCTAGAACAGTCAGCATGGCAGCTTGCAGATATGCGAGTGGTGTTTAGCGATGAATCACAGCCTGGATGCAGATGACCACTGAAATAGAGTCTGGAGACGTCCTGGCTATTGCCATGATACACACTTCATTGTAGTGTGGCACACTGTCCCAACTATAGGTGTCGTGGTACACGGAGCCATTTTCTATGATTCCCACACCCCACTGGTAGTGATTGAAAGAACCCTGATGGCGTGGGGATAAGTCCAGAAAATTCTGCTACCATGTGCGCTCCCCTTCATGGTGCTAGTTGACAACCTCATTTTCCAGCAGGATAATGCCCAGCCTCACACAGCACTGGTATCTCTGGCTTGCTTTCCTGAGGTCAACGTGCATCCTTTGCCAGCAAGGTCCGGAGATGTTTTTGACCAGATTGGATGGCAACTTTGACTGTTGGAAACTATGGCATATTTGGAGGGTTAGGTGCACCAGCTGTGGTAGATTCTTCCTCAGGAGAACATCCAGTATCTGAATGTCTCCATGCCGGACTATATTACCGCATGTGTCTATGCTACAGGTGGTCCAACAACATACTAAGTGCATCCTTGGTGTAGTATAATATATTTTTTTTTACATACTGCCATGTTCTGTGCCTGTATCCATTTACATGCTTCTGCAATGGCACCTTCAGCATAAATAATTTTTTTTGTAAATGAGTGTACATATAAATTTGTTAGTATAAATGTAAATAAGTAAATAACATGTTATACCACCAGAAATTCTGCACTACACAAGCATCCAAGAAATATTTTATAAAACTGCCAGAATAAGTAACTAAAAGAATATTTTCAGTGTTCGGGTGTGTGCACACACATGCACACAAATGATCACACCATCTCAAACATAATACAGTAAATGTTGTATAAAACTGTCAGATAAATTCTGACAAACTGTCTTTAAATTAAAATTGGATATCAATGAAGTGGCTCACCCACTTCTGTAATATTTCTAAATGTTCTTAACTTGGAAATACATTTTTTGTGATATCTTAAATGAAAAGTAAATAAATATATACATATATGATTTTGCTTACATTTTGTTTAGTGCTTTGTGTACAATTGATTAACGATAACGTCAACCTTTTCTGAAGCCCTGCAAAATTTCTACTTTCGGTTACAGATTACATATCCTTCCAATACACATAAACATGAACACTGCCATGTGACTTCTACTTTTATAACTGTCAAATGCATTGGTTGCTATTTACTCCTGTCCAAAGAACTATGTCATATTGCAGAAACCATTTCCTACGAATGTTCATAATTTAGGCCTATAACAATATTTAGATCAGCTTTATAACTATTTGTTACGCATAATATAGCATGTTACACATAATACACATTAATATTTTGACGGTGTTTGTTACAACTGTGGCGGAAACAACAGTAGTATTTAACCTGTTGTTATTAATGTGTTTGGAATAAAAATTAAAACAAAGGGTCAACCAGTCCAACGAAACGACACAGTAAATTTAATTACGCAACTTGTGTCGCTTATTTATTGTACATCGACAAACGTTAAAGATAGTGGTGAACATGCAAACACACCTACCGAAACATTTATTCTGCTAATATTAACATGCATTTGTACTACTGGTTTTCAGGCTTATTTTATTATTTAATAAATTTTATCTGGATGGGCTTAATATTTCGTTGGGATTGTTACAAACATTCAAATCACAGAAACGTAAGCTTGTTACACAACTGTTTTTCAAACACCTAGCGCAAAGGTACGATGTTGTGATAAACATACATAAATGTAAGTAATTAACTTCGTCATAACATCAGTTCATGGTTAAAATGTATAAATTTTGGCACATATTTGAAATCAACACATACACGTGGCCTGCGTAACGATTACAATGCAGCCACCACACCCTTTCATTCGCAACAATCACAACACATTTCACTCTGCTGTGGAAACACATATTTATCACAACATTGTAACTTGCCTAGGATGTTTAAAAAACATGAGTACGAACTTGACTCTTCGTTAAGAAACATGCCGTATCATTGACATGTCGCCACATCACTGTCAGTCATAAGGCCATATAAAAATTGAAATTGGATGTAATTGCTCGACATATTGGGACAAGTATATGAAAGATGAAGTTCTACATTCTCCCTTCCACACCACTTCTGGCAACCTGCTGGATTTGTAAGTGTTGCACCATCGTAACTAAATATCATATAAAAGATATTTAAACAATAAAATCTCTTTCCAGTTGTAAATTCCAAATTCAAAAATAATTATTTTGCTGTAATAAGTACGAAATATGATAGAATTTTAAACATGTATAATTTAACTGCTTACTAGCGATAGGAAATTTCCAGAGAGAGGGGGGGGGGGGAGAGAGAGATAGAGAGAGAGAGAGAGAGATAGAGAGATATAGCTAGAGAGAGAGATAGATAGAGAGATATAGCTAGAGAGAGAGATAGATAGAGAGAGAGAGGGGGGGGGGGGGCTGGCTCCGCCCAGCCAACAATTTTGTCTGTCGAAACAACAAACATCACGTCAGTATGGCCTACATACATTATTTTGCGCTGTTATTTTTAAGTGTAGCAATGAATTATATTTCTATCGGGGCTACTTAAACGTTGACTAGCAATATTTAATTTATAAAGAGCATACCAAAATACTATGTTGAAACAATATTTGAACTGAGAACTATTTCTTACTAGCCGTTGAAAATACAACGCTGCTCTCACTGTTTTTTATTCATATATATTACAAAATAAACATTACAAGTTATAGAAGATATTAAGAAAAGTTTAATTTATTCAGAAATACAGTACTTTAGAGTTAATCACAGTGTTATGTATTTGTGGCATACAAGTGATTGAACGAACGAGGTTGACATGTTACGCCTAGGGTTATTTTTCAATGGTTCGATTCCAAAAGGCTGAAGAAAACCCAAATGGACTATATTTTTTCCCTGCAAGGTGTTTTATTCACACAGCATGCCCTTGATACATGCTAGCAGGCCCACCTGCCAAACATATCTAAACAAGATTTATAAATATTTTCAACTCCAAGAGTGTGCTCATTTATTGTGTCCATTGCTGTACATTGCTGACATTATTCACGAAAAAAAATACTGCAAAAGTGTGAGGCTGTAGTTTCCAGAAATACCAAGAGTACACACACAAAGAAAATATTAAAAGTCAGTGGTGGGCAAACACACATTTTACATATAATTTGTACACAAGTCAGATCCCAGATTTTGAATTTCCAATTTTCTTCTCCAAGTTGGTAGTGCTTCTTTCTAACCCTTCTTCATTTCGTACCACCACCTGATGTTCAGGCTGGCTAAAGGCTGTTCACGATAAAGTGAGCCCTTTTGAAATTAACCTTGGAAAAGTCACAGCTCCTACCTGCATATATTTTAACGTGCGCACAGTAAAGTTGGTAACGATGGATGGGAAGTAGTTCCATATCTTAAGTAGAATAAAAAGTGCTAGGTAACCATTTGTGGTAACGTAAATTATTTCTTTCGCTTCCTGTTTCTTTTGTAATACCTTGAAGTGAAAAATGAGCAAATTTGTTAAATGCTTAAGTTTGTAATAATTTCACAGTTTCACTTGACTGACGCATGAATACAGTGATGAGACCCATCACAATGTTATTCTTACATAAGGCGGAAGAGTACACAACGTGCATACAAGTAGGTCTTAAGCAGAGCTTTCAAAAGTGTTCATTTTATTGTGAATAGCCTATAGGAACAACATGCCAGTCTCTTGTGTTGGAAGGTTGGCTGTGCTTTGTGTCACGCTCTTATCTCATCCATGTTAACTTTACATCAGGGTTTTATGCATAACTTTGATGTTAATTTTCATTAATTTAAGTTTGTGGTGAACATATTAATTTTTCATTGAATATGGAATCATCATTGTAAGAAAACCTAAATTCCATATTACCAATCTGGTGTGCAACCTTTGTGTGTTCATGATAAATTATTTTTATGTTTATAATAAACTTTATCATATAACATAACAAAATGTTGAGTAAATAATGGAAGAGGTAATGTTAAAGTGTTGGGCATGCTGCAGCTGTGAGCGAAGTGGTGTTTGTGACAGGCTTGTGAAGCGACAGAGGCTGAAGGACAGACTGCAGGAAGTGGAAGATGCTCCAGATGTGCTGTGGGAAAAGTGCAGCACATTGGCAGCTGCTATTGCAACCTCTGACAGATTGGTGGTGTACACAGGGGCGGGCATCAGTACTGCAGCCTGCATACCAGATTACCGTGGCAGCAATGGCATCTGGACAATGTTGCAACAGGGCAAGGAAATTGGGTACATGCACAAAACTTCTAATGCTCCAAATTCTTAAAGCAGTACGTGCACTGCATCCATTCAGTTCATTCGTGAATGGAAAGGTTGCTATTCATGTTGACAGAAGGCATTCTACTGATTGTGTGTATTCAGTTCGGTTCCATGCTGCTCCCCTGCCTCTGTCCGTTCAGTCAAGGTTGCTCCAACTAGCAAAACAGTTTGAAGATGGAAGGAAATTGAAGACATCTGTTTCTGTGCCACATTTATTTCGTTTTGTACTTTGATAATTCAGCCAATTAACAGCGACTTACAAATTGAATCAGTTGGTAGAAATTTTCAATTGTATGATCAGTCCAATAAAAACTAGCATGATTTGATGATGAGAAATGCGTAGGATGCAATCGGTGAGATTATGAACATATCAGGTACATACAATTTTCCATGATGTGTTCACATTTCTAAATAATTTGTTTAACTACAGACTTACTGAAAGCTCACTAGTTATAATTTATTTTATCTATGACAAAAATTTAGTTGCTAATTTGAGAAAAGTTATGTCAGGAAAATTATTACGTTATATATATAGTACACTCCTGTTTATTCATGCTTCACTTAACCAGTTTTCTACTTATCTGTGTGTGTGGCTTTTTGGCTGTTTTCAAAGTCTTCTGTGACTTCTGCAGCAAGGCAGTCCTGTAACGTGTGTCATTTAACAAGCAGCGGTACCAGGTACGTCTATCGCTGTGCCGTGTAGCTCATGTTTATCTCTTGGACCATCTGCCTGTCACAGAGACCTGTGTGAGTGATCCATTTCCGCCCGTTTAAGTGTGTATCTGATCACACTCATTCAGGTGTGTCCGAAATGGCAAATTTTGTTGACAAACTGACCCATGTGACTCGATTTTGTATACAAAAATGTTAACGTATTGGTTTTGGTATTTCCTATATAGCAGATGTTAGCAAAAACACAAACTGACAAAATCAGCACCATGTTGTTTTATACTTTCAAAACACTCGCGTGAATGCGTAAATAAAATTTTTTTTAAATGAAATAATTGTTCATAAAAACTAGGCAAGTTTGTTTTGAAATAAGGAAGTAAGTGTTGAGCTTTGTTTATATATTTTGCAACCAATTTTTTTAAGTAGTTATTGTATAATTAATTATTAATGATTAATGTATTGACAGCATTCCAGTAATTATTGTAGAAATATTACGTCTGTTTCATAAATTTAATTTAGATGAAAATATTTTCATTGTTAATGTAAAAACGTGTTGCAGGGAGTGCTAAACAAGTAACTGTCGACAATGTCTGAAGTGAAACTTACGAAATGACAACTTACAAAATAACGAATTTGTCATTTTGGAGATGGCCTCGGTTACCACCCCAACACCACGTCTCACCAGTTTATTGATCGCCATCCCGGTTCATTGTTTACTTTGTAGTGTTGTTTTCATAACATCAACAAAGTGTTAAAAGGACAGTTTAAACTATCGCTGTAAAGTTAGAAATAAAAAAAAATTTTCATGGTGTGTTATAAACAAAAATATAAATCCCGATAAAGACTTCTTCAAGAAAGGCACTGTTTAACTTTTCTTACAATTTTTTCACATCAAGTGTTTAAATGTTTACAAAGAAATTTAACATTTCCTAATATTTAAACTTTTGTGCGTGTGTAAGTCAGTAAAATTTAAATAAGCTCCTAGAAATTAAAGATGTATAGAAATCTAAGATGTTTCAACCCAGCCTATTGAGACTGAATGAGAAAGTATCCTACACTTATTGGTAGAGGAATGCCCTTATGGTTTTGTAAAATTCATTATGGTTGTCACAAACTTTGAAATGAATGAATTTAGACTTTTTTAAAAATGTTTTCTCCTCGTGTTAGCTAAAGTTAATTTTAGGTCTAGCAATTGTATTATAAATATTATTTTTTAAATGGGAAGTGTACTGTATTGTTTAAATGCCGGGTTGCCTCATTTAGAGCCCCGGTATTGTCTTTACTGCATTCCATTCTAAACTTTAAACACTCTGCCATCTCAAGGGCGGGTCTGAGAGACTCACATTGAGGAAGCGACACACACACCCTGCCCACCTGGTGATGGTTTAGGCTGTGTATACGCAATGCACCGTGAATTACACTACACTTGGTCAACATAAATATAATTTAAAGTATTGTGTACTGTACTGCATACAGTACAGTACTTTATATCCTGCACATACATACAGTGCGTGATTTGTGTTTGCTTTGAAATGTATTATCAGTACTGTATTTTATCATGATTTTCAGAGCCAATATCACTGTTCCATTTTAGTAAAAATTTATAAATTTGATTATTCAGGTTTTTTAATACAAATCTGCTTATTCGTGTATTCTCTGGTCCCAACTAAAACGGTTAATTGGGATATATATATGCAGAAATAAAAAATATCCCTACAATATTTTCTCAACCAGAAATTTCCAAATGTTGCAGATCTATTACACTTGCAACATTTCTCAAATCATAGGTCATAATTCAAGGAATATATTGTAATTTAGCAATTATCTGTGCATTAATATTTTATTTTATTTTATTTTATATGAGGACAACCAATGGCAAATGTAGTCTTTTATTGTTCTTCTCTTCTGGTTGAAATGAGGAGGGATGCAAGTTGCTGACTCATAACATTTCTCAACTCACTGAAAATTTGCACACCATATTGTTTCCTCTAGTAAAAAATTTTTAGATCTGTAATTTTTGCATGATGTCATTATAAAAAGACACTTTTATTACTTTTTGGCTGTATGAATAAAATAAACCAAACTATTTAGAAAAGATTTAACAAGGTAAAACCAAAAATGTTACTCTAATTAATCTGGTTCATGGTATGCAAATGCAGTGAACACCTGCTTCATTTTCAGAACAACTTGACATTGTTTATTTAATTGAAATACTTTTTTTAATTCAAATTTTCCACAATATCAACATACTTGCTCTGCAACAATAGTGAATTCCAAACTGAAAAAAAGAGGATGGAGGCAGTGTGTGCCAGCATTATTGAAATATACTGATTGGAACTGAACTGAATGTATGCAGTGTGCATGTTGCTTTATGCTCATGTGAATTATTTTGTCTGTTGGCAGTGTTTACGGTGTATGTAAACTTGTTTCTTCCTAACAGGACACTGGTTGAAACCATACAGTAAAATACCTTGGTGATATTATATTTATGAGGATTGTTTACATTTATACTAACAATCATATAAACCACTTCTTGACAAAGTAACGTACACAAGTAGTTAGAAATAGGGCATTCCCCACCACCTGGCATCAAGGCGGGAATCAGGGATTCAAAGCCACCATCTTGGATGATATCACGTGGTCATTTATTTCCTCCCCCCCCCCCCTGAAATCCCCTTTTTTCCCTCAAAAACTGCCATAATCACCAGAATTTTCCCCAAAATTTCCCTCAACCTCCAAAACTTCCAGTAAGAAATATGTTTTGCAAATTTTGCTCCGATGACTCCACAATGTGCTAAGTGGCTCCTTTTTGGGAATGAGGAGTTGAGGGGTTACCCCGAAATTCACTCTTTATTTCATCCCATCACCAACCATCTTCTGAAGAATGTTCATTGCCCTGTCATGCAACTTCTCGCTTTCCTTCCAGTCTCTCTCGCCTGGTCTATCCCGTGCGGTTTTTCTCATATTCCTTCTGGTCTCCTTTCACGTGGCATCTTGGTAGGGAGTTGGGAGGACTCTGAGAAAACACCAGATGGATAGAACGTGGCATCTTGGTGGGGATGAGTCTCATGCTCTTGTCATTCCACTGTAGTTTTTCTCATATTCCTTCTGGTCTCCTTTCACCTGACATCTTGGCAGGGAACAAGTCTCATGCTCTGTCATTCCACCAACTTTGTGGCATGTGATTCATGGGTAAGTCATTTCGTAATTTGCTTACAGTTCTAGCACTATAAAAGGTACAATTTAAAATAAGTACATATACTATATTTGCTTTTGTAATTATATTTTTATATCTGTTTGTCTCAGCGTATAGCGGTGATTATCGCTTGCTTGACTAATGGTTTAAATGTTTGTTGTTTCATATGTGCTTACGGTTCTAGCACTATAAATGGTACGTGTGCAAATAAGTATGTATTCAAATAAGTGTGTGTGTGTGCGTACGTGTGTGTGTGTATAAATTTAAAATGGGATGAATTGTTACCTTGTACTGTTCAACTGAATTCTTCATCTGGTAAAGGACATGCATGTGTGATTCGGCTGGTCTTCTACCCTGGAATCTGTCGCGTCTCTCTTGGCTATTGTTGTGTACCATCCCTTAAACTTTCCGAGACTTGCAAGATGCTCGCATCACTGGCCAACCGCCTGGGGCAGTCTTACAGATTCCCCAATAATAGTTAATCACCTGTCTGGTGGGTCGGATGCGTTCTGCTGCGAGTGTTGTGAAGGTTGGCTGTACTCTGAATTTGATGGTTTCATCTCAGTTGGCTCGTATGGAAGTTGTTTGTTATTCTGTTGTACTGACCAGAACAATCTGGTCTGGTCTAGTATCTTTTAACACAGTGTACAGCACGGAACACTTGTGTAATATGTTATTGCGCTGGTTGGTATGTGTTTATAACTATTTTCCTTTGCATTAAATTTATTATATCAGTTTGCATTGGTGTGTAGCCGTGTTGTCCTTTTCGTTCCCGCACTTCACAATGGAAATTGTACAGTGCTTGATGCTAGCACAATATGCATTAGTTGTTAAATGCTTATAACTATTTGCTTTAATAATTTTTTTAAAAATATGTTTACCTTAGCAGGTAGAAGTGTCGTCTCTCTTGTGCTACTAATGTTTTAAAAGTATGTGGTATTGTATGTGCTTACAGTTTTTCTAGCACTATAAATGGTACGTATTCAAATAAGTACGTGCATATATATATATTAGGGGTGTGCGAATATTCGAAAGTTCTAATATTTTATAATAATGAATTTGTAATTATTTGTATTTGGTAATAATACCAGATGTTGAAATTTTGAAGCATTCAAACAATTTCGAATACTGAATTTTAACCAACTTGTTACATAACTCTCTGCCTATATTTGGTTATGTGTAGAGATGGGAAGAACGTTCGAATTTCGAACTGAATGCCAACTTTATGGTTATGTTCGGGTTCTGTTCGAAAGTTATTGCCATGTCAAAGATCGGTTCTAAAAAATTTATAGTAGTTCGTGTTCGGTTCGAAAATGTGCTAGAAAAGAACATCATTAATGAACTTTGAAACGAACTTAAGTATTTACTCATGTACAGGTGACCTTTTTTTTGTCGCAAAATAAAGGAAAACATTTCTGTAGAGTGGTAGTCGTAAATTATGCAATCCTAAACTATCCCGTGATGTTTAAAGGGAAGTGTAGTGGAAGAGTCTAGAGGATTGCTACCTGGGTGAAAAGGGAAAAGGCAACACAGTTTTTTTTAGAGGAGGGTAGTGTCTCAGAATAGAAAGAAGCAGTAAAAGAAAGGAGGCTGCCCACTGCAGTTGGCAAGAAGCAAAAAAAAAAAGCAACCCAGCCGCCTACCTCAGTTGTTGACATTCTTTTAACGACCATAAGGTTACCTTGACCCTACAGAATGCCACAATATTTTGGTTTTTAGCCCCATGAGTTATTTAATTAAAACATTTTTCACGTAAATTGAATTGTTGGTGCAATTTTAGTATTAAAAAAAAGTCCAGGAAGTTGTGAAAATCATGGTGTGCACTATACATGAGTAAATACGGTATCTCACTTCAAAGAAGTTGAAAAATAACAATGCAACACAACAAAAATTACAGAACAAGTCATATTTGTTTATTGTTTTTGTAACAGTGTTGACAACATTATATCTTGAACTCTTATAGTGTATAAAACCAGGCACTATTCTTTATTTAAATGATTGTAATCAAAATAAGTGATTTGCTTGAGTTTTTGAAAAATGACATTTTCAATTAACATTTTTTTGTGTTGCTAATTTATGGTTTCGACATACCACGTCTAAACTGACTAGAAAGATACATTTCGAGTGTTATGATAAATTATATCAACCAAGTCTATAAAAATCAAATTATGTTAATTTTGTCCATTTTTTCCACTCTAGAAAACAATTGGCCATTACGTTTTGTAACTATTAGTGGTGAAGCTGTGCAGGTTGTGTGTGTGTGTGTATATATATATATACATTCTTTCTCTCTCTCCCTCCCTCTCTCCCTCCCTCTCTCCCCTCCCTCTCCCCCTCCCTTCCTCCCCCCCTCCTCCCCTCCCCCTCCCCTCCCCTCCCCCCCCCTCCCCCCCCCTCCCCCCTCCCTCCCTCTCCCCCCTCCCTCTCCCCCCTCCCCCTCCCCCTCCCCTCCCCCCCCCCTCCCCCTCCCCCTCCCCCTCCCCTCCCCCCTCCCCCTCCCCCTCTCTCCCCCCTCTCTCCCCCCTCTCTCCCCCCTCTCTCTCCCCCCTCCCTCTCCTTTTTACTGTGTTAGTAAACTAAAAGCATTGCCACCACAAGGCACAACATGGTGATACTGGTGAAATGAGGAAAATAACAGAGGTCACCTTTGGCTGACGTGACCGACTGCTTGAAAACAATATATTTTCCATGAGGAAATTTTCTACCAATATATAAGAAAGCGTGACCTTTCTCTGGTATCCCAACAGTTGGCGAGTGCATCACATCACAACAGTTCGTCGCAGCACGCTCGTTTGTCAGCTGTCGGTCGGACAGCCTGCAGCATGTGATCACGTGACTCGCACCGACCAGCGCTCGTGACTTTATCTTTCTTTTTTATTTTGGACATTTCAAATATCTATTAAATTTATTTTCCGGCGGTGCGAGGAGTCAATAGGGTGACGTGAGATAAAAACAACGATTCTCTCACGTCTTCGTAACTCTCGAAGTGAGAAGCTTTGTTTTGTAAAGGCTGCAATTCTGTCTTTTTTTGTTGTTTGTTAGCTGCGAGTATCGATTGTTTTACTGAGACAACAATAAATCTCCAGACATTAATTAATTTTATTTTATTGGTAATCCTGGTATCAACAAACTGTCATTATTATGTAGTCGAAGTCTCCAACTCATGCTGACCTAGTCCGTTGGTGTTTGCTGAGATGAGAGAACAGGACAGTAACCTGTTAGAAACCTTTGAAAATACACTCGAGGCATAACTTGTCAGCGGTTTTTTCAATAACCTGTATTCCACAAATATATAACACTGTGGTTAAATTTAGAGTACTGTATTATTGAATAAATGAAACTTTACCTTAATATCGTCTATAACTTGTAATATGTATTTCTTTTTAAATATGAATTAACTACAGTGAAAGCAGTGATGTGTTGACAATGACCGCTAAGCAATAGTTCACATTAAAAATATCATTTTAACCTCATTTTTTAGTATACTGTTTGTAAATTAAACGGTGCCTCTCGATATATTTAAATATTTAATTAGCCCCGATGCCAACATATCTCATTTTTACAGTTTAAAATAACAGCAAAAAATATTGTGAGTAGGCCGTAATGGTACAGTGTTGTTTTATCGAGTGAGATCAACTTTGAAGCAGCTGTTTGCTGAACGAGGCTTATCACTCTGTCTATGTCTCTGTCTTTGTCTCTTTCACACTCGGGAAGTTTCACTTAGCTTGCATGCAATAAATTTATATATTTTCAATTGTAGCATATTTCATACTTATTACAGCAAAATAATGATTTTTGATTTTGTAATTTACAACTGAAAAGAGATTTTTATGTTTGAATACTTATTTTAATATAATTAGATATGATAGCGGTGCAGTTACCTAGTGAAGTTGGCAGATGTGGCGAACCATGACATGGCGTGTTGCTTTTTGCCAAACGAAATTCAAATTATTTTTACTCCGACAAATACTACAAATTAATACATCATGTTTGTAGACGTTATGTTTTTTTTAACCTACCTAGGCAAGTTACGATGTGGAGATAAATCTGTGTTTCCACGGCAGTAATAAATATACTGTGATGTGTGTTTCGTTAATCATTGCGTCTGTGAAATGGCGTGCCTTTGTGCATCGTGGTCGATACTCTGGCTCAGTGTGCGTGAGATTTCAAATATTTGATTAGTACTATTTATACATTTTAAATGTGAACTGTTTTTATGACGAAGTTATTTATTTACATCCACATCTGTTTATTTATCACAACATTGTACCTTTGCCCTAAGGGGTTTGAAACACAGTCATGTAACGTAATTTGCCACAATCCCAGAAGAAAAATACTAATTCCAGCCCGAAAGATTTCAATAAACCTAATAAACAGTAAGTAGCAATACGTAGAAATATTAGCAGAATAAAAGTTGTCGTAGGCTTATTTGTGTCATGTTCACCTATATCTTTTAAAGTTTGTGTGACAAAAATGAGCAACATGAGTTGAATGCTTGAATTTAATGTGCCTTTTTCACTGGTTGTTCCTTCGTTTTAATATTTATTCCCACTGAGGCCGTCCTTTTAGAGAAATGACCCAACACATTTCAATAACAAAAGGATAATTACAATTAGTACAGCCCTTTACCTTGCATTTGTAACAGCGTTAAACACAGTCGCAGCAAAATACTAATGTGTATTACATGTATTGAGCTACGTCGTGGAAAACAAATATGTTAATGTGAAATAACCGTAAGAACTGTCTTCAATTCATGCATTTTTAAAACTTAATAAAGCTGACCTAAATAATGTTAAGAGGTCTAAACTGTGAATATTCATACGGAATGGTTTTTGGAATATGACAGAATTATTTGAAATGCTGTAAACAGTAAACAACACATTTGATAGATATAAAAGTAGAAGTCACATTTCAATGTTTATTTTAGGTATAGTGAAAGTATATGAACATATGTACACACACACACATTGGAATTTAATCATTGATCTTGACAGATGCTACATGGCAGTCATGTGGCAATGTTTGTTTACATTTGGTGGAAGGATACGAAATGGGCCTGCAAGTAGATATTTAGCAGGGCTCCGAGAAAGTTGCTTCCAATGGGGAATGGACTCATATATATATATATATATATATATATATATATATATATATATATATATATAATATATAAACACACAGGGCTGAACTATGAAGGCATATGTGTGAGGTTAAGACATTTTTTGAAGTTCAGTTTGAGTTCAGTTCGAGTTTGACAAACTATAGCATAGTTCGGTTCAAGTTCAAATTTAAAGGTTCGGTTCGAGTTCAGTTCGATAAAAATATTCTGGCTTAAGTTCTAGTTTGGTTCGGTTCCAAAATCTGGGTTCGTCTCATCTCTTTATATGTGTACACGCCTCACAACATTTTTTAACACTTCATTTAATCATAACTAGTGCTGAGCCGATACCCAATGTCAAATAGCCGTATTAGTAATATCGACCCGCCCAATATTGAGACCTGATATCTTCCGTTAAAGCAGAGAATGATAGGGTGGAAATGTTGGAGTAAGAGGTGCTCAACTGCTGCCGTTTTTTAGTCAGCAGTTGCCGTTCTTATTCCAAGTATTAAGCTGACAGATTGTCACTCCAGGACGGTAAAGGGTGGAAGGGACATGCCTCCCTGCTGTGAGATAATCATCTACAGGAAGAAGACAGAGTGGGTAAGAGAGAGAAATGCCACTTGACCCCACTGTGGCTGCCTGCTGTGACCGGCACTTTAGGAGATAATTATCTATGGCTTGTATTGCAAGTCGCCAAATTATTAGCTTTGCAGACACCACACTTCCCTTCTCCTCACACTTCCCTTCTCCTCGTCATATCAGTATTTGAAATATTTTAAAAGCAATGATTCTGACATTCATAACCCGGGAACTGGCAGTGCTTAAATTTTACTCTCACTAAAATAAGGGAGTGCTTAATTTGAAAACCATACAATTTTAAATTTTCTTAATATGAACAAAATTGAATTGTGCTGAGAAATGTTATACACAACCTTGTAGATTATATCTTTTTAATTTCATTTGTTTAGAACATATTTATATTTCCATTATTGTATAGAACATATTTATATTAAAAAAATAAATTACTAAAGTATATTTTGAGTGCTGCTTTTAATCTCTGATTTTGGAGAATTTATGTGAAATTAATTTTCCTAATGTTTTGTTTGTTTACTTAAAGCATCTAGTAGTACAATGTGTGACACTGACTTAACACAGATTTTCATCAGCTTCCCAAAATACATTTAGTGCTAGTAGAAGTCTTTCAGTCCATTACTCATATGTCCATTATATCGGCAGG
Source organism: Dryococelus australis (assembly GCA_029891345.1). Classification (NCBI taxonomy): domain Eukaryota; kingdom Metazoa; phylum Arthropoda; class Insecta; order Phasmatodea; family Phasmatidae; genus Dryococelus; species Dryococelus australis. Next base: position 158,552,892 of record CM056996.1, on the reverse strand, counting down.
AAGTATCAGTTTGTATCGGTATCTGTAAAAACCTGTACCAGCTCAGCACTAATCGTAACCAAAATTTATTTTTATATATAAAATGAGTTGTCATAATTTGCAGGCATGACGACCCTTTAGAATTGTGGAGGAGTTACAGCGAACAATTCCCTCAACTTGTCAAGGTTGTGAGGCATTACCTACCCATTCCTGCAACACAGGTTGCAAGTGAGAGAATTTTCTCAATGGGTGGCAATGTAGTCGCAGCTTGTCGAGAAGCCCTTCTCCCTGCTCATATTTTTTTACATGAAAATTAAAATTAACTCAAAATATTTTGTTTCACGCAACTTTCAGGAATTATTTATTTACTATTGGTATCTTATGTAGTAGGCTTAATGCAAAAACAATTTTTTTTATATGTAAGCATACCATCCATACCAAAAACTATTTAAGGTTTCTTGATTCTTGTGTAGTAAGTACTAGTAAAAAGTAAGTAGGTCTTTCTTTCTGTTTGTGTAAGATTATGCAATGTTGGCAATTTGAAAACTAGAAAGCAGTATTTTAAAAATATTCGAAAATTATTCGAAAAAATTAGTATTCGTTCAAAAACTATTCAAAACACTAAAACCAGTATTCACACACCCCTAATATATAGTATTTAATATGGGATAAATTGTTAGCTTGTACTATATAAATGAATTCCTCTCGTAAAGGGAAGTACATGTGTGACATGGCTGATCTGCCACCCTGGAGTCTGGGGCGTCTCTCTCGGCCAGTGTTATATACCATCCCTTTGACTTGTCGAGACTTGCATAATGTCCGCACTGCCGGTCGACCGCCGGGCTTCCTTGCAGATTCTCATGATGTTAGTGGATTGCGCAATGTCGGCCGGGTCAGATGTGTTCTGCTGTTAGTGTTGCGAGTGTTGGCTGTACTCAGAATGTGATGGTTTCGCTTCAGTCTGTTCGTAAGGAAGTTGTTTGCTATTCTGTTGTACTGACCACGATGGCCTGGTCTTGTCTAGCATCTTTTAACACACAGTGTACAGTACCAGACACTTGTGTAATATGTGATTGCAATGGTTGGTTAGTGCTTATAACTATTTTTCTTTTACATTTGGTTTTTATATCTGTTTGCATTAGTGTTTAGTCTTTATCGTACCAGTGCTTTTTGGTTTTGCAAATAATTTTTTAGACTAACGTGACATACAGCGTTCTATGTTTGCGCAATATACATAAGTTGTTAAATGCTTATAACTATTCGCTTTTATTATTATTTTTTATATCTGTTTGTATTTGCGCATAGCAGTGACATCTCTCTTGCGTGACTAATGGTTTAAAATGTATGTGGTTTTTTGGCAAACAAAGGAACACAGTCTTTACAAGTTGCGAAATGTGTATCACACTTGACGTAATGTAGTCATTTTTTTGCGTTGGCCCTTGTGATCATTTGTTCTTTCTTATGTTGGTGTGCATTCTAGCTTTTACTAAACTTCTTGGTGTGATAGCAACAGTAATATCACTATTATGGACTGTGGCTCCATCTGGTATTTTTTATGTATTGTGATTCGTTACATCATGCTCATGATGTACTTGCATATATGCCAGTCCTTTATTGTTTGTTAAACGACTGATTTTTCATGCACAGGGCGGTTTCATATCTTTTATACTCGGTTTCCCTGACCCTTGAGTTATGCTGACAGTGTTCGTTTATATTAACGTGTACATGTTTTAGTGTAACCTGTGACTATTTACATCTTGTTATTGGTACAATATTGTATGATGCTTTATTTTTCAGTATATGACTGGTTGAAAAGGATTACCCAGGCTACTGATGACTCGGACCACCCAATCTTGTGTTGGACTGATGGTGTTTGTTTATATTACCTAAACCATTCAGAAATTACAACCAACTATGCTTATAAGTGAGCTTATGGTATACGTGACCCTGGGGCTCTTTTTGTTGTCGGGGGTGATGCGTATGTTATGATTTGATGACTATCTTAAAACGGTTAGGATATTCAGTCAACCTTGCTTAAAAGTGTGCTTAAGGCATACTTGAGCCTGCAGTCCTTTTCGTTGTTGGGGGTAACATATATGTTATGAATTTGGTGACTGTGTTAAACGGTTTGGAAATTATGACTAACTATGCTTATAAGTGAGCTTAGGTCATACTTGACACGCGTGCAGTGCAACTCTAGGAAAGCATGCTTGGGCAGGCTTCGCTCCATGTTGTGCAGGTGAAATGACAAAGCATGAGACTCGTCTCCAGACAGGATGACAGGTGAAAGAAGACCAGAAGGAATATGAGAAAACCCCAAGGGAGATATAACAGGCAAGAGAAAATGGGCATAGGTGAGAGAGACTGGAAGGAATGTGAGAAGTTGCATGTCAGGGCAATGAAAATTCTTCAGACAAGACGGACAGAAAAAAACTGAGGGCATATGTGAAATAAAAGGGAGTACTGTGCCTGTGGGGTCTTTCACTCTGATACGCCATCCGGATTTTAATTTAACATTACTGAAGGTTTTCTGGGGCTAGCTAGGTTGTCATGAGGTATAGCCTCGTTCTCCTGACTTAATAATCTCTCCTGCCTTAATAATCTCTCCTGATCCTCATATTCCGCTATTGGATACCCAGGTCAATTGCCACCGAGTAAATGGTCTAGCCATGAAATATCCAAAAGGATAAAAGGAGAAATGGCTCGAGGTGTTTGATCTGGACACCTAACTGGTGGTTCGTCCTCAGACGTGGATTGGGTGTTAGCTTGAGCAAGGGCACGACGTTCCCTACATCTTTGCTTACTAGGAACACCATCTTTCTTATTGTACATCTTTTTAATAGGATTAACATAACACACAGAGATAGGGAGCAAGGGTCCTCTAACTACTAGTCATGGTACACAAGAATTCAACGTTACGTGGTTGTCTATTGCGGGGTTTGGTCCCTGGGGAGTAAACACAATGATTATCACTATTACAGAAATACACAAAGTAAAATTGTTTTACAAACAATTAGAAAAAAAAATATATACAGTAAAAGCCCGCTATAACGTGGCTGTTGGGGGACATAACTCATAGCCGTGTTATAGCTTTCCGCGCTATTCCGGGAGTGGCCGAGTACAGTAGCAAAAAAAAAAAGCCAGTGTTCTAGTGGGGCGTGGTACGTATCTGTCAAACATGGGGCAAGTGTTGTTATATATTGGTGCAACTCGTGAAATGTGTAGCCCGTTGCTATCGGAACTTTATTTTTTTTATCTGCATCATCGGACTTGACAGCACTCCAGGGAGGGGAAACAGAAGAAGAGAAACACTCTGTGATGAAGAGATTCACATGCATTCAAGCAAGAATAACCAATAAAGACCACCTTTTCCAGGCAAAGGATGTACTTGTGCCACCAAGGGCAATGTTCACTGCGAGTTGTCATGTGGGTTAGATATGGGAGTTCCTTCTCCCCCTTCCCTTCCCCATTGCGCTTTTACACCACCTGCTGGGCCTGGTTGGGAGGAAGTAAGAATGAGAAAGGAATCTTGCGTCTAAAGGTCAAATGCACGTTTGCACTGTAGATGGGATCTATCAGTGCCTCACATGATGTGAAACATGCTTGCTCGTCTGATTTGCATTTTCAAAGGAAAACTAAAACAAAAAAGTGAATGACTTGTGGCATGTAATGAAAGGCCGCTTTTCTGCATTAAGCCTTGTCCACAATAACTCGGAAATTTTTTTCGAAATTGGGAAGACATACCTTATAGCCAGTATATATACATCATAATCAAAGTGTCTACATCATAATTATAGTGATTGTGTAGCGCTATATTCCATAGGAGATTAATAATAGGCCTGTAAATGACTTAGGAGCACGAATTTTGTGGCGTCTCAAATTTTGGAATTATTTTTTTTCGAAAATGGGAACACATACTGAACAGCCGCTGTATACACATTACAAGTAAAGTGTCTACATCATAATTATAATGATTACGTAGAGCTGTACCCTGTAGGAGATTAATTGTAGGCCTGTAAATGACATAGAAGCACGAATTTCGAGGCCTATATCAAATTTGGGATTTTTTCTTCCGAAAAAGGGAAGACCTACTGTTATAGCTGCTATACACATATTATAAGTGTCTACAGAATTATTATAATATTTACGTATTACGCTATACAACACACACATATTTCATGTTAACTTGTAAGTGCCAGTAAATGCGTGACAGCACGACACTTGCGAGTATGATATATGGTACGAAATATGGCAGTGCTATCCCCCTATACTGATCCAACACCCAGATAAGATGGTAAGGTTGCCACAGTATCTTTTTTTTGTCTGTTTACAACCAAACGGCAGAACAGGTGTAATTGGGTCACTTAAAATAGGACCACTAGGAATTCTTATGTCAAAGCTTTGCACCACGTCAGCGAAATTGAATACGGAACAATATACAATATTGGCTTTAAAGAATCTGTAAAATAGATCTCTGCGCTGAAAGGAGGGAGAAAGCGCAGCCGCTCCACCTCATCCATCAATGTCCCCGAATCACGACCATCCGCCGACAGACCACAAGTCTACCTCACTGCACACTTTCCACTTATTTATTCAGGATGGGGGACATAAATTGCCCTGCGATATAACTGAATCCGCGGTGTATTGGGCCACGGTATTCCGGGCTTCCACTGTGTGTGTGTGTGTGTGTGTGTGTGTGTGTGTGTGTGTGTGTGTGTGTGTGTGTGTGTGTGTGTGTGTGTGTGTGTGTGTGTGTGTGTGTGTGTGTGTGTGTGTGTGTGTGTGTGTGTGTGTGTGTGTGTGTGTGTGTGTGTGTGTGTGTGTGTGTGTGTGTGTAGAGAGAGAGATAGAGATAGAGAGGATGTGGATGGATGGCTCAGGCTTAAAGTGCCCTTGGTCGGACTCGAAGGAAAGTCTTCTACAAGCTGGGTGTAAGAGAGTCCTCAGCGGACTGGGGGAAGGTAAGTCCTCGCAGACTGAGAAGAGTTTTCAGCAGAGGGGGGGTTGGGCTTGCATCCTCTCCAGTCGCCGAGCCCGGCACCACTCACTGGTGCTGGCTGCCGGAGCTGTATTTATACTAAATTTTCTCCGGTCAGCAGTTCTTCGGGGTGCGGGGGTGTAGCGTAGCCTCCACCACGGGGGCGCATTTATGGGGGTTAAGAAGTGCTGCGAGTTTCTTATCGCCCGGTATGGAGGCGATGATAAAATAAAACCCCTGTCTCTGAGGCGGGCTGGCTCTGACGTCACAACGTCACAGGGGTGTTGCCATTTCTCGTGATTGCAGGAACTTCTTTCAGGGCCAGACACTGTGCGCTTCTGCTAGACTCGCTTCGGAGTTGGCATGGGGGTTAGTGGGTGCCACAATGATTGACTCCCCAAATTTGTGCATGGGCTTCTCTGCAAGGAGTTGTTGGGGGAGAGGGGGTGACTGGCGTGGTCCTCGTTCTCAAGTCTCAGCTACCTAGAATGTTTGGCCCCACGTAGGGCGCCAATTGATGCCCTCTCCTATCTCGAGGGATAGTGTTAAGATGCTGATTACTCTCCTTAGTTCCTTAAGTAATCCTACTGCGGCATATAAGAGATCATACTGGCCCGGTGGGTCGTGGTAGATTCTGTGGGGGCCGTTCAGTGGGAGGAAACTGTCTGATGAGAGGGGAATCAATCCCCAGATTTAGGCCAACCGAGATTGTTTCCCTTCTTGGGAATTCGACCTTCCTCACTAGGGTTGCCAAAATTCGGGACACCAGCTGTCCCGGGGCTGTGAGGGTGATGTGTAGATGTTTAAGTGGTGGTGGGGCTGAGTGATTTGCCAATAAAGATCGTTTAGCCACAGTTGTCTCGTGGGCTGATGTGCGGGATGTAGTTTACCTGGGGAGAAACTACATGAAATTTAGGGACGACCTTTGGCGGGAGTCTAACCTGGATGGTTTTTCCCGAATCCAACTTTATTGGATGTAAGTTGGGTGGGTTTTCCTTCAGAACCACCTTAGGCAGGGCTAAGATGGCAACGGGCTGTGGGGTTACCGGCTGAGGGGAGCATGTAAGTTCCGGTTCTGTCAGCCAACAAGCACTTAATAAATGGTCTAATGATGATTATGTTTTATTGAGAGGGATAAATGGCGAGATAGGTCTAGGTGTGTATTCAGGTTGCGAATGTTGGTGGGTGACCTCACTCGTGGGTTCTGTCTCTACCTCTGAATTAATTTGCCATTGCAATGCACGTCGCTCTCTGTGTGGGGCACTTCTTTTGGCATTGGGCACTGCTCTTGACACCACCTTTCTTAGAGTGCATTGGGTACAGCCTTCTGACCTTTCTGCTGACCTGCAGACCTGGGGGTGTGTCTTATGCAGTCACACCAAAGGCCCTGGTGTATAGATAAACAGTCCGGTATTAGAATGCCACCGAGGGTAGATGAGTAAGTACTGGAAACCCAGGAGCAGCGGCGTGTAGCGTTTTGCACGCTCCGTCTCCTGTGGAGTTCGGCACACCTTATGTGTATTCGTCAACGGGATCTTTATATTGCACTGATATTACTCACACAACAGCTAATTTGAACACATCAACTGAGTTCTATTGTTAAAATTATGGTGGGCGACAAATTCAAATTTTACGTAATATTTATCACGCTAATATGGAAAATGGGAAAGTCCTTGTTAGAGTATAAAATAACTAATGGATTTCAAGTTACGTTATGCTATGAAAAAGGCGAAGGGTAGCCTGGTAGTTAATTAACAAAAATTAAGAAAAATTAAAATTACGTACTTTACAGCATCTCCTCAGTTAAGGGGTTTGTACAGGAGGGCACTAGTGTCGCGACGACCTGCTACAATGGGAGTCAAGGAATTTGACTGGAGTAAAGGGTTGCATGGTACATGGCGTCTGATTACCTCTGGAGAGAGAGCTGTCCTTTTCAGCTGGTGTGGATGAGCCTTCTCAAACTGCTGTGCGGTTGCTGCCTTCTCAAACTGCTGTGCGGTTGCTGCCTTCTCAAGTGGCAGGAGAGGTTGGAGCCATTCACAGGCTGAGGAGAGGAGCGAGGTCTTCGCAGACCAGGGAGTGCTCACAGACCTACGCGGCTGGTGAACCCGGCGTCTCTGCATGGGGGTGTTCTCGGACTTCCTTATATAGTAAAAACCCAGTGGTCAGCGATCTTCCGGGGGTGCGGGGTTGAGTAGCCTTCCAGCACAGGGGTAGTTTTATCTGGGTTGCTGCAGCTCCGCCTATTTCTTATCTCCCTGTGTGTAGGCGACGACAAATTTAAACACCTCGTCCTGAGACTGGCGGGATGTGACGTCACAGGGCAGCAGAGGTGCTGCTATCTTGTGTTACTGCTGGAACTTCTTCCACAGCTAAATGTAACGTAGTGGTTTGTCAAAAATATTTTATTTTTCCACAAGGGTGGCGGTTACATGTCGGGTTCTGGTCGGGCCATACATTTCATAATTAATCGCGTTAATCATCGTTGCATCTGAGGCTGTCCAATGTGTGGAGTTCCTTTGGTTGGTACCCGAAATTACTTTGCCACTGTTTTTGACTTGTCCCAATCTCTTGTATGCTCGAGATGGGGCTATGTCGCCCGTAGAGAGCGCAAGTGCATTGTGCAGCATGTTGGCATGTGTCAGTGTAGTATAAGTAAGTAAATAAATACAGTAACCAGTTCTCTTGCTATTTGTATTACCTGTCCAAGGGACAGGTGAAAAATTACTTCTACCTATCCTAATTTACTTATACCTGTCCTGAGCAGGAAAACTGTCATAAGTTAAAGTCGAACACTAAGTGCAATATATAATGAAGAAACTGAATCTTGAAGTGTATGATGATTCAGATTTAGTTGTGTATATATATTTGGAAATTAATGTTCCTATGGTCCTCTTATAGGGTCTACCACTAAGCACTGCACTGCCCTACAAATATGATTTTTTCCCAGCTATACCAATTACAGTTTTAGTTTTGTAACTGTGTACATGCCATTTTACAGCGAGACCCTGTTATGAAGTTCCAACTTACAAAGTTTTCCTGCGTAATAAGTTGAGTAATTTTGCAACTTGTCTATATGCACATGTTTTAACACCTTTTAAGAAGTTTTCCTGGTTAATGAGCATTATTTTTTGACTCCCTTAAAAAATGTTTTAACAGAGTTTCACTGTATTTTTTTGATGTTACACATTTGCAATGAGGTCTCAACTGAACTAAAATGCGATGCAAGCTAAGACTAAGAGAGGTATTTGTTGGGCGAGTTGATAAATGTAACAGGTTAGTGTTAAATTAAGTCAAAGGTCTTCCATCAACACTCAATGTAGTTCATAACTGATTACATACCAACAAAGACAAAACAACACAACCTTTTACAGAGGGTCACATAATCTCCAACCCAAACACACACTTCCGGTGGAACAGTCTCCAACTCAAAACACTTTCACTGTAACTATCAACAGGACAATAACAAAAATAAAACTATTTGCAATACAGGAACATACATAATGATAAATTGGATCTTCCAACAGTATTAATATAAATTTTTCTAAAGGGTGGATGTTAGTTTATGTGATCAGGCTTTCTCAAGAATAATTTTTATGTCAGGTTTCTTGCAAAAAGAGTGTAAAATTTCTTGTGAATAATTGCTACAAAAACTACAAAAGATATTTGGTTCACACTTTCAGCGCAGCTAGCAAAGATTTTCCATTAAGATATGTGTGGACAAAATTAATGATTTGTAATATTATTAAAAACTGTGCAATATATTGAGAATTAACAAGTTGTTTGGGGATTACAGAACATTTTTTGCTATTTAGAAAACGGTGTGTGGTACAACTTATATAGAGTTGTTTTCTGATGTCCACCATTTTGAAATCACAAGAATTATTTTACATGCTTACAAACTTACCAAATGACTTTATAACATTAATTTTAACCAGAAATTAAATACTGATACAAATTGGTTACTTGCACTGTAAAGTTGTTTCGCTACGAAGTTGTGTGGTAGTATATAACTGTTTCATTACAACATTGCCAGTTTCTGTTAGAGGTGGTTTATGGTAAAGTTTTGAAATCAGCCTTTGAAATAAATCACTGTCCATAACTCTGAATATTTTAACATAAGTATTTACAGCAGTACTTATAGTTAAGTTGGCAGCAAACTACGATAAGTAGTTTCGTGTTTTAACGTCTTACTAATCGTTATGTTAAAAATTGTCTTCTGCAATTCAGTTTTTTTTTTTTTTTTCTAAGCGAATAAGAATAAAATTTGGCATGATTGTAGCACATTTATGTTTCCTACTCTTTCACACATCATCACATGACTGACGCAACATATAGATAAGTTAGCTGGTTCAGTATTTGGTTTTTTCTGGTCCATTTTCATGTGTCAACAAAACAGCAGTTCACGTCCATTATGATTTTTAATGTCAGTTTAAAATTTTTAAATCTGTTCTGAGTGAAGTGATAGTGTTTGGTATTGCTTTCATCTCAATTTCAACATAGTTTCTTGTTCTACAAATTCTTGAAATTTCATGTGATATGCTAACATTGTAAATATGCTGTTTTCATGCAATTTAAGGCTGTATAAATTTTAAACCCCGAATAAACATTAAGAAACTTTGGATGAATGTCTTTTTTTTATATTTGTAATGGTTACAATTCTGAAAGCTTTCATTAATGTATGTGTTATTTAGTATTTACCGTATCCCCAATTTATGAGTTGATACTTTAGCATGTATGTCACTTGTTTCCAGACAATTGCAACATTGCAGTTTTTCAGGTGTTATATTTTCTTTTAAGAAGATGAAAAAATAATTTAATTAATTGGTTGGAAAAGAACGAGAAAATTAAAATTTGAGAAGCTTGAAATTTCTACATTCTGATTTAACTGAAAAGTTACAACTGATGCCCAAAGCTGGGTGCCAGTTGTCACATTTCAATAGAAGTCAGAAGGTTGAAAGAAATTTAAAGTTTCTCAAAATTTTATTTATCCCTTCTTCTCCTAAAAATTTGACAAATATAGCTCAATTTTGGTATCGAGGATGAATTCTAAAACATCTTGCAGTATTTCTTATATTCAAATATACTGTTGTTGCCTCCAATGTCCTGCTTGAGGGGCAGACCAATGCTGCTCCGCTCATGCACCAGCCATGCACGACTGTGCGTTAGTATACATGTCTTTCAAGTCGTTCATGCACGAACGGTTCAGTGAACTGTCCCGTTACCCAAATGAGCAGCCTTGCCAAGAGTTAACTCCTACACACGTGTTTATTGTAGTGTGGTGAAGTGTTGTGTCGTTGTGTCCCCCAAAAAGTTGAGCCAAATTTAAACATGGGAAAGAATTATTTCCTGTTTGCTCCCCATGAGTGACGTGCTATTTAATGAGTGCCATGTCACGTGGTTTACTTATGTTTACGAATCATTGACTTGGAACACTAAATTAAATTTTAGTGTGTTTGTCTAATACTTGTTTTGTCTTGCAAGTGCGTATTTCCTTTTTTCCAGTTTCGTTAAAATATAAAGTGAATGATCTTTGCATTTCCGGCATCTGCCATGCCAAGCATCCAAACTTAAATTCTCACTTTACATATTAAATTAACGTTTTAATATAATATTGTTTGTTTGGAGGGTCATATATGTGTAAAGTGTCTTAAATGTTTTTATTATAATTTCTAATGAGTGTAACATGCCTGTTACGGCTTTCCCAAGTAAGCTCAATTTCCATGACACGCATAGCAACAGAAACTACAAACTTTATTGAATACATGAAACATGTCGGAAATGCTTGTTTTATTCTACAGTGTGTTTTGCTTTCTTCAGATAGTCTTTCTTATGTATGCTGTTCAAGTGTATGTATTTTTGGTTTTCCCTCGAGGTGTTGGTGGGAGATCTCCGTTAGGTAACTGCATCTCCGTGCCACCATCTTTGGTCTAAACCAGCAGGCCGAAGAGGGTGGACGTGCATCGTGTGTGCTGCGGGAGATTGATCTTTTGCATCAATTATCTAAAATACAGTTGACTCTTGATGTATTATTATTCAGAGGACTGCCAGAAAAATGTCCATACTTGATGGCTTTCAGTAGATGAGGTTTCTGACATGTACATCATTAAACTACAACTTCTAACCTTATAAAACTTTGTTGAGAATAGTAAGAACTGTACATTATGTGTGAATAAAGTTTAACTAATACACACAATAAAAATGGGAATTTTAGAAACGTGTTTCTTTTAATAATACATTAAAAATAACTTCACCTAAACTCGTTATAAAAAAGTCTCAAAATACCAAATATAATTGATTGTAATCTGACACCAAATGCAAACTGACCTAAAACCCTCTGAAAATGAAAACATGACACCAAATGCAAGTCAAATTTTGAATGTCCCATGCACACACTATCAGCAGAGAGCACACTGAGTAGTTCACGGCGGCGGATGGTGGAGGGGTGGCGGCGAGAGGATTACTCCTCCATGCTGCTACATGTTGCTGGGGCCGACACCTTGCGCCTGTGGCAAATGTCTGTATTTTAATGTAATTAATAATATTTTACTGCAAAGAAATCTTTAATTTTGAGACAGAAATGAATAAATAAGTTTATTATTGTTGATTTCTTCACTGTCTTTAATAATTAATCATTCAAAATTATATCCTCTGATTTTCTTTGTCCTGAGTAACACTGCACTTGGCTCTGTGTTTACCTACCCATTATTAGGTGGCAAATGGTTTCAAATAGGCCCTTACATTTTATCAGTTTATTCAAAATACGCATCTCTATTGAAATAAACCAATATAAATCCTCTGATTTCCCCACAAAAAGTTACTGAAAATGAACTTTACACTTATTATACAAGTCGCTCGATGTTCAAAAATTTTTTGGAAACGAGGGGAGGTCAAGTAATACTTCTGGCCATATAATTTTATTCGAGAAGATGCTGTCCATTGAGTTAACCAAATATAAAGTTTTTTTAAAAATCATGTTAATTTTAGACCAGATACAATGAAACACCAGTCTTACAGAAAAAAAACCACCTTTAATCACAAAAACCATTTGCTTTGAAATACAAGTGATGATAGGTGCAACTATTTAGAGCAACGAATAATCTTGATAACATTTCTACGTTTACCAGACGCACTTTATTTGCTCTTGAGGCCGGCATGTGAAGGTTAGCCCATGCTGCCGAGGCACTTGGTTTTTCTTTTGCTAAACAACTTCCCCTCTTCAAGGCATGTAAGGGAAGGAGAAGGAAGGTGCACGGCTGAGAGACTGAAAGAGGGGAGGAGAGAGGATGCTAGGTCGCCATGCTGGTTGGTGGGTAACCACTTACCCTCTTGTAGCCGTAGGGAAGTGGCAAGCCAGTCTAGCAAGTCACACGTTGCACCATGCCGCAGTGTCAGACAGACATCATGGGAAGACAGACAGCGCACCGCAGAGCTGTGATAAATGGCAGCACGCATGACATTTGCATAAACCACCAGCTTATAAATGATGGTTGCTGGAAATATTGGTGACTGGACCCGAAATATACTTCAATCGACGCACCATGCTATGAACGATAAAAGCGGGTTATGTTAACATTATTTAAATAGACAATTGGTTGGGACCACGAAAAATTGTCTGTGAATGTGAATTATCAGTACATGCGATAATGATACATTTAGAGTCGAGTGTAGTAAGTCTTTTAATTTTCGGATTAATTGTTTTTGCTCCTCCCACGTAAGCACCGTCCTCTTCGTTAGACTTGCGGCCCCGAAGAGTATAATACATTTAAGTTCCTGCGTGCTGTTCAGTACTTAGTTCCATGTTGGCCAATGGCAGGCCTGGTATGCCATGCCCGCTTAATTCGAGGGACAGTGTATTGGTAGTGTGTGTGAATGTACCTGTTCTGCAATATACGTAGTTCAAATTATGGTGGCCACAGACAGAGAATTGTCAGGGAATTTTGGTGGTCAGGGAAAAACCAGGAATTGTCAGGGAATTTTTCGTAAAAACATGGAATGTGTTTTGATTAGACCAGCTTCTTGAAGACGTTTCTCATAAAACTATCATTGCAGTAATGCATTTACAGCTCAAATTTCTCTTGCGATATGCATAAAAATATCACTGTGTGTCAATTGCTCTAGCTTGGCTGTAGCAGCCCAACTCAATCATCTTCAAGATTTGGGGAAAAAAAGTATGGAGAGAAAATGATAGTCACTTTATTTTCACACCACAGATCAAACTGAAACAACCATCTATTTGCAGCGATCCACAAATGGAAATTTTATTTATTGTTAATAATGTAATTCTACACATAATTTCAGTTTTCGATACACAAATCTGAAGCTGGAATGAAAATATGCACTCATCGTAAAATTTAGTTCCATGCCAATTGGATACATGAGCCCTTGCTAAAGGTCACAGAAGTGTTTTGTCGAGCTCTGTGTTTACAGCTCATTATTTTTATTTATGGTTGTATTTGGTTTTGTGGTATATATTCCAGACGGCGATCTATGCAATTGCAAAGTATATTTTTCGCTACTGACGTGGAAATAATGGTTATGATTTTTAAAGATCAATGCAGGTGTGTCAAAAAGAAATATGTGAATATACAGTTGGTCGCTAGCCTTGTGCGCTAGCCAATTGCGTCCGTTACCTGCTTCTAGTTTTCTATTTGTGCGGTAGTGTTTTACCTGCAAGGCTGTAACATTTCTTCATCTATGTTTTGTAAAGCTACAGATGTAACGTGAATTTCACAGTCAGTTTAATAATTGCGGTTGGTGTTTAACTTCGTGTTTATGTAACAAGATTTGCGAAGGTTACTTTCTTAAAAGGGGCGTGACTGTTGTGGACTAAGGGCTCTGCTACAATTACAAAAATACGTGCTAAATAAGTATTTCTTTAAGAATTTGTGATATGCAAGACTTCGAACTAGTGATGCTGAAATAGCGGAATTTCCATTAGGTTCAGTGGATTTGAAAATCAAAGTACAAAATTATTACTATCACTTTTCATATTTTGTTACACTAACATGTCTGTGCTTTTGTAATCACTGTGTCTGGGAAGAAGACATCATTCAAGCAAAGTTGGCTATTGGATCCTGAACATGGCTGAAGGCAGTGAAAGAAGACATTAACTCAGCATTTTGTGATTTATGCAGAACAAAATTTTCTTTAAGCAGCATGGGCAAATAAGCTGTCAAAGAGTCACACGTCTGGTACTAAGCACAAGACTGCCCAGGTATGTAACAGTTCTTCACAATCATTGAAGACATCTGTTAGCAGTACTTCTAGTAGATTACAGTAGTCCTAATGCTTCTTTAACAGAAAATAGTTCTCCTTCAATATCATGCTCCATGCCTCAGTCTTCTCTGGTACCAACTAATGTATAGTTGTCTAGTACAAGTAATATTGGCCACAAAAATTTGGAGCAGACCTCGCCAAATGGGATAAATAAATTTATTATTCTTGAGCAAGTTATTGTAGCTGAAATTGTGCATGGAGACTGTTATGTTGCATAATTCTGTGTGTGGTGCAAGTGCATGTGTCCCTCTTTTTCAAAAAAATGTTTTCTGATTCCTGCAGTTACAAAGAACCGAAATGGGATATGTAATTCTATATGGTTTAGCACCATACTTCCAAAATGAGCTGCTAAAACAATGCTTGGAGTGTAACCATCTTGTTGTAGGATTCGATGAGTCGTTAAATAAGGTGGCTCAAAAAGGACAAATGGATATTTCAGTTCACTTTTGGAATACACAAACCAATCAAGTTTGGTCCATATATTTCTCATCTGCATTTTTGGGGCATTCAACAGCAAACGCCCTGTTAGTCTTTCACAGAAGTATTTTCAGGTATAAATATGCAAAAGATTTTACAGATATCTATGGACGGGCCCAATGTTAATTTTAAATTTTTTTGTGAGTTTAATGACGCTGATTCATCTGAACCTGCTTCCCCAGTACTGCTTGACATTGGCAGCTGTGGACTTCATAGTGTACATTGTGCATTTAAAGAGCAGTAGTAAAAGCAACGCAGTGGGATGTTGTATAGTTCTTGAGGTGTTTATATTATGTATTTGTTTAAAAATGTGCTTGCCTGCAGGGCTGACTACTGCCACTATTCATCTTCAAGCCTGTTTCCTTTGAAATTTTGTGCTATAAGATGGCTAGAAAATGTCAGAGTAGCTGAAAGACCTGCAGCAATGTTGCCTGGTATTGGAGAATATGTAAAGCATGTGAACATGGAGAAGAAAGTTGGGGCAACTTGTCAGAGTTTTAAGATTGTATCAAAGACTGTCAAAGATCCTCTTTTGGAAGCTAAATTAGCTTTGTTTCAGACTGTAGCAAGGGAGTTGGAAGGGTTCCTTACTCGATTTCAGTCAGATGCACCATTGGGACCTCTTTTGTATGAATCATTGTGTGCTGTTATTAAGAATACAATGACAAGATTTGTGAAATCAGACATTTTGCAAGGAACATCTCTTGTAACTTAAGTTGACTTGTCCAGTAACAGTTTACTGCCTGCAAAACTTATTGACATTGGGTTTGCTTCTCAAGATGCTTTAAGAAGAGCAAAGATGGTACCAGAAGCTGATTTACTCTAGTTTAAAGCTGATTGCCGTATTTGTTTTCAGAAGCTTTGTACCAAGTTGCTTGAATGATCTCCTTTGAAATTCCTGCTTACCACAAAGGAATTTCATGTTTGGATCCCTCTGTTGGTTTGCAACCTATCAGGAACAAACATCTTGAGTGTACACTGAATGTGCCAGTACAAAATAATTGGATGTCCGGTGCAAAGGCAGACAGTGTTCAGTGGGAGTTTAAAGCAGTGTGCAACGTGCAACACTTCAAGAACCTAATGAGTGATTTCACAAAAAATGGAGGCAGGTTGGACACCTTGTGGATGGCTGCTGTCCCTGATGATGGAAATTATGAAAACTTAATTTCTTTTTTGAAACTTGTCTTCGTTCTCTCACACGGTAATGCTAGTCTCGAGAGAGAATTTTCCATTAATAAAGAGTGCTTGGTGGAAAATCAAAGGTATGCTTCTCTGATTGCTGTTAGGCAGGTTTATAATGCAGTGTTAGCAGCAGGTGGTGTGGAGAAAGTGAGTATTACAAAGGGTTTGGTGCATTCTGTTTGTAATGCATGATCCCGATATTCGGAGGCTCTGAAACAACAAAAAGCTGGTGATGTGGAACATCATGCTGAGTGAGAGAAGAAAAGAAGACAAGAGATTGTCAAGGAACTGGAAAACGAAAATAAAGCTGTTGGAAGAAACCAATAATGAAATTAGCCTGATAGAAGAGGAAATCAAGGCTTTAGGGCCTAATTAGGACCCAGAATACTCCTGGCCAGTTACTCCTAATATATTTTTAGTGGGCTCTGATTCTACTTTGAAAAAACAATGAATAACTTATGTTTTATTCCTGTTGTATGGATTGTTTATCATTCAGCTATACATAGAGAACACTAACAGGTAAGTGAAGTACACATATTTTTTCCCATGTTTAATTTATGTGTTAATGTTGTCGGAAATTGTATATACCATGCCATCAAGAGTCGGGGAAAAAATTCAAATTTGGCCTGGAAAGCCTGGAAAAGTCAGGGAATTTTATTATGCCCAGCCTGTGGCCACCATGCAAATGTACCTTGTCTTACTTAATTTCTTAATATTTAACGTAACCTTGGGATCCAGCCCTCTCCAGAAAGTCAATGTGCTCAGTTTGTGAACTGTTTTAGTGTGCTCAGTGAACTCTTGTTTAAAGTTCATTCGCTAATGTGTGCTGCAAGGGGATCGCGACATGGCTGTCGACATGCTACTGCCCTGAGATATTGTCTCCATGTGCTCGTCCGTGCTTCAGATGAGCTGATGCTCTGGGAATAACTTTTAACATCTTTACTAACTTAATCGCCATGCGGGTTTCTCTCAAATCCAGCATATCCCGCCCCTCGCCAACAGCGAAGCCACGTTATATGGCACCCTAACTTGTGTAGCGTGAAGATGTCGTAAAAACGAGCATGTGGCGGAAAAATTTAATGTTCAAAATGTGCCATTCTTCAGGAAACAATTTGGAACAGTGAGTCAGCGGCCATCTTGTACGCATATTGAACCCCCTTGTGTCCAGAGGGTGGAGATATCCATGATGTCACAGCGCATCGTGAAGTTCCCTATAGTGTTACCGCATACCTGAAACCTGGCGTGCATGGTACAGTTCGGCTGTGTGCTGACTACTGCACCCCAACAAGTTAGGTCTACCAGGTTCGGTCCCAAAGGAACCCCTCTCGTGTGTGGGTTCGCGTGCAATTGTGTGGTAAAACTGTTTCATTGGACCTGTACGAGAAATTCAACCTGTAAGTCAACATCTGCCACTGTGTACCGGAAGGGAGAAGTGTGTTATTCGCTGCTACAGTGATGTCAACAAACAGGGTAGCACATTGCTCACACCCTACATGCAACAATACCAACAACAACACCGTTCGCTGTGAGCTGTGCCAGCTAGGAGCACACTTCGCCTGCCTGTCAGCAGAAGAATGGCCATCCGTATGACATGATGTTTTCCAGTGCCTGAACTGCACATCCAGACACAACTGGACAACCAACAAGACCAGTCAGCCTGCAGCACCACAGCTGATCACACCTAACGAATTCCTATCAACAGCGGAACACAAATCAAGTAAGTGCAATGCCAGACTGTGCTGTGGAACAGGGTGTGTTATTGTCATGGGCAACTTGTGTGACAATAAGTACATCCTAAGTGTGTAATGGACAGCGATTGGAACAGTTTTCACAAAGGAATATTCTGCTCTGAAGAGTGTGACCTGATACAGCATCAAGAACCACCTATAGCTAGCACCCCAACTCGTTTCCAGATACTTCCTACATTTTCCGGACAGGAAGCAGTGGATTCGAGGGTGTTTCTGGCAGAGTGTACCAGCCATCTGCAAGAATATGGTTTCAGTGTCGATGGCCGAATGCCATAGGAGCTCAGCTGACAGGTGTTGCTAAGAACTGGTGGCGTTCAGAAACGTAATACAATATTACCTAGACACAGTTTATGAAAATCACAGCCTGGTACACAAGTATTTATATTACGCTGAAGCAACAGCTATATCTGTTTACTGAGTAGCAAAGACAGCAAGAGAACTTGAAAGCATTTGTTGGCCAGAAGATCAGCCTGGCTAACCGCCACTTCCAGCACGTCTCCAGAAGATGTGCTTGAGTCAATAGTGGAAATAGTGCTCCCAGAACACTGACTCTTTGACTGATAGTGTACAGTGGATACCAGCGGTTTATCAGGGCTGCTGTATCGCGCATGACTCAGAACCCAGGCGCAATTACTTTCTGGACTCTTGGGATGGAAAAGGTGGTGTTAGAAGTAATGATTGTTCAACCAGCCACATAAACACACAGTACCAAGTGTTGAACAGCCTGGGCAATTTGTCCGTCCACGTGACTGGCCGAACGCAGGCAGATCACTCCACGAACGCTCCTGATAACAGCGGTTTAAGTGCTGCGCCTACTCAGTCGCCCAGCGCTGCCAACGCATATATTAAGTACGAGGCGCCACAGTGTTGGATATGCCATGATGAACAGTATCACTGGCACAGGATGTGTCATAACAGAGCAACATCGGCTACGGGAAACGCACCGATGGGGTAGGACCACACCAGGGCCTCCCTACTCTGCCAGCATGCCAAACACAGCACCCCCATCAGAAGTAAATAACCAG
Source organism: Dryococelus australis (assembly GCA_029891345.1). Classification (NCBI taxonomy): domain Eukaryota; kingdom Metazoa; phylum Arthropoda; class Insecta; order Phasmatodea; family Phasmatidae; genus Dryococelus; species Dryococelus australis. The sequence goes on along the minus strand of CM056996.1, from coordinate 158,534,224 downwards.
CCAGATGCCTACTTGGGACACGTGAGTACAGCCATTGACAAATTATTGAGAGTGCCTGTATATGTTTCCAATGTTTCAAGTGTTGCCTGGATTGACACTGCGGCATCACATAATTTCGTCCATGAAGGACTTGTCAGGTTTTCAGATATACAGGTTAACTTTAGAGCTTGCCACACTGCATGGCACAAGCAATATCACTGGTGTTGCTCAGCTTCCCGTAAAAATCAGGGACGTTGAAATGTGTGTTTCTGCCTCAGTTTCAAGAGAAATTCGTGAAGATGTTATCTTTGGAGTACCTTGGCTTATTGATCAGGATGTAATTGTAGAGATCCCAAGAAATAGGATCCATTTCCTTAAAAGGTCAGACTTACAGGTTAACTTGCAGCAAGTGACCCTTAATTACTTTGACCATGGTGTTCCTTCAGATTACCATACCGTCTTCAAAAACATCCTAAATGTGAGAAAAGACGTTATCATGTGGTTGGCTCCACTTAAATGTACCATTGTTGCCGAACAGTAGATCAAAACTATCCATAACGATCCACTCTGGACAACCCCTACAGATTACAAAGTACACTACCTGAACGTAATCAACCGCTAAATTGCGGAAATTATACGTGACGGAGTAATCAAACAGTCAGAGAGAAGGTAAATTCTGCCATAACCTTAACACCAAAGAAGGATGGACGGTGGTGGTTTTGTATTGATTTTAGGCCCATTAATCAGATAACAGAAGAGTGCCCCACCTCCATTCATTAGTGTAAACACTGCACTTAACATCCTTGGCTAAGCAAACATTTTTTAATCCTCCAATCTGAAATATGCAAAACGGCTTTTATGGCACAGGTGGTCGCTGGTAACAGTTCTGCGCCATGCCCTTTGGACTTAAATGTGCTCCTACTTACAATGCATGATGGTGAAAGTACTAGACAGAATAATAAGCAAGTTCGCAGTGGCTTATTTTGAAGACGTGGTCGTCTGGTCAGAAATGTGGGAGTACCACCTGTGCCACCTAACTATTGTTTTGGAATGACTTGCAATCAATGGCCTAACCTGTGCCAATCATAACTATGCCAATCATAAGTGTTGCATAGGCAAAACAAGTATTAAATACCGTTGTCACCTTGTAGACGGGGAAGGAAACCGCCCCACGTCAGAACAGTTAGACGTCATACAAGAGTATGCAGTGCCAACCACGCGGAAAATCTTATGAAAATTCTTTAGCCTGATGAACTGGCTCAGGCAGTACATGCAAGATTGTGTTATAATCACAGCCCCACTTACTGAAATGCTCTCGTCTGCTAAGTACAAGTGGGATACTAGTATGCAAAATTCTTTTCAGAAAGTAAAATACAGTTTCTTACAGTGTCACGCCCTTGCTTGTATTGACAGAACCCACCACCTGTATTTGCAAACAGACACTAGTCAGAAAAGCATTGGTGCAGTGTTGTTCCAGTATAGCGACAGTCAAGAGCATTTTGTTATTTACTATCCCATTGCCAAACTAGGCAACACTGAGAAACACAATGACCTAATGAACGTGAATGTTTGGCACTCATCTGGGCCATAAAAAAATAGTGTTTACCTAGAGTACAAGCGGTTCACAATGAGGACAGATAACCGGTGTTAGTTGTAACTACACAAGATGTGCAAAGTTCGTACCAAATTAACAAGATGCTCAATGTTGCTACAGAATTTTGACTTTGTTATCGAACACATGCCCAGCAAAGACAATCAGTTAGCTGACACCTTGTCCCATTCCCCGAACGAAAGGGAAACAGCAGTAGATGAAGAAGAGTGGGAGACCATCTTACCTCTAGAGAATAACATCACAATTCCACTAGTGCTCTTGCAACAAATTGTGGTGAGCGAACCAAAACTAAGCCCGCTAGCAGACACGTGCGCAGACGACCTGTACGTCTACGTGCTGAACCAGCAGCAAGTGTCCATCGAGGTTAAGGAAATCAAAATTTAGTGCGAACAGGAAGTGTTAGGAGGGTGGTGAGTGATTATCGCCTGGAGATGCATAACACATGCCGGTCAGGAAGTTGGTGGTGTCTCTATGTGCTGCCAGGGGCACACACTACTGTCATTCATGTCACTCATAAAAACAGTCTGTCCTGACCCCGAAATAGCACAAACTGTCTGTAACATTGAAGCGTGAGGATTTCAGGGTTTTTAATGATAATCTGTTCTTTAGAAAAAAGGTAGAGATTTCTCTACACTAATGTTGGTGTTAACATACATACCCATCAAAAGTGCATCTGATTTCCCAATCTCCAGCACCTTCTGGAATACCTGCTTTTTGCCTCCTTGGTTACTAGACTGGCCCAGGTTAGCTCAGAATTAACACAATCTAAATGCCAGCTAAGTGGGGGGTCCTCCACATTGGAAAGTTGAGTGGGGTATAAAATTTCTTACCTTCAGCCTAGACCAAGGTGAAAGAGGGATAAATCTTAAAGTGAAAAGAACTCTGTTTTCCTCTAGACCAGAAGCCGGGGACTTTAGCACTTTGTTACTTCAAAGTGAAATGCGAAGTCATTTTCGCGGAGCCTTATGTCAAAGGTTACCGAAATTTATTCCCTTTCCGGGACATGACCATTGTACATGGTGCGACAAGTGGGCTTCCTACTTAGGACGAAGTCATCCTCTACTTGGGCAATGTGACGTATGGCCAAGCACTGAACCTGTGATGTGGCAGAAAGTGGCACACTCAGTTTAACAGTTTGACTCGCTGGGCGAGTGACAGCTGGAACATCTGTCGATGTCGGTTGCGGCGTAATGCCTTCTCTTAAGATAAATGATATTGCAGAATGATCTTCACCTGGTAATTTAATAAGTGCCCCCAAAGAGTAGAACTTGTAATGAGGGCGAATTATCCAAAGTTAATTTAAAGCTCTCAGCAAATGTAGGATTAATGTTCTCTGTGTTCTCTGAATTCAAAGAATTAAGTGCTCTTACTGTTTCTCTGAGAGTTCGTCTTCTTGATCTACTTTGCCTGCCTTGCTCTGCATAAGGCATTGAGCTACTAAAGAACATTAATCAGGAGGATTAACCAGTAATTAAAGCGTTCCTGATGTTTCAAACCAAGAATCAGTGCCATCAAACTCAGTAGCCATTGTCCAGCCTTATTCAGTCTGGGACCGACTGAGAATGGCATATACTCGCCTGAGACTTGGGTGAGGCACCCACCCGAGATTGAGTCAGTTGCAGGATGTTCAGTTTTCCCTCTGGCCTTTTCAGACTGGGAAGGAGAAGTAGAATGTCTGTTTTGATTAATCAATGTGTGGATTTGTATACCTGCAGTGGGGCGCTTCCGATGAACTATCTTAAAAGTCAGGCCTCGGTTTGCCATCCTAGAGTTGTATTTTCCATAGTGGTATGCGTTACTTGTCACACCTGTGGTTTATTTACTGGCTGTAATTCTCAATACTGAATTTACTATAGATAAATAGCTCTTTTATATTAATGAAATTATCTTTAAGTAAAGGAACAAAAGGAAGATACATAGAAATGAGTTGCTCTCAAAATCAATGGCAAAAAGTAATGTTTTTATTCAACGTCTTTAAGAAAACAAGGTGAACCCATACTCACTCCTAATATATAAAATACTCATTAAATAAGATTAAGGAAGTTTTGTCCTACATGGAAGTTCAGGTGAAGGCATCCTGAGCAAAGTTAATATCATTAAAATAATTTTAATAATAAGCGAATAAACTAACTTAAATTTAATTGGGAGTGCTCTGAAGGAGCCTAAGATTTTACTAATACCTCGTGAACCTGTTCCCAAGCTGAAGTTAACGTAAAAGAAAAATGGTAAAAGGGAGGGTGAGAGAGACGTCTTTTGTAGGAAATGCCTATCTTTGAAGAGTAAGTAGTGGATTGGGGCCATTATATGGGCTATGTTGGGTATGAATCTGCATAGCCAATTGCACAGTCCAAAGAATGGACATAGCTGGTGCTTATTGCGGGATGTGTGGACCTCGTGTATAGCTTGAATAGATTTCTGTTGGGGGAAATTCCCTTCCAGGGAGATTATGTGTCCTAGATAGTCAATGCTGGTTTACCCAAAATTCCTCTTGCTTAATTTACACATTAGTCCATGTATGGCTAACCTCTCTAGTATCCTCGTTAGATGGCGAGAGTGTTCCTCCCAGTTCCGGGAATAAATAGTAATGTCATCAAGGTATGCAAAACAGAAGCGGCCTGTGTATCCTATTAATACCTCCACTGTCATTAACCACTGGAAAGTGGCGGGTGCGTTCTTCAATGTGAATTCCATAACACAATATTTTCGGCTGTCCAGGTGCACGGCAATCTGCCAGTATCAAGACTGGAGATCTAATGTACTAAATATGGAAGCCTCATCGATGTCCCAGAGGGTAATTTGTAATAGATCAATCATGGGAGGGGCGATTTGGTGCGTTTGCTCGTTCAGTTTTTTGTAATTCACGCAAAACCATTGTCCTCCATCCTTTTTTAGGTACGAGAACGACTTGGGTATTATAGGAGGATGTAGAGGGTTCAACAATTCCCTGCAGTTTAATTTTGACCACCTGATCTAGAATTTCTCATTGTTTCTGTGCGGTTATTTTATGTGGAGGCTTGCAGATGGGTTTATTGGTGTTGGGCCATATCTCGTGTTGAATACTGCATAGGGGCCCAGAAGGCGTGAAAACACTAGATTGTTGCTCCAGGATTTCCCGTTGTTTCACAAACTGGTTGGGCCCTAATTCATGTTGATATCCCTGGTATCTATTGGATCATCTTCGGGGTCACACGGGGTTTTCCCCCAACTGACTGCAATACGCTCTGTTTTCCTGATGTGGAATTTGCTCTGGCTATGATCTATAATACACTGTTGTTTGATCAACCAAGGTTGCTCCAAATTTATTTCCTCATCTATGTCCGGGGTTACTGTGAACCACACCTCTTGAGGGATGTGATGTACTCTTAGTTCTAACCGTATCTTTCCTTTCACTCACAAGACCTGACTGGCTTGGGCCGTCCTTACTACCAGGGGTTTGCGGTTGAAGCCGGGCCTTCTGGTTAAATGTTAGGAGGTCGATCCGTACAAAATTTCCCGTGTCTACTTAATATAGTATTGCCCTATGGGAGGGGGAGGGGGTATAGTTTACCTCAACCCATATATGGGGAGACTCTTGGGGTAAATGGCTATGGGACCCACATGTAAATTGATTAACCAAGAGAGGTAGACCAGGCGACGGGCCTTGTGATCCTCTCCTGAGTAGGGTTGGGCAATCCCTGTTGTAGTGACGGCCCAGGTAATGCCAGCAGCATGGGAATGGGGCGACAGGTACAGAGGGGTCGGGTTGCGCCCTGCAGGTGGTTTGGAGAAGACTGTCGGGCCACTATCCGTGGTGGCGTGTGACGTGTGTTTATCCTAGACAGTGGATGGTTGTTTTGTTCTATTTTCTTCGTCCTTTCTGCTAACTCCTCCAACCTCTGAGGCTGCGGGGTTAGCAGGTGGTTTCAGAAGGAAGGGAGGAGTGTGCAGGCAGTGCCACTTACCCTTTGCTGTTCATTCTGGTCCAGATAAATTCTTTTATATATACGCTCTTTCCTGTGGATGAATAATTCTACTTCCTCCTCAGGGGTCTGGGTTTGAGAATGAAAGTTGGTGATTAACTCAGACTCTTGTCTCCAGTAAAATGTGCGGAGAGTTGTGTCTTGAGTTGAGCCTGTTCCTGAATGAACTCCCCGTATGTCTCCCACCACTGTGGTGCTTTTCCACACAGTTGGTGGCATGCCCTACCTTTCCACTGTTTGGATGGTATTAGGTGTTAGCGCATCTCCCGCTCGCGTTACTTCAGAACGAGGACTGGGTCCTTGTGTGGTCGTCTCTGAACTCTGGGAGCTGCATCTCCATATATAGTCCGGATGTCACAGGGCTGACCCACGGTCCGGAGTTTAGGGGCCAGTGTGTGAGATTGGGTCTACACACTCTACGCTGGTATACCTGACCAGGATGCGTGATACGTTCATGTGGCCAACCTATACATTTGTGGTGATATTTGTTTGCGCATATAATGCACTGTACGGTGTACTGTCCCTACCCATCGCACTCTGGCCAATGGCAGGTGACCACCTGGTTTTGTCGGCATGGTTGGCACCTGAATTCCTACCCATGTGTATCCTAAGCATGAGTAATGGAATTGCCTTTGGTGATATTTGCATTGTATTGTATTGATACCCATTCCATTACAATTCTTAATAGGACATTGCGTGTGTGTATCCCGGCCTGTGCCGATACTGCTGGGTGCTCATGTACGCTATCATCTTAGTCCAACATGATGGCGGGAAGTCAGGATAATAAATCCTCTGCAAGATGGCGGGGCGTGGCTGGCATGGTCTAAACTCCCAATGCTGTAATGTACTCATCGGTTGGCTACTGCTGATGTTCTTTCTATAGCAGCCCTAGTACCTAAAAGAATTAACTCTTGTGAGTGAGAGTGCTTATTCCCTCCTTTATTTCCTGGAGTACCCTTCATTCTGGAAATACTTTGCCTGGCAGGATCGTGGATCTGCCCACGTTGGGAGATCTAATAGGCACTGGCTCGGTGAAGGGATTGAGAGGTGGAGGAGGGGAATCAAACACTAGGGTGAGCTTGAACGCAAAGACTTCCCTCCTAGGGAGTTTAGTCCTGCTCACCATAAAGGTTACAGAGAGTCGTGATGCCAGGTGTCACTAATTAAAATAAAATAATTAACTAAAAAGGGAATTGATGGGAATGCTATAGTTATGAAATTATGGTAAACTATAATTCTCCTGGCAGTTCCCGCTCTGTTTCTCGTTTGCTACTTGAGCATTTATACCGGGCCAGCCTTGTCAGCTTCCATACTGGGACATTGTTTTACGAGGAGGTAGTCACCTTACATGTACGTATTGGTTTAGGGGGAATGATGATGGTGATCAACTTTCCTGCGGCTGTACGTATACGACACGTGTTAGGGGACGTGCTATGAACTGGGCACGGCCATTTTGAGGGGCTATATTCTGATATGTTTTGATTCTGGGGGCTCCAAATTACTCAAGTGTTCTTGATTCTGCCACAGTCAACAAATCCCTAGCAAGGAATCCAAGAATGAACTACAATCTTCAGTAATAGGCTGCAATTTCTTGCTTGCATTAAAAAGAGGCTCGGTAGGCTGAATATTCTGTGGGGGCTCACTGGTTAGGCTGGATACTGCAGTAGCTGGGGGTTAGCACTCTTTGTTGGGCCCGTCGGGTTAGTTGTCGCAGTTGGCTACTACGCCCACATCCTCTCCAGGGCATTAGAAACTATTCTTAAATAGCAAAGAAAATAAATAGATTATTGGCTCATAGTTATTATCTACAATTATGATGGCGTGCTGCCGGTCTATGCAGTGTAGCTTAAGCCCTCCTGGGTTTGGTTTTGTTCAGATGAACAGAGGTATTGATCGGGTTAGGCAATCTGAATAGTTGTGAGCGTTTCTCTAGGTAAGCACGGGTGTTCTGGACACCTCTTAGGAGTTCCCACATCTTATGCAGAATATAGCCTTATTCAGGCGCCAGGAGTCCCAAGATGGTTCGGCCTACTCGTATCTTGCCGGGAGCGGTCATTTGGTTTTAAAGAGCCACAATATTCACTGATTCAAAGTACACATACATCTGTTAAATGACGGAGATGAATAATAATTAAATAAGTGGGATTTAGTTTAGTCACAAACGTATATATTAAAAATACTTTTGAAAACAATGGGATGCTTCACTCTGTACACAATAATAAATCAAGAAAAGTAATAGTAATTATTACGCGACTGCAGGTGAAGGCGAACCTGCGTATGTAAATGAAAAATGAAAATAATTCCAAATTTATAATTCGGAACTTGCGAGGTGAGGGGTGTAAGTCCAGAAGAGACATTATTTACTACCTGCTACCACGGAGTATGAAGGATTGACTCAGGGTAATGAGGAAACAGGTGTAAGGACGTGGAGATACAAGGAGTAGATATTTCGACACAGTCGGTTTTTCTCCATGTGCTGCGGCAGTTGGAGATCTTCTTGGAGCTGGTAGTGGTCTGAGAACCTTGTGCAGACTTAGGAGAGTCTTATCAAACTGTGGAGAATCTTTTCAGATTGGAGAGCCTTAGCAGACTTGGAGTGTCTTCTGCAGACTGGCAAGTGCTCTCCGACCTTGCTCAGGTCGGCAGGCCACCGACTACTGGGGAGAGCAGTGTTGCTTCTCCTTATATACAGAAAAATTAAGTTCGGTGGCTGCCCCAGGGGTGCGGGGGTTGTTTAATTTAGGGTAGTGGTCCGCGTCACAATTTCATATCTCCGTCTGGAGGCTGATGACATATTTACCGCCTCTCCATGAGGCTCGGGCAACAGTGACGACATCGGCCACAGGGTGCTGCTCTCGTGCAGCATCCCTGCCAACTAGCTTCTTCCTCTCGGACGCGTCGGTGGCTTGGTGGGTAACACAATTTCTTCCTTGAGGGTGGTGATCACATGTCTGCTTATGAGTAGGCAGTACAATTTCAATAAATTATCTACGTGCCTGTAGTTGTCTGTAGTGCTTGGACCAACCCTGTAGGCACGAGATTTATTACCTGCCGGCATGTGACTCACCCCAATTTAATATCAACACGTATGATGGGGCGAAGTAGAAAAGTACGGGGAGCATATATCATGTGCAGGAGTGTGGTATACGCGAAGGTTAACAATGAAGGATAACATGTCCCTATTACTTTCGCAAGCAGGGGGCTGAATACTGCAGAAATAAATTATACTGTCATGGAAAAGGAATTGCTTAGTATTGTATTTGCTTGTTTAAAATTTCGTACATAACTGTATCAATGGCAGGGTTACCACTGTGTTGACCAATCATAAGGCCTTATACCACCTAAACATTTGTAAATCACTACATGATAGGATCACCCAATGGATAGTAACTTTGCAAGAGTACAATCTTAGTATTAAACATGTCCCTGGCAAGGTCCAGGTAGTAGCAGATGCACTTTCAAGAGGTAGGGCAAATATCCATGGAGTTTCAGATTCAATCTTTGAGGAAACGTATGAAACAAGTAGATACAGGATGGAGAAAAATTACAGTACAGTTAAAAATAGAAATACTCGAGGACTCTCAGCTCGTGAAAGTAGTTCAGGAACTGGAAACAAATAATTGTAGAGATATTATTATGGTGAAATTCATGGTAAAGGATGGGTATTTTTTTCAAAATGTTGGCACCACTGGTGCAAAATGGGTTTTATGCATACCCAATCAGCTCGGGAAAGAAGTTAGTGAGTGCATACGTAGTGAATGTGGACATTATGGTGTTACGAAAACAGCAAAATACATAAAAAATGTCCTTTTTCTTATTGTTTAAAGTATAGTATGACCATAAAAAAGTTGTTTTTTGAAGACTGAGATATACAAAATCTCACTGAATAATTGTAAATGATAATGAAAGTCAATGGAAGAATTTTATAGTGTAAATAGTTGTGTTGAGTAAATAAGCCATGAGAAGTTGTTGTTTTACATTAAAGTTTTTTTTTATTTTTTTTTATTTGTAGGGCTGATCGGTTCTCACATTTTTAGCTCGGTTCATTTTGTTTTTGATTTAAAATGTCTGTTTTCAGTTCGGGTTTGTCATGGCAACACATTTTTACTTCAACATGTAACAATCAGATTTATGAAACTGTATTATATATTTCACTGCCTGTTAAAATGAATATTTCTCTGCTAAATGTTTTTAAATTCCACCAAATTTAGCGGTAAGTCAGCTGAAAGAACTTAAATATATGCCGCAATCAATGCAAACAGTATAAAGATGGGTTTACAATTAAAGATTGAAAAACTAAGAATTGTACTTAATGACTCGATAAGCACATGGAAAATGAACAATAAGAAAATTTGCAGTTTATGATTGAATTAGCAGCTGTTGAGTCTAGCCAATCAATGTCGTAGGAGACATAAGCAACTGAAATAACCTGAAAAAATGGACAATTTACATATATTTAATTATGTGAGGTTACTGCTAGTGTAATTGTTTGAAAATACTCTTGAAATCTTATGGAAGGGAAAGCTGATGCTACCATTATGCATGTACATCAATACATCTGAAAAAGTTAATTAATGTGAATTCACTAACCTGTTCCACGAAAGAAAACATGACCATGAACTATTCTTTAAATTAAGAGGATGCTGCCTCTTTATTAAAATTATTACTTTCATACGATTTCAAGTATGACATAACCTAAATACGAGTTGTTAATTCAGTTTCCCCCCAACAACTGTCACTGTGCTCTGAATCTGATTGGCTACTTCGTCTTGAGTTGTACTTAAGATATTAAATATAACAATCTCTTAAGTCACGCTATGATTGCACACGACCCGTCAAGACCCGCGCATGACAGTCCTAAACTAATACCCTTGAATACATTGAATCATATCATAAGCACATGGTGCACTTATTCTGTTTAAGTCAATAGTAAAACTACCTTAAGACCATGCTAAAAAACAAAAGAAATGTCCTTTACTATTCTTTTAAATACACTCTTGCAGGCAATGAAACACGGCCCCTCACAAAAGCGAGGTCATGTCTGGTTTATAATCAGGCTGTTAAAAAAACATAGTGGTTAATGTAAATTGATTGTTGTTGCCGAAGAAAATGACAAAGCAGTCAGCAAGCAGAGAAACATAACAAGGAAAAATGATCTTGTACAGTATTTTGTCCGTGCAATGTACACGACTTGAGTCAGTACCCGTTCACTGGAAAGGGAAAACTGCATGAGCAAGTGTGGCAACCCTGGATCCATACCATCATATTTATTTGCTAAATATTTTTGAGGGAACTGTTGACATGTTTTGTTAATATGAGATGATAATTAAATTAATTTACTTTCCTAACATCTTTGTTCACAATTTGAATATATAACCACGTTTACCAGAATGAAATAAAGTCAGACACAAGTAAACAGTATTCCTGTAAACCATAACCTCTTTATCCCCGGAGAACTGTTTAGGATGATATTAACGCTACAACACGTAAAGCCCTCTTCACAATAGCACGATGTAGCGTGATGTGGCAATGTGATGTAGCGGAAGGCAGCGATGATACAAAGTATCACCAGCAGTGCCCTTCACAGTATCGCGACGCAATACAAGTGGCAGGGGATAAAAATTGAAGTAGCATGCCGTCTGCCGAGTAATATTTGTTCAACAACACACAAATAAACACTGTTACATATAAAGAGCTTGAGAGTAAACGATTTAACTATGTTTTTGGACAAAATCTAATTTGTTACGCTATGAGAAATTTTTTACAGAACTGTAACTCTACAGATACCATTAAATTTTTAACGTAATTCGTATAGTAGAACTTAAACTGCACTAAATACAAAGTACTAACTAGATAGTGCTCCATACAATGCAGCTTATTTACAGAAAAATGTTGTTTCTTTTTAAATGTAGTAGTAATTTACAATAAGCGTACAAAAATTTAACAGGAAAATAATATTTTCGATTATACTGTGTGTTAAATTGAAAATAAAAGTCAGTATTTTGTAAATATAAATATATTATAGACGGAAAATTTTAAATAAAAAGATTATATAAAGTATGTTGGCCCTATGTGACGCTGTTATTTCATTTCAAAAGTGATGTTCGTGTTAGTGTGCCGAGGTTTTTTTGCCTGGTCGCGTAAACAAATCAGAAATCACATTACTCGTTTGATTTTCTTTACAATATAATTTTATACTGGTCTGCAACATTTTCCTACGCAAGAAAAGCAATTTCTTTATTTTTCACCACATTGTCACTTTGTTGTAACCATGTTTTAATGTATTTGCAATACTTATGTATAATTTGAAATACTTTATTTTTCAATTTCCATATAATATCATGCATACATTACGTCGTAATGACAAAACATTTACAGTATGAATGTATATACATTACTATCTGGCTTTTTGTTTCTTTCCCCTTGTTTACAAACATGATAATATTTACATGTCTTCTTTTCAACACTCTTGATCCTGATTGGGTGTTTTCTCTAACACCATCAGCAATGTCTCCTCCGCGGCAAGACAGCCTTGTTGCTAGTTTTCTCGTTGCGTGCTCACGTTCGTAGCAAGCAAAATTAACTATGATTGGCTGGTTTGGTGTGACGTCACATTGCGTTGCACTATTCTGAAGACGGCTTAAGTAGTAATATTGTAAATATCATGCCACAGATACGCTGAATACAGTAATATAAGCGGAAGTGTCATTATTTGGTAAATTGTTAATAATTTGTTAATTTTAACTTCAGTACAAGAAAAACCCGACCGATAGGTTTTTTTTCTGAGAATTCACTTCAGTTTCGGTTTTTTATAAAAATGATCTAACCGATCCAAAAATTTGGTTAACCGATCAGCCCTATTGTTTTATAACTATTAGAATTTAGTTCTTGTACTTTAAGCAGAGTACCAAACAGGAGCAATGAATATTAAGATGTTTTTTTTTTCATGTGTTATAATGTTTAAATTTCATATTAAAAATAAATAATTTTTAAAGTATGTTAGAAGTTTTGAAAATTACAAGGGATGTTGATGTAAGAGTTTTAATGAATATACGTGAAACCCTGTTATGACGTTTCAGAAAAATACTGAAAAATTTATGGTTACTAAGCAGGAAAACTTCTTAAAAGGTTAAAGTTACTGTCCATTTCATATAAGTGGGGTAAAATCTGACAGACAATGTGACCAACCTACACAGTATGTAAACAGTAAATGCTCTCGTTCGTACAGTATTGTATCAGCTGATGAACTGCTGCAGGATCCGTGTTGTTAAGTTGGCTGTTTTTATGATGGCTTTGGAATAAAATGGTACTCAGAACTAAAAGTTGTAATTTAAAATTTTAATTATACATGCAACATTTATGGTTTAAAGTATGTTTTTAAAGCAATATTACATTTTCTTAGCTATTAGTGACTCGACTTTAAAAACGTGTTTAGCATTTATGACAGAGTATGTTGACACCTGTGAACAGTAAATGTTTTCAGCCAATGGCTAGACATGTTTGTGTTTCCATTTTCCAGACCGGTAAACGTCCGTTGTGCGTGTGCTTTTTACTCATCGTGTTTATTATACAAATATCTTGTTGGTGTTGTCAGAATATTTAATTGATAGTTAATAATTTTTTTAATTGTTTTTTTCAAGCATAGTTGGTTGTAAGTACTGTTTGTTTTTTTGAGTGAAATGTAGTTTGTTTTCTTGAGTGAAATGTAATATTAATTGGCACGAATATAATAATTTGTTTGTATCAGAAAAGCGCGCAGTGTTGATTTTTCTGAATGATTCTGCAAATAAATTATTTAATGCTAGTTATGAATAAATGTGATTTTAGTGAAGTAAACTTGGTAAGGATTACCATAAAAAAACACATGTTGAAGAGGTTGGAAATTTTACAAACAGTAAGTTTGCGCGTTTTAAAAATGTATTTGTAAATTGTTAACACAAATATTGAAATGCATGTGGCCTGAAAAAGCCGCACTTTCCACACATTTGTGGTGACTGAATAATATTTGTTTACTTGTGTATATCCTAAATTCAACAAGTTTAAGGTTAACTTCGGTCAAAATGTGTGCGTGTATATATTGCTGCATCTGTACGAATACGAACAGCGATGTATGTATCACGTTTTGTTTTTTCATTAAAGTTAAAATTTTAGAAATTACATAATTGAAATGGTATTTCCATACGAGCAAAATTTTCCATTACTCCATTAAAACGATATGCTACTCAAAATTCTATACACATGTAAGAATATCAAAATAATGTCGTCTTACGAAAGACGTTAAACTAAAGCCTCCCATCCACTCCTTTTCTTCTAATTGTTGCCTTTTTCCCTTGAAATAAACAGAACCCCAACAAATTTAAATCTGTAATTACAAAAATAAAAAAAGTTGGAATCCCAACCTAGCTATAATATCGTACTACTGGTCAGAAGTGAGCGACCGTCAGATTTTCAGTGCCTGCCATGACATGGAACCAGGAAGGAGGAAAATGAGTGTGCATTAGACTCAAAACATTTGTTTACAAACGTCTTTTTTTTTTCAGTGACAAAACAGCTGCGATGGAAGGATACATTGTGGCCATGCTACTTTTTGAGAACTGTCAAAATTTACCCCGCTTACATGAAATGGACAATATCTATTTATAATAAACAAAGTTAAAATTTTTTAAAGCTTTTAAGCAGGGAAACTTCTTAACAGAAAACTTCTTAAGAGGGTTTTAGGTAGCTATACTGAAAAATACAGAATGTAATTAATTTTGAAAAGAAACGACAGTTGGAAAACCAGTTGAAAATGTAAGTTGAATTAAGAAATGTACTGTAATGAATATAATTTTACTATTATTTTGCAAATTTAGTGTTTACAAATCTGAGTAATGAAGAATTGAGGATATATGACATTTTTCTAACCGTACAAATGTCGAAGGTTTGTTGTGTGTTGAGCCTTAATAATATAGATATGTAAGGGTATGATGTTGCTTCAGTTTTTGTGGTGTCCGTGGATCTTTAGCACTAACAGTAAGTTTTTGGTTGGGACATGTTTGAGGCCACTTTTTTTGTCAGCATTGACCTAAAGAATAAGGCAGTCGCAGTAGTTTTTTGTAATTTTTTGGGCAGACCTGGGTCCTCTTTATAAGTGTGGCTTGCTGATCCCAGCGAGGAGCCAGAGTAATAATGAGCAGTCTAGTTAGAATCATCATTGGCTTATATTGTGTGTACACCCTCAACCTTAACTGAGAAATATCATTTGACTGTAATGGTAATGTGAATGAAGTGATGTGTATTATTTTCTTGCAGCATCTCAGCTGTCTTGAGCGCTATTCTTTAACATGTGAAGTTAATATTGTTTGTTATGTGTTTGAGGTTGATTATTAAATTGTGAGTGCTAATTATTTGTAAAAAACAGAGTCGCAGATGTCTGCAGAGTAGCCACATACAAGATAGATTTTGATTTGGGAAAAGTTTCTTCAAAATCTCTCCCAAATCGTGGGGGGTAATGTAAGGATACAATTATTATAATAATTAAATCGTGACATTTGGTTAATTTTTTTTTTTTTTTTTTTGGCAAGGAGCGTAATATTTTATCAGTATTAGAAGTTTTGGCAGTGTTTAAATGTTTTTCATGCGCTCACTTTTTCTGAAGTCATATGTCAGGTTGCGTCAACATTTAGAGATAAAAGCTTTTTACTACTGTCGTATAGTTTTTCTTTCCAGAATGTTCTAGAAGTTTGATTATTTTTAGATTCGATGTGGTTCGGTATGTTGTGGGAGTGATTTTGGTCCACGCCATGCCCTTACTTGGTTGTGTTTTTGGCTCTTTGGTGCAAGGAGTGGGGGATGTGCATGGCAATGTGAGCGCCCGGTGCCTACGGCCAGCTTACAGATTACTACAAGACCGTGAAGGAGACGCATCGAGTGTAAACAATTTAGCCCACGCCGGTAAGCACCCGCGACCTCAATTTCTTTTGTTTGTAACTTAAAGTACTTTCGGCCTACAAACTCTGTTCTACTAAATTATTTCCACCAGTGTGGGAGGTCAGTAGGGTGTCAGGAGGAAATTAATTTTCCTCCTGCCTTCTTAAATTTATCTTGCATTGTGAGTTTTGGAGTGACATAATTGAATAATGAATTACTGCTGCGCTGTTCTGTTCTGGTTGTCTAGTTGATATGACTTCTTTACTCTGCATTTCTGGAAGAGTGTGAACCTGTTATTTGGAATTCAAAATAAAAATTTAACTAATCCGAGACTTGATTTACTTTTTCTAATCTTAACATGGCGCCTTTTAAGTTTCATATCTCTACTGATTGAGCAAAACCGAGCTGTGATTTCCAGTCTTAATTTTTGGCGGCTGCGACGTTACATGCTCCTTACGTAGTATAAATGTTTCCACAAAGGTTCTAATCGTGGAGCTGTTGAGTTTTTCTAGGGGGAAGTGGCAGAAACCTCTTTGTTTTTGTCACCTTGGCAATCTGACAATTGCTGCCAACAGATAAGTGCATTTTTACATAAATTTCCTTTGAATGTAGCTGTTCTGTTTATGTTCCACACTATCACTGTTCATTGTGTATACAGCATGGCCACATGGCGGCAGTGTTTATGCAAGTGTCTTTTTGCACCCATTCATTGTTTACACTGCAGTATTTACTTTTCACTTTATCAAACATGAAGAAGTGTTCACTTTAAAACTCTCGGGCATGATTAATAACTGTTACTATTTTTGGCATTCTTAACTAGTTTTGCAATGTAGTAAGTACACAATTAAAATCAGTATCCGGGCTCATTATTACAAACCTAACCACAAATCACAGAAGATGAGTGAAGTTGAGAGTGTTTACAAATATAGTGCCAAAGGTTAGTGCGTAATTATTTAATCTACCAAAAAAAAAAAACAATTAATCTATGTTATATCTACGTATCTACTTTTGTAATATCACCAACATTTTTGTTAGAATTGCTTGTTTAAAAATATTTTATATGTAATTCTACAAATGAACTAGTGCTGAGCGATTCAGATTTATTTATAGAATTGTATTGTAGCAATGCTATTTCGACTTTGCTATTGATCAATCGTTTGAGAGGAAAACTTTATTTACGTTTTTTGGAGTCATCATGATTGCAGCAATTAATGCATATCTAAATAAATACTGTATCATAGATTAGAAATGGCAAACCAAACCGTTTGTAAGAGTTTTGATGGTAAAAGAAGCTCAGCATTGTGTTTTTGGAAATACTTCAATGACCAATTTTGTTGGTGTTTCGTGAGTTGGGGAATTATCACAGAATTTCTTATATAAACATAACTTCTCCATATTTTACATTTTGAGAAAATTTACATTCCCTAATAATAAAATAACACATGGAAGGTGTTGCTAAGCGGCCGACTAATGCCATTGCTAGATCCAGCGGGCCTATTACCTGCAACTAAGCTGCAGTATGCATTGCATTGTAAAAAATAAATAATTCTGAGAATGCCTGTATAAATTTGTGAGGAAACTCTTAGTTCTTTGAACTTAAGTAATTTCTCCTTTTTAGTTGTATGACTCCCACGATGTAGCTTGATTTGCATGCTGGTGTGATGGATAAAACTAACATATTTAAATAGTCAGGATAAATGTTTTTAACTTTTTTGTGTTCAAGTACTTTTTAAAATATATATTGTAAGGAAGGTGATAGGTTTGAAGCCTAATAACACTAGAAAATTTTGAATTTAATTTTTCTGCTTGTTCTTTGTGGGCAATATTTGACATTTTTCTTTGTCTTACCTATTCGCTATATGCTGTACTTGCTCTTTTCGAGTTTTACTCAACAGTCTTTCACAGTGCATTAATATTTTTCACGTTCAGTTAGTTTCTAGTTTTTGATACAGTGTAAATAATACCTTGCCTGATTTTTTTAATGCATTGCTTGTGTTATGTTCAGTATTAAATAGGGATAATTGTATATTTCACGTCATGTTATTATCGCAGTACACTGTCATTGATAAAGCGCATATTGCCGTGCTATAAAACAGTAGACATGCAATCACAAAATAGAAGTAACTATTTCAATTTATTTTCGTTTGTTAATATACCTACCAATTAACACAAAATATTACAGTGGCGCAACAATGTTTGGTGCCATCGAAATAGAGATTATTTACCATTTGTAAGGCTAGACACTTTATTTGACTCATGAGTTCTAATGTAAATAATGTTATGCTCAAATGACACCAAAATTCAGAGCAGTTGAGCAGGCCGCTCAATCAAAGGCAGAAGGGGAACAAACTTGAGCGCGGCCAGACTATATAAAAACGGACCAAACAAGGCCATGGGTTGTTATTGCTGTCCGCCTACCATGAGCTTCGCTGCAGAGACGCTGTTGTCCAGGGGAGACTAGCTGTGCCGACTTCAACTTGACCTTCCCTGCGGTGCGGACCTGACCAAA
Source organism: Dryococelus australis (assembly GCA_029891345.1). Lineage (NCBI taxonomy): Eukaryota > Metazoa > Arthropoda > Insecta > Phasmatodea > Phasmatidae > Dryococelus > Dryococelus australis. The sequence goes on along the minus strand of CM056996.1, from coordinate 158,516,256 downwards.
CTGATTCAGTGTGTTATTTAACAGTGGTTCCAGGTGAAATGCGAGGATGGAATGCAGAAATTGTCATCCTCGGTCTATGTGCTATACAGGTCACACCGCCATGGACAACGTACCACACCCATGCTGGAGTTTACTGGAGTCAACTGACATCTGCACTGCACAATGAGTCATTTCCTCTGGTATATAACATACCACGAAATAAGTCGACAAAACCAAAAACCCTGAACACCTGGCAACGTAAAACCTGTGCAGTAAATTCAACCAATATTTGCAAAAATGCTAAAGTTATAAAGAATTACAGAGCCTGTACAAGAGAATTTGTTAACTGAGTTCCTTTCTGAGGTTGAAATTTCATTTTTCAATAAGAGGGGAATACAAATATTAGGCAATCTAGGAACATGGTGTTGCAATATACTGACAGGCATTTTGACAAACTGGTCAGTAATGATAAGTATCTATCAACCTAAATTAACAGCTTACAAGGTAGAATTCAAATTTCCTATATGTTGTTAAATTCCACGATTGCAAACATCGTAAGATTTAAGAATCAAACCAAAAACAGAATAAATAATCTTGCAGATGCAATCAAGGTAATCACAAAAACTTAAAAACCCCAAGTTAAATCACTCAATGAACAAGCAATTACCTTAGAACAATTAGCCATGACCATTATGTTGCACCTAATAAATACTGTATTAAGAGAACAGGAACTATTAACATATATATCCCACTGCAAGGCCAACCACTTACCATTACATGTGATAGGTAGACAACAACTCACAACGGATCTCTGTAGGATCGAACAGCAGATACGACCACTAAGTTTAGAATTTACTATACCTATAGGGGATGTAGATAAATATTATTCAAGCCTCATTACTCAATGCATCATTAAACAACGCAAATGTTTATCAAAGTTCAGGGGCCAGTTAAATATAAGTACCTAACATTTGCACCAGTGCAACCCAACGCAAATAAACCTCCGAACGTAAGTGGGGTAGGCTCTTTTGGACACACAATTTCACCCCCACTACCAGAACTGTAGTGACTAATGAGATAATGTGTTACAAGGTCTTCACTGCCAGATTAATACAGGTACTACTGTGTTTTTAAGGGCCGTGAATTATGTTTTTATTACGCCGAATACTTGTTAATATTTTGTTGTTATAACCTAAACGACATCTGGTGGGTGTTTTGTTTATACTGCTCTGCTACATTTGCACATGGAGAGCCGCCTATTTCATTAATTGATAAAGTGCATGATTGGTGATTAATACGTGGACAACTACATATATTCAGCAGATAAGAAATTAAAATTTTATTGATGCAACATATCAGATACGCTAGAGATTGTATTTGATGTTATGTACGTTAAAGAAGAGACGTGTTCATACTATTTATGACTGTGTTCGAAGTGTAACTGACCTAATATTGTATTTACTTAAAACATTTTTTTTTGGTTTAGAAAACATGGTATTCATCACAGCATTTTTTTAAGTTCATTAAAAATTTCCATATGGGTTATATTTTCTCCGTGAATGCAATCTGTGCAGTGCTCAAGTTGAATACTCAGGTTTGCATAAAGTGTTTGTAATTTGTTACATTCGCAGACTTCTAGCGATATTCGTATTGCATGCTGTGCCATAAGCATTTTTTATTACCAATTGTCACCTCAACCTTTGACAGTTAGTGAAAAAAGACTCTTTTGTGTTCCATAACAAATTCCCCTTTAAAAAAATGAAGCAGAAATTTTTAACACTTTAATAAAAATTTATTTTTGACTGTTTTGTTGGAAATATAAGTTTTTATATTATGTAAAAAGCTAAGCCAGACCTCGGAATACATCCCTTTCTCCATTCTACACATTCAAGTTACTGTGTGATATTTAAAGAAGAAACTACCTTGGTTTTTTCAGTGTTATCAAAACAGCCATAATATTCATGTGTTGTAAACAGTTTCTCACACGTTCATGTAAACAAGTTTGATTTATGAGGCATGTAACTGAAGTTAGTATCCTCATAATTTGATACTGCTGTTCATCTAATAATGAATCAAGCTTCACCTCAACATCCGAACACCTAAACACAAATGCCCTTTATTTTATTCAGAAAGCCTGCTGAGTTTCACAATTATCAAATTAATTAAGAATATATCAAAATGCGTAATTTTTTGGTAATTATAAAGTAATAGCTAGGGGATTTGAAAAGGACATGCTCACACTCTGATACAATGATTCTTATACTCCAGACACATTCAAACATTTAGGCCTAATACAGTCAAATTCTAAAATATCCATGACTGTATGCACTGTGGTACTCTCCTCAAAATCTGCATCTTTCATTTCAATTTTTTTCACAGCAGTTTGTTATTCTAAAACAAAATTGACATGGTGCATTATGTAAACAACAGGTTGAACTCCTTGTACATCATGAATGCTGGGTACACACTTTTTTCACTATTGGTCCAGTCATTGCATCTAACATGCAGAATATTAACACATTGACTGATATATTTCTTATGCACATACTGATTTGCTTGCAGAACTGATTGTCTGACTTGCTGATGTCAAGCTGCAGACCATCAATATTATGAAAAAATGTTTGGTACCAATAGGACCTATGTGGTAACAGCATGTCATGTTGTATCTACTGGTGCAGGTAATACGGTCACAGAAGCATTATTTGTAATACTTATTGGTTGCCTGTAGGTTGATGACAGAAAGTCAGACAATCGTTTCCGTAGGAGAATCATGTGGCAAGAAAGCTGCGTGTTAATATCCTGCATGTTACTTTCTGCACTAACTGGATTAACATAATAAGTATTGTGGCATCATTTCAGAGCTGGGCTTTGTTCATTGTGCACACGACACCAAAGCCATCAGTTTTATACTTGGACAACACTGACGTTCAGGACGTCGTATGCTGAAGGGTTTCGCTTTCAATGACGAGACTTTATCTAATACTGCAGTTATTAAAATTGTTCGACCTCCTGTGCTGTATGGATTTAAAAAAGTAAAATTTGTAATAGGCGAACTTTGTTTATTGGCGGTTCTGGTTATATGAGCACTTTTGAAACCAATCTTTGAAAAATACCACTGCTCCTTAACAGCCAGCATATTTTCTAACTAGCAGTCACACTGATTGGCATGCACCCGTTAAAGTTGGAAATGGCGGAGAGAAAATTCCTTATAATGTTGAATTAAGAGTGTTAAGGTAAACATCTGTTAATACTAAAATTATTTCTTTTTTTTTTTTCTTCATGTAAATGTAAAAACTAGCAAATTCGTAAAATATTTATTTTTGTAACAATTTCAGTTTTACTCACACATGAATTAAGTTATCAGTTCTATGGCAGTAATAATTTTATGTCTGGCGGAGGAATACCCAATCTTTAGCAGGGCTTTCAAAAGTGCTTACTTCACAGTAAAAACTGTCTGGTACTATGGATGTTAATGTTTTTCATTAAATTTACTCTATTATGCCATTCTACGTGCTCCAAGAACCAAACTTATGCAGGATATTTGTGTAGTAACATGTTTTTAATATGAACCTGGAATGTTTGTACTGTTCCACATAACTTAAACAATTAAAATGTATTTACAATATTGGGTTGACACTAAGACACATATTTGGAATACACTGGTACAAACATAATTTTTCCCAAAACAAACTTACTAATTTGCATTGAATCGCTGAGGGATAGCATAAGAATCAACATGAGGCAGAAATGCAAACATGCATAGGTGAATAACTTGGTCACAGGTTCACTTATACATAATAAATTCAAAACCAAAGGAATGCAGAATGGTGCAAAAAATTCCACTTTTCTCAACATAAAATCAAGTGAAAAAATGAGCAACCAACTAAGTAATCAGCTCAAGAAAAAGCTCATGGTTTGAACTTGCAAAATATTACCCTATCATAGCAACTGTTTTAAAAACATTTGTATTCGTACAGAATATATTAAAACCAAACAAAATATAGTGCTCGTGACCCAGAATAACGAATTATCCCTTTTTGTGAGGTTTCCATAATGTAACAAAGTTTTAGTACTGAATTGTATGGTAAAAATTACTTTAAAGCATTACCACTTTGTTAATGTAATCGGTCATTAGCTCGTATAGAGTTATCTTGCATTAGGGAATACTACACTGACTGGCAAACTTTGCAATTTGATATGTTTGTTTTAAATTGTTCACCATTTCCATTCTCTGGCATCATGCAATCTTAATAGGGTTGAGCCCCTGCCCTTCAGTTATAATAATCAGTTTCACTTAAATATAAGTTGTAAGAACGGGGTACTAAATCACTATAAAGACTCAAATTATGATGTGTATAACTTTGTGGACATTGCTACATAATTTTCTCTTCTCTTTAATATTACTTGTGCTATGATGGGATATCAGAACAGCAGCAGTAACTTGTGAGCTAAGCAAGGGCTCCAGATGAGAAAGTAATAGTGCACCTCAGCACAGAGTGTAAAGTGATTGAATAATCACAATTGAAGTTTATCTTATACTTGGGCTCGAATGACAAGAACCAACTGTGAATATCCAGTTGTCACCAAGATGACTAGATTGTAGAATTTAAACTACCCTGAAATTCACATACAAGTCAAAGCAGTTGTCATAAAACTATAGCTGATGACTTGGATACAGTAAAATTTAAAATGGATTAAAAGGGTTAACATTGAAGTTTTAGCTGAAACTCAGAATAGTGTTAATCATTCATTATTTGCTCAAGCTATTATCAAATTATTTGTTTATAACAACTTCACTCTTCCTTTCCTTGTTTACATTTCATCAAAAAAAATTTTACTCTGAAAACACAAAATAACCCCATGTTCAATCCTCTATAATTTGCTGAAATGTTGCTTTAAACAAGGAAATTAAGAGCCATAGTTTCATTCAACTAAACATATTTAGGTGTAAGATGTTAATTGAATATGACAAATGCATTTATTAACACAGTCTCCAGTATCATGTCCTGCAGCCTTTTGAACAGACATTATGGCACAACAATATTTGCATAGCTTACTTCACCTACTGTTGGCAGAAGGCATGTCGGACAACGTTAGGCATTACTCTGCTGTTTGAGGACACAGGAAACTATACATGCTGTGGAGTGGAGAGGCCAGACAAGGTGTTTATGGCAAATAAAAGTATGCAACTATTGTTTGAAAAAATTGATTTTATTCAGAAATGGGAACATTAACAATTGCTGTAGATGAAATAGCATAGCTAGCTGTTTCTGGGTTACATCATAAAAATAAATAATGGCTCCTTGGTTTAACAAGCTTTCTACCAGCAACAAGCAACTCCAGTTGTATGGACCATTGTACTGAAACTTATGTACTGTTCCCCAAGTGCTGTAACAACTTGAAACCTCAACAATAATTTATGATTGACATAAGAGTAAGTAAATTACACAGTATGTCTTCAATTTATCCAAGAAGAAAACCAAGAACTTCTCACATACCGTATAATTTAATTGCAAGAAAACACTAAAGCTCAACACAAGTCATTTACATAAATGTGAACCAAAATTAATTTGTGTTCTACAGTATTGATTTCCAGTATAAAACTGTAAGACTTGCATAATCTGCAGTATGAAAACAAGTAATATACAGGGCTTTACTTTCAGCATTCAAAAAATTACATTTTCTCATACCTCAACATGACAGAAATGTTTATGAATAAAAATTAGTCAGTATTTTAACACTTCTTTACAAAATGTTTTCAGTTCAAAATTATTTGGCAATTACAGGGCTTCAGGCCAAGTCATCTGTCAGAATCTTTACAATGAATGCAAATAATTTTGTGCATAAGAAAAAGCTGAAATGCTAGTTTAATTTCATTTGTTTATTTATACCACCCATTAGAATTGCCCACCATATAGCTTTTGCAGTCACGTCATTCCAAGGAGAAATGAATAAAGCACTTAAAACTATCATTGCCAACCTTACGTTCCTGATCGTACAAGTATGATATTTTCATGTGGTGTACGATATACGTTCCAAGCTTCGGATTGCATGCCATTGTATGATCTTCAGCCTTGTTAATTTTTTACCTTTTAAGAGCCGTCACTGCGTTAATTTTTTCGATCAAACCTGCCATAATCATATTGCTGACTCAATGTTTCTTCCAATTTTAAAGTCTCCCGTAAAGTAAAATATTTTATGTACTTAATTATTTATTCAAATTTTTTTTTAAGTTTTATAAATTTTCTTATGTTTTTTCTGAAAATATATTGGTATTCATTGGTTGGTACTGCCTGACAATTTTGTTTGTAAGAAAGAGATTTAAATTTAATATTACTTATAAGTGGCAATGCTGCTTAAAACATAGCTGCATGTGGACCTCTCTTTGGCAGCAGTCGACCACAAGGCTGCAATTTGAAACTTTCCCTCATTGCTTAAGTCAAAGCATTCAATTAGTGACAATATTTTCAATATATGATACATACTCATGCTACTTTTAACATAAAAAAAAAGTATGCAAATTATATGCAACACACTTAAAATAAGAAACAATTAAATATTAATGAGGTTAAAAGGTAATAATGTAACCACATTAATTTATAATCATATTTTTGATTATCTTTTCATGTTTTAAAAACAGTAATTCCTTAAACACAAATTTGCTTAATTAGCAATAATATCTTTTGAAGGTCTTAACTCAACAATGTTTTTCTAACATGTTATGTTATTGATATTCAGTTAATCAGTTTAATGGGCTATACACAACCATATATTAATGTGGAAATTGCATTCAATGACATTTCGTATTAGGGTGGAAATTGCAAATCCTGCATACGATCTACACTTAGCCATAACTGCAAAAAACTTAATCGATCTAAACCTAATTTCACAACAGGCGAATCACAGAGGGTGGCAGTGCCGACAGCACTAATGCACATCAGAATAATGGGAATAAAGTCTCTAAGGATTAAATTTTCCCTTGTGAAGGCTGTGATTTCACGCACCTCTGTGAGATCATCCATCTAGGCGGGCACTTGATTAATTGTGGGTTAGGGAGCACCCAAGCGGAATTGGCTAGTCATGACCGAGATAATCATAATTTCATTGGCACGTTGATGTGTACGCATAGTAACAATAAAAGCAAGCATCAGTAACCTACCTCTTATTCAGTAGTGACAGTGTCCTATCGACAGGTATTTTATCAAGTGACTATTTTCAATGTGATGTTTAGTAAAAGTTTAGTATTGCCAACGTGTTTGTAAGTACGCAAGGGTGTGACGAACACACAGAACCCACAGCATCTCTGAGAACCGTGAGTCTCGATAGTGCGGTGATTGGGAATCACCTCTGGTACCCATATTACCAGTAAGTATTTGTTTCATCGTTCGTCTCGTGTCTCACCCGACGGCGTAAAAAAAAAAGGGCTGTACGGGATCCCGAATTCCGGGAAAAAATTTTGTGAGCATTACAATTTTTCCCTTCGGGCGGGAAATAAAATTTTCCAGAGTATTTTGGGATAATTGTATGCAAAGAATACCTTGTTTTGGCAAGTCGTGATATTTGGCTTTTTACATATTTAAAAATCGTTATAGTTTTCATCAATATGCCGGCACTGGTTAAATCAAATTATGAAATTAATGTAAATCTGAAAGGTGCACATTGTACCTACTTTTGTTTTAAACATACCAGGTTATGAAACATCTACGTAACCTTAAACAGTAACGTGATACAAAAAAATGCTTATGGCAAGAAAAACGTGGAATATGTACATTCAATAATTGCCAAAAAAAAATACTGAACCAACTCTCGAAACTTTCTGTCAAGTGATCACGCATTGTACTTGCACTAGTTAATCACCAATCATACGCCGAACACATGATGTAAAGAAATACTTTTACTTAAAGAGGGACAATTGAAATACAACTTTATTTCAAGTATATAACTAGCTTAAATTGGTCAGTAACAACGTATTGGCAATTAATTCAGTAATATGAATTTCCTCACAAATGTGGATATACAAATAGTTAATAGCGTCAGACCATAGACAACTACTCCCGGCAGACATTTTATTACCAACTTGACCCAGTCGAAACTTAAACTATATAAACAAGTATCCAAAAAAAATTAATAATACATAATTTGAACACATTTAAAATATGTATTAAAATCATAACGTTCTGTGATAAGGAATTACTAATTTGGGTAAATGTGCAGTATATTTAATTCCAAAAAAGAAGCCAGTTGGAAGAAATACATTTGGCCACTTGTGGCACGTTCGTTATTCGTATCATCTTTGTTCATCATGGCATACGCTTGAGTGAATATTTGTTATGGTTTACTGATTTGCCCTATTATATTAAAAAATCTCGTACGTATGTTGATAAATTCCTTATAATTTTCTGTGTTAAACTTTTATTGTCCGTAATGGATAATAACGGTGATGAAACAACAGTGTGCACATCAAAAGTCAATGTTTGGAAGTACTATGAAAAGAACATTAACCTAACTTCCAAATGTGTTGCATGCAAAAAAATTATAAAAACTAGCTACGGTAGCACATCCGGGTTAATACGGCACTTAGCACAACATCCAGCATTGAATAATGAGTTTCTCTGCCAAGCCCAGCTTAAACGAGAATCAAAACCTTCTCATAGTAGTCGGTCACCTTCGAGTTCAAAACAATTGAAAATCGAAGACACAAGTGGAATCCTAACGATCCCAAAGCAAAAGTAATAACTCATAAGATTGGCAAGTGGATTGCTGATTCAATGTTACCATACAGTACTGTTGAGAACATGCATTTCAAAGACATGTTACACTCTGTACAACCTCTTTACACAGTTCCTTCTCGAATAACTTTTTCCAGTTAAGTTATACCAAGTTTATATAGTTCTGTGAAAGTTAAACTGTCTGAGAACATTTCCAAGGCTGTTGCTAATGCTAACCTTATGTCCATGTCCTTTTCGTGCAATTTGTGGACATCACTCAGCAACGATACGTACATGGCAGTCACATGCCATTTTGTTGAGGACTTTGTTTTGAAGAAATACTGTTTGGGATGCGTTAGCTTTCCTAGAAGTCACACAGCTGCAACAATCTGTGAAAAACTTATTAATGTTATGACAGAATGGAACCTGGCCATGCTTTCAGAAGAGAAAGCAGTGCCTTTGTACATTGTAACAGACAATGGGAGGAATATAAAACTTTGTTCAAGTGTCTGTAAAATTCATACATTTACAATGCTTTGCTCATATGCTACAACTCGTCCTGAGTGATGCGAAGAAAACTTCAGCTAGCATTAATACGACACTAAAGAAAGTGCGTGCAATTATTGGCTACTTTAAAACATAGTTCATCAGCAAATCAAGAATTGCACAAGATCCTAGAAGACTTGGGACTTCTAAGATTAGAGCGTATCCAGGACTGCGCTACCAGATGGAATCCTGAAATCCATATGTTGGAAAGATTGCTCAAAAATAAAGCAACACTTGTTCAACATTTATTGAAGTTGAATTTATATAATTTGACTGTCAGTGAATGGCAACTTGTGGAAAGCTATGTAATTATTCTTCAGTCTCTTCATGAAGCAACCACAGAACTTTGCGGCGACCGAATTCCAGCTGCATCCATAGTTATACCTGTTCTATTTTCTATGTAAGCTTGTTTGAATGATTATAATGAAAGCAAAAGAAAGGTACAATTGGATCCGGTGTTATGTTTTCCCGAGCTCTACTACTGGCACTAAAGTCGAGATTTCCACTGTATAAACGACAGGAACCATATTTTACTGCAATGCTTCTAGATCCATGTTTTAAGTCTGTTGTTGTTCCTGTGGAAAAGAAGCTACAGGCAGTAACTCATTTGCAGTCAAAACTGCAACGTATTGCACTGACAACATCAGGTACATAATTATATTAATCAAATACTCCTGTTTAGATTTTGTGAGTTACTACATTAAAAAAATTTTGTTTTAAATTTGACTTTTACATGTTATTAAGTAGCTTTTACACGATGCAAGATACATGCAAAACTCATACGAGATGATCCTCTGATATTAAATCTCGCGAGAATTTTTCGTGCAAGGCAGATTTTGTATGAGATCAGAAGATAGCGCAGGTCATATTTTCAGACAAGTTTTGCACGAAATGAGTGATTCAATTTGCCATTCTCTGTTCGTCATGTGACCAACTTCACATCATCCAGAAGGGGCAGGAGAAAATCAGAGTATAGTTGTGCAAAGAGGAATCAGGCAACTTTTTATTGCCATGATGAAATATATTGTTTTAAAGAAATCGAGTGGAAGAAAAAAAAATTGAGAATTTTTTGCACAGCTACAATAAATCATATTCTAGTTAATTGATAATAATATATAAAACAGTGTGTGGCACAATATTTAATTATAAATATGGCTGATTAAGATAATGCAAGGGTAGATTTTTCTACAAGTTTGGTCTGAACTCCATTCTCATGAAATCCATTTTGCATCATTTCAAGTGTTTCCCGCCCGAAAAATTTATAACCTGCCCAACGCTCATTGATTGAGGATGATTGATACTTCTGACAAGGAGGGCATATGCCAAAATTCTGAGCGGCTGAACGGGCCACCCTATCCAAGGTGGAAGTGTGGCAAACTGGAGCATGGCCAGACTATATAAGAACGGACTGAGCAAGGCTGGGAGTCGCCATTGCTGTCTGCGTACCACGAGCTTTGCTGCAGACATGCTGTCGTCCAGGGGAGACGAGCGGCGTTGACTTCAACTTGGTCTTCCCTGCGGTGCAGGCCTGACCGACCTAATTCAGAATGTGATTTAACAGTGGTGAGTGTAAGTGATTAGCTTCATATAGTACAGTAGCACTATAGAATCCCTGCTACAGCTCGTAGAGCTTATCAACTTTGTACCGTCCTTCAGATGGAATAATAATTATTTTTGTGTTCAGTGAAATACAATAAAAGCTCTAATTTGTATACTTTATTATTATCTTATTTCTAATCCTCTTATCATAACCAATAAAAGAAAAGTTGAACAATAGGAACTATTTCCTTCACAGTTCGACAGCTGATGAGAAAACAACACAGGGACTTGGTGAAATTTCACAGCAAGCAAATGGGGCGCCTAGTAACAAAACACAAAGGCCAGGCACAGGAAGCAAAACAAATAGAAGGTCCAGAGAATTCTGCGTGCAGGGGAACAGCTGAGAGGGATCACAGGGTAGCTAAGTATGTCGTAAAAGCAAATTCTTGCACCACCACCAGGGAACTTGCCACAATTTTCGGTTCAACTATTCCCGACTATTGACAGCAACTAGGGAATGTAGGGGAGGGGGAAGGATGGACAGCTGGGCTCCTCATGAATTGGCGGATCTGTACAAACAGCATTTTGGCGGACATCTGCAATAGCCTCAAGTTTTTTGTACCACAGTGAGCTCCTATTTTATTATATGTCTCTGGTAATCTCGGAAACTATATAGACAATTCTTATAATTCTTTCACTATAGAAAGCTACATTCTTCCAGATGGTAATAGGCTATGTTTAATTATAAAAAAAAATCCTTGAGAAATTTAAAAATTTGTAAACCAAGTTTTAGAAAAATGAGCTAATGGCTGCTTTCTAAGCATCCTCTACTGAAACTACAGGGCTGATTCTTATAATTCTTTCTCTGTTAGAAACTACTTTCTTCTTGATGGACATAGACATATATCAAGTGGGGCCACAGATGCCCAGTGATGCCAAGTGATGCCAAGTGATGCCGCAGTGGCTCAGTGGGTAGAGTGATCCCAAGTTAGGATGCAGTGGCTCAGTGGCAAGAGCACACTCAAGTGGGGCCACAGTGGGCCAGTGGCTAGAGCAATCCCATTTGGGGCTGTAGTGACTCAGTGGCAAGAGCACACTCAAGTTGGGCCGCAGTGGCTTAGCGGATAGAAATATATCAAGTTGGGCTACTGTGGCCCAGTAGATTTTAATATTATAAATTCACAAATAGTCACAGGTAGTTGCAAGTAGTCTCAAGTAATTGCAATTGGTCGCAGGTAGTTGCAATTGGTCGCAGGTAGTTGCAATTGGTTGTAGGTAGTTGCAAGTTGTCGCAGGTAGTTGCAAGTTGTCGCCGGTAGTTGCAAGTTGTCGCCGGTAGTTGCAAGTTGTCGCAGGTAGTTGCAAGTTGTCGCAAGTTGTTGCAAGTTGTCGCAAGTTGTCGCAAGTTGTTGCAGGTAGTCAAAAGTAGTCACAGGTATTCACAAGTAGTCACAAGTATTCGCAGGTAGTCGCGTGTAGTTATGGTAGTCACAAATATATAGGTATGTATTTTAATAAATCCATAGAGCCTGAGAGAAGTGATGCCGGGCTGTTGGCGTATAATAATTTGGGTAGTTTTTAGATGTTGGTGAAACCCCCAAGCACTTTCAAAATCAATATTTGTACTACACAAGGTTTTATTGGTTATTTTGATGAACAACACTGGATATTGCTCATTGCAAGCTTTTTGTTATAGTGATGGTGCAGAAATGCACAAAATGTACCAGAAGTTGTTAAAAGTAGCCATTCTTGGTCAGTGGAATGGTTCTTCGATGGTAGCCTTACCAAACCCCACATTGCAAAATTTTGAAAAGGAAGTGGAATGACCTAAGGAGGAAGTAATGCTGCACCCTCCATTCCATATTCCTCAGATTTAGCACCACCAGACTACCACACGTTTATGCATCTGAGTCACTTCTGGAAGGACAAAGTGTTTAAAAACAGGGATTAAGGCACATTATGCCTTCCAGCACTTCCTGAATTGACTGGAGTGACATTTATTCATAGACAGGATTGAGAGCCTTGGTTGTTTGAAGATAGAGAATTTTATGATATAAAGGCTCCTGTTTACTTTTTTTCACGTGTTTTTTGTGTCTAAAGTTTTGTAGGGCCAGGCATTGGCCTTGTTTCAAAGCAGTAAACAAATCAGGTGTAAAATTTTGGTTTTAGCAGACTTATTGCATGTATTTTTTCTAGTGATGGGTCAAGACTAAAAAAAACTTGAGTTAAACTAAGATTAACTCAATGTTTAAATCACTTTTTTTTTCTTCCAGTAGACATCAAACTACTGAACTTGCAAGTCAAGTCACTGTACTGTTAGGTTATAAACAAACTAATATCACCTAACAATCACTTTTTGTGTCTTGCGAATCAATAATTTTACATTGCTAAACTGCTAAAGTTGCACTGGGATTAAAATAACTTTATATATATATATATATATATATATATACACACACACACACACACATGCACATGCGCACACTCTCTCTCCCCCCTCTCCCCCCTCCTCCTTTTTTTTGTCTGAGATGTTAGGCTACAATACAACTCAATGACGCATAACACACCGCTTCCTCTTGCAGCCTATGTGGTGCTGGCCACAGGCTGGGCGACATAACACATTCGGAAACTGTTGAGAGGTTGACGGGTGCAGTTTCGGCATGACACAAATATATACAACCGTACGACACTCTTAATCATGAAAAGCCTCTATCTCATGACACTTCACACCTTCAGCAGAAATATGCATAGATACAGTCCACTTGCAATTATTTTTCTGAAGTAATTACCATTTTAAAAACGTAAGTATCCAAAAAAATAGTACTTTTAATAAAAACTTTAAATGTGGACTGCTGGTCCACTCACCTGGCGGCAGAACACTGATGGACCAGTCTGAAAGCTACCCTCCCACTTCACTCCTGTAACTGTCATCATATTTTTCTCTATCAGCATTATGTGGCTGACATTTCTGTTCCTTATGTTACTACCATTGTTATTCAATCAGGAGGAAAAACCAGCGCTGTGAATCACTTCAATAGGCAAAGGATTATTCTTATTGGTAGACACTAGGCCCAAATTTTTTTTTCTTGGTAAACTGCGACTATAATAGGTGGAGGAAGTTATAAGGGACCAGTGTTATGCCAGTGTACATAGGTACACGTTTACATTTATAGTGCAAACTCTATTTTTACTCTAAAATTTTGTTCTGAACCTGACTTGACTGGAGTTTTGTACAACTTGACTTGACTCGAAGCTATAAAAATCAAACTTGCCCATAACTAATTTTTTTGTTTATTAAGAGAGATGCAGGTTGTTCTATTGAATACACATATTATGTGTGTATATATCTGCAGCTTTGTATTGCAATAAAAATTACATTGAGTTACATTACATAACTCCTATAGAGATTTTATTAACAAATACATTTTTTCTTTAAGTGGGTTAGTTAAAGTCTGTTTATTTGTATCTGATCCATAGTAAATGTCAAAATTGACAACAGTTGTAAGAGGGATTATCATAATAATTGTGAGTGACATGTTTGTGGGATAGTGGTTTTGTATGATGGTGTTTCATGCAGACCTCACGACTTGACAAGGGCAGAGCCCACACTGACACACATGGCCCTGGTGGCTCTCCACCGAGCAGGGGTCCTCAAGCACGTGGTGTCCCAGAACTGTGACGGCTTACACATCCGCAGTGGCCTACCTCGACAGGCTCTCTCTGAAGTCCATGGAAACATGTACATCGAGGTGTGTCTTGCTTGCTCTTCTTTGTTCCCATCTTCAATATTTCCACTCCCACAGTGGAACATTGTTTGTATTGAGAAACTTAATTAGAAAATGTTTATATTTTTTCATTGCCAGCATGATGTGCCTTATTGGTATTTTTGAGGAGGCCTGAACCAGTGGTGGCTTAACGTGCCCCCTTGCTTTATATTTATTGAACAAGCACTAATTTTATTACTAAGTGGGTCAAAATCGCCTCTGTAGCTAAGAAATGTATTCATCGTTATGCTATTTGTGCATGGTAGTGCAAAAAAAACCATACCTCAGTTTTCAAACTTTTGATTTGTATTTATTTTATTTTGAATCTGTCCTGTACATGTGGACTGTCTCTGAGGCTAATGAATTTTACTATTGTGTATGCCCTTGTCAAAACTGTAGTTCCTTACATTAGCAATGGGGAAAGAAGAGGACTATGTTTACTATGTCCTCAGTAGATAGCAGTGCACAGTCATTCATTCTCTAATTTCTTGTCCAAACTTTAGTAACTTTAAGGATGTAGGGGGGTGTAGAAATATGTAATGTCAATCAGTGGGGTGTTGAAAATAGATTGGGCTGTGGTAAAGGAGCAGAACACCTACCTGTTTATCCCCACAATTTTTCCCATGCTATAATAAGGTAGTCCAGACAACATCATGCGATAGGAATGTTAGCGATGAAGAATTCAACAGAAAACCCATTGATCATACTTCTAAGCTGACCACATATAAAATTTCCCTAAAATTGAGAAATTGATAGCAACATTTCTGCATTGATTACAGGATGCTGAATACAGTGAATTATAATATTGCCCAACCACAGCCATTATTGATGAGTGACGGGAAAATTCTGTTGTCAGTTCTTCTATTCTACAAATTTTAGTAGCAGGCAGGGGTGGGTTCAGAGCACATAATTGATAAAAAATGGTGGTGATGCACTTCTGATGCAAGTGTAATTTTATGTGTAGTTGTAATTGAATTTGCACTACTAAATTTAATTTATTCAAGATGGTGGTGATGCAGTTGCATTTCACCCCCCCCCCCCCCCCCCCCATGCTACCATCCTTGTGAGTGTGCCGGAGATGTGAAGGGGTGTTCTGGCGGGCCCTGTCATGTTGTTGGCCGGCAGGCTGGAGTTGCAGTGGTCGGTACTTGGTTCAATGTTTGTCGAGGGTAGTTATATTTTATTTTTAAGTAGCTATTACTTAATTACAGATTTTGTTGGATCGGGAGCAGGAAGTAGACCGAGATGTGAGGGGTGGGAGCAGCAGTATATATGTACTTACGCCTTCTGTGAGATTGGTCATTTCAATTTCTTACCTCTGCAAGTTTGATTTGATTCCAGTGTTTCTTTGTACTGTTGAATGAAGAAAACTGTTATTTGTTTACATATGTAAATATATTTATATTATGTTTCTAATTTAACATAGGAATTTTATGTTAGCAATATTTTCTTAGCATTTTCAATTGCGAATTGTGCAAATAAATATTGGGACATAAATTTAACGTTGAAGGTGTTTATAAAATGGCAGAATTCCAGCAACAGCAGATATTTGGACTGCAGATGTTGGTTAACCCGACAGTGTTTTAGTCATGGTGGAAGTGTAAGCATTTTATAATGTATTCAGTAGCCTAGCAGCCTATTCCTGCCATATCTCATTTTATATTTGAGTTTACTTGTGTCTGTTTAAACAGGTGTATTGCCTAAAACACAATGCAACAATGTGGGACCATTATTATTGTGACAGAGAATAATGCAAATAGTGCAATTTGCAGTTTTTGCAGTATTAAAATTTTAAGATCCGGGAAAAGTCTCAGACTATTACAAACTTGACAAAGAACATTGCACATTTACACACAGTTGGAAGTGTTTAAAATGCATTCAATGTATTCTAGTTTATTAATGATTTATCACACAATACGAACTTGCTTAAACAAATATGATTTGTAACCATACTTTCCACGCCAATTTAGAATCTTTCTCTATCCAACTTTAAATGTTGTAAAATAGTGAGAACTGAATTGAGTGCACAATCAGGAATTAAAATAAGAATATTAGTGTTGACGCATGACATCATTGCAACTATGGTATTTTACCGACTTCAGCTCATCAGTAAGTATAGCTTTATGTCTGATTACAACAGAGTTTATATTGTTGACCGTCACAAGACGTCAAGAGATTGTACTGTTCACCGTAGAAGAATGGATATTCCAGACTGCAAATTGTACTATTCACTGGCCCACCGAGACTATGCAACGAAGGCACCGAGTTCCTCTGCACTCCGCTAGATTACTACATCAGCATGCTTAGCAGCCCGTCACATCTCCAACCCGGCAGGTGACATCACAAGTCCATGAAGCTATGCTATCGCCACCTCCCTCTCTCTGCTTCACAACCCCTCACCTTCAAGCTCTCCAACCAATGACAGCAGAGAAAGCCTCCAGCAGAGTATTGGTGAATGCCAGCATGCTGCGCACCACAGATGTGCTCTCTATGGGCAACTTAGCCCCATCTACGAGCGACCTGAACTCAGGGGCAAGTCTTATCAGTGGCGAATTAGATAAACATATCAAGCAAAGAAATTCTACTAGCCTGGACAGCCAAAGACGTATTGTAATTAAAGCAGGTAATTACAATATGCACCACCCGCTCAAAATCCGATTTGCAAGCGCCACCACTACGAACTGAATAATTATTTTTGAAATTCACAACCCTTTGGTTAGCCATAGTAGCAGTTCCAATCAACCCCAGAGATGGCAGCACCCCCGTGGTCTTGTGATGCAATATGAAATCTGACATTCATTACTCAACAACTAGCAGAGGTCAATTTTACTCTCAGTAAAATAAGGGAGTGCTGGCGGGATGCAACAGCCGATATCGTCAGCACCCAGAATGCTGGCTCCATGCTGACTACAACCACCAGGCCCATGTCACGAGTGGCCCCCTTGCATGCCAGGTGCACCTGCCATGTGCCAGGCTGCTACAGAGAGGCGCCATGGCAGGCGCCTGCTGCATTTTGCTGGCCTGCCACAGCACCATGTAAGAGATAGTGGCCCATTAAGCGGCGCTTCACTGAACGCCAACACCTGCCACCTGCCACCTGCTTCAATCTCGACATCTGAGTGAGTACGTTGCTGAAGCCAGTAAATAGACTAGCGCACCCCCTGAGTGTAATCCCCTAGTAGCTAATCTTAGTAAAGAGTGATAGCATTAGGAAGTCCAATCCCGAAGACAAAACAAGCACGAAAAGCTCATAGCTAACTTAGTAGGGATGGTTAGGTGTCAGAACACCAGGAAAATCCTAGCTAGATAGGATTAGGCAGTGCAACGAACAGAGTCCATGTCATCACCCAAGATTCAATTCTATTTGTGTGTCATATAACTTGTACTTGCTTTTCAAAGGTTGCGAATTCTCAAAGTATAAATTGTTTTGAGAGGAACCGAGGCCCCACACGATGTAAAAGGGTCCCAAGTAACGTAAACAACCTCCCTATCAATGAACACAAGTAAAGTAGACATAATACAAATGAATTTAATCTAAATTGTTTTGATCCCTAGTTTGCCAAATAAGAAAGTTTTGTTTGCAGGAGGAAAATTTAACTTATGTTCAGACCCATACGCATACTGGAAAATTGATGTTTGCAGTTTCCCTGAAAATCCCACTAAGTGCTCACGTAATGCAAGCATTTATTAAAGTTGAAATTTTATTGCAATTTGAATTATAGTATGACACGTTTAACGTAACGTCACAGAACTCAGTGAGCACTGTTAGGAAGTGTGAATGCGTAATTGAAGCCTATCAGCAGGCCCGTGAACATAACCTTGACAAAACCCTCTCTACGCCTCGCAATGCGACTGGGTGACATAGAATAATTATCTCCTGTAGTTTGCATAAGAGCATGAGGCAAGAGCTCAATGTGAGTACGCCGTAACCCGCCGTCCAGATAATTCACAAGCTTCATAAAATTCTAGATTTAAAATTGTTGTCATAAGCATAAGAAATGCTCTCCCATGTAATTACCATAAAGTGTAATTTGTGTAGGTCACGTACATGACCAGAACTCCTGTATATTTTCTTGTTGCGAAATATGTAGCATAAAACTTTTCACTAAGGTGGAAGTCCAAATAAAAGCATAGCAAGAACCTCGTAAGATGAACTGACACCTAAGCATAATAATCACCGTAGTTGTGTAGGCCTAGAAATATTATTCTTATATTTTTTCGTCAGAAAGGAAACCCATTATTTAGCGTGAGTTAAAATGTGAAGTTGTAGCATAATATTCCTTGTGTTAGGTTAGATTCCTTGTATTATGAGTTTGTGTTGTGTAACCTGAGATAGCCAATCTCGTACTATTGTACGCGTATTGCCGTCAGTACAGCTAGAGTAACCTATCCACTCAGTTGATTCAGATTCCCACACGCTATACCCACGAGAAGATAGATCTTGTTCCCTAGCCTATGAAGCGGCTCTCGTGCACAATCTAACCTCCATTACGCAGCAATCCTAATGTTGTAAATAATGTTAACTTACACTATAGTACATACCTGCTAGTCCTAAGTTGTAGATATTAAGAATCTTGTACTCATCAGTGAACCCAAATGTAATCTTGATAGGAGAAAAGGGAATAATTTATCGCTTAGCATTAGAGAATTTTGAGGTAACGTGAAACCTCCCACCCGTGTACAGTTCTTGTATTGTTAGCTATGTAATAATCCTGCTTGTAACCTCTAAAAAAGGAAAGTGTAAAATCTTGTAAATTTTGCAGGTTAGGAAAGGGAAAACCTCCCACATGTGTATGCTAGTGTTAGTGAGAATGTTGATCATAGATCCCATGTAACCTCACATGAGGAGAAATTGTAAATATTGTACATTTGAGTTGATACGAGGTACTACAAACCTTCTATTGTACGACATGTCATTTGAAAGTTTACTATATAACCATACATAATTGTGAGAGCAGTCACTCGACTTTATCCGCACAAAACTTTCACGCAAATTGAAACACTAAACATTGCAAAGTAATTGAGGCTAAGTGCCAACAGCATTATGCAACCACCTACCCTGCTCACGCAGCAAGAGCTCAAACATTATGTAACCACATAATGAGGCACACACCTGCCTGGTACATATGTTCCTGCCACATGCAAATTATCGAATTAACCCACGTGCGCATAACCCTGTATCACAATTAGTAAAGAATCTCTCGCTATATAAGGGAACCTTGTATTAGATAGTAAGTTGTTAACGTCGTGCTCTAGTACCTTATTCTGGTAGAACCCTTACCATAAGAGTTTTTAATCTTATGATGAAAATGATAACCCATGTGTAACCTAGCTTTAAGAGTTTTTGAAAATGTTTTTGAAAACAGCAAATAACTGAACTAAAGTAAGCCTGCTTTTAAGTAGTAATCAACTTCAAGATCTTCGTACAAATTGTACGCAATATTGAGTGCCAGTGTCATGCGTGTTTCTCCTTTGCACTACAATCTGTTTTGTGTAGAGAAGCCACCTGGAGTTATTGTAGGGTGTACAAAAAATTTTTTTACTAAAAGCTCGCCTTTATTGCATGCAACTAGGATACTGTACGACCATACTCGCTGAAATCATAGGCCAGTTAAATTCGTCCTGCAGGGGCCATAGTATACCGCTGCTCCGCTAGCAATCTTATGCGAGTAGGATTGACACCCCTTCGTAGCATCCGCTAGTTTCTAAACGTTTATTTCTCGAGGCCAGAAATAAATAACAATATTAAAAGTAAAGTTATTTTGTGCAAACTATATTTTACAACCCGAATGTTTAAAGAACTTAAAAAATTCTTCCAATATGTAAACTGCCTTCGAACTAGGAAGGCCTAGGTTCGATGAATAATCGACTTTCCTGCAAGCTTCCTTTCCAAAACTCTTCCTCCCTTGGTAAGAAACACGGGCAAAGAAACAAGACGGGATGTCTGCAACTGCTGTGGGAAACAGATGGCACTGTGCACCGAACCTTCGCCCGCCACGCAACCGAGAGAGAGAGAGAGAAGGAGAGCAAAGAGGGAGAAAGAAGAGTCAGGTAACCTGCACAGATAAAAGCCAGATAGTGCGTGACCTAGAGAGGGGCCCACCACACTCCAGTCAAGGCAGCGCAAACACAGAAGAGGTGCTCGCCCAGAAGCAAAATGAACAGTAAATGATTGTGGTAACCACCGCACACACCTGAAGCACTTGTAGATTTCTCAAGATGGGTTTTCATTGCTTCAAGAGGTGGCCGATTGACGTATGCCTGCATGCTGTGCAGCACAGATGTGCTCTCTATGGGCGACTTCGCCCATAGAGTCACTTACCACTGTGACAACATTTTCATATTTGATTTCATGCTGTGCTACAAAAGACAAAATTGCTCGTGAACACTTAGTGCGTTAGCATTTTCCAGTTTTTTTATGCCACCTACAAAGACATGTTCACCAATGTCTCAAAGAACATTTATCAAAACAACAAACATGCTGCACCCCATTCAGTTTGTAGTTTCATCACACATTATGCAATATTTATTGTTTATCAAAGCCTCCTTTAATTAAGTGAAATGATCCTCTCTGATTTTTGGGATATATTTTTGTATAATATGTACGAAGCAAAGAATTAAGAAGCACCAGGAACTATTATTTTTTTAAAATGCAAAATAGTAATGATTTTGACCATACACAACAGAATGATAGAAAATTTTGATTATTACTGTAATTGTAATTTCATTTTAATTGGTTCATGCTACAGGAAGAAAAAGTTATGATGTCTCAGAGTGTAAACGTGATTTTTACTTGCTTCTAGTGTTGGCTAACTTGTTTTAAAACATTGCGCCTTACTTTTTTATGTTTACACTTTCAATAAAGTATTTCCAAATACAGTACATATTTCACTAACCCAATTTGAATACGTGGTTTCTTTTTTTCATGTTATGTTGATTATTGTTATGATATATTTGAAAATACGAGATGTACCGTATCTCGGCGTTTATAGGCTATACATTTTTACCACCAAAAAAGTTTACAAATTTTTCAACGTGCTGTACATTTTAATGTTTTAGCTTAGTTTTTAAGGGATTAAATAAATAAAAACAAATGAATCGCTTTTCACTCGTCCAATAATTTATTCACTCTCATTGATAAACAAAATAGCACTCATCCTGCACGTGTAAAATGTAAACATGTTGGAGCTCGGCCTTGGAAGCCATACATTATAAAATCAT
Organism: Dryococelus australis; assembly: GCA_029891345.1. Taxonomy (NCBI): domain Eukaryota; kingdom Metazoa; phylum Arthropoda; class Insecta; order Phasmatodea; family Phasmatidae; genus Dryococelus; species Dryococelus australis. The sequence goes on along the minus strand of CM056996.1, from coordinate 158,494,499 downwards.
TTTGCTGTTGTACACCAGAAAGATATCTTGCGTAGTTCGCATGGCCGCCACCGCAACACAAGTGCACATGGATGGACACCATTTTGTGAGTTTTGCTAGTGTACAAGAGAGAGATTTCTTACGTAGTTCACACACCTGCCGCAGCGCCACAAGTGAACATTGATAGATGCCATTTTGTGTAATATGTTGCCACGGTTTTGCTTTCTCAAGTCACGTTACCATCAGTGGAATAGTATTCATGTGATGTATATTTGTAAACACCAAAATATAATAAAAAATTTTGTGTCACAAATGTTTTGTAGGGGAGAAATTACGTCTGACTTTGTTCTGTTGCATGTACACTACCTGTAAAATAATATAAGTAACCCTGCACAAATTTTACACACATTAACACAGAAGTTAGCTAAGGTCGAAGCTGAGTCACAAGCCCATTATCCACAAGATATGTATGTTAGAGTGCTGGCTGGGCGCAGTGTCGGCCATGTTGGGGCTCTGGTAGAGAAGGCTTTTTGACGTCGGCTTGGGGAGTCGAACCACTGACTCTAAGCATTAATGCTAGTTGGTAATGTATGGTAGATATGTGAGTGGTTTGTTTGGCAAATAAAGAAGTGTATACTGACCATCGTGATGTCAGCTTCACGGACGTTCAAGTAATGTCAAACTCATTACAGGGGAGTGTCACTCTGGGGTGCTTTTCCTGTGTACGTACATGGGCTTGTAAGTTTTCATGTGGGTACAAAGTCAGGTGTGCATAAAACTATACTACGGCGACGCTTTACCTTTGATATTCCTGGGTGTAGAGTTCTAGCGAGTGGGAGACTGGCGACTTGCAGTTGGTGGCAGCTGAACAGCGACCGACACTGGCTGCGGTGAAGTTATGTCCAGGTAATAGTCCAAGTTGAAGATGGGTACGAGGTGGGGAGGGTATGTGGCGAGAATTCAATTGTATCCTATTAAGGAATTCTGGTACTGTGTAATTAACCAGTGTATTACGTGAGGTTTACTAGATGCCTGAGTGGGTGGTTCGAATATGGGTGATGGGGTATCCACTTGTTTCTCAACAAAGTCTAGAATTTCATTTACCGAGTTTTGCACATTGATTTTACATGTATATTTAATACCATCTTAGCGGTTGTATGGCATTGGAATGCTGGTAATAAATTAGTAGGAGATAGCTGGTGGATCACGTTCCCCTGCTGTGTAGCGCTGTGCACTTTACGTCCCACAAGTTCACACACATCTGTATTCCTGCCCAGCTTTTTAAGGCGAGGATGGAAAGTACAATGTGTAACTGAGACTTGCGGGTTATTAGTGACATGTGAGGTTTCACTGAGGGTCCAGTGGTCAGTGCACTCCTGTCTCCTTTGCTTTGGCCTTTTACAGTGGTTAGGTGGAGTAGGGATAAACTCTGATCACTGAATTCCACACTTGAAAAGTATTTGTCTCCCTTGGAGGCTTTATCATGTGAGGCACCTGCTATTCCTTTAAGCAAGAATTAATACTGGCCGAATGGGCCTGAATAGAATAACGTAAAATACAAATAAGAAAATGTCTCATGGGCTTAATGAAAATAGGTAACCCTTATTCCAAGAAATAAAAAATTTAATTCAATGATATGAGCTTTTATTAAAAAGCTTCTAAAACAATAGGGTTGCACTTTCCTAGAAATATATTTAAATATACGTAAAAGCAAAAGGGGTGAATCTAAATCAGGAGAAGGCATCCTGAATCAAATTAAAAATATTTGTATGTTGGAATATTACATGATTGGTGTGGTAGCCACAATAAAGAATCTATTAAATTCATTTCATATTTAATTCACCTTTTGTGGTGGGGTGTCCTTATTAGTGGGAAGCAAGTGATTCTCCTCTATACTGTCCACTGGAGATTCGGGTTCCTTTGATCGGGGAGGCTCGAACTCCGATGTAATGGTTGGAGGAGGTTGATCTCTCCTCTGCTGTCGGGCCCTGAGGCATTGGGCTCGTCGGGCCTGACTCTGTGTTTTCCTGTAGGATGGTGGTTTAGGTTGGGGTTTGGGATGAAGGTGAGTTCTCCGTCTGTGAGTTTGGGGCTGGACAGATGTCTCCATCCAGAGCTGGGTAAGGTGGATTGGGGCATGGGGAGAGGTAGCCATAATGCAGTTACGCTTCCAATTAAGCATTAACCTTTGTCTGGTCACAGGAAAATACAAATTCGCACATAATCTACCATGCAGTGTTGTGTACGTAACCAAGACTTCCTCAAAATCAACTGCGGTCCTAGAGCAGAAGCTATCAGAAAAGGGACCTAAACAGCATGTTAGTGAATTTGTACAGCAAGGGTTATTTCCCCAAATAGCCTTGGGTGGCTGTTAGATTGGGCCATTACTACTGTCTGTCTCATGGGGGTCAGTTTAGCTTGCTGCCACCGCGTAAATTTGCCCTGATAAAATTGCATTTGGTGGCTGTATCCAGCGCAGCTAGGGCATTTTTACTATTCAGGCCGACTTGTAGACGAGGCTCGTCCAACCTGGAGCACATAGAGCCTCTCCGGAGCCTTGTTTGCTTGAGCTGAACTCTTCTGTTTGGCGGTCTGCGGCGGTGCGCCAGACGACCGCTTGTTCTCCCATTCCCTTCCTCGCTTTTGTTGGGTGGTAAAATTCCCGTTGGGAGGCTTCCCCAGACAGTTTCAGCATGGTTGAACAGAGTGGGTGGGGGGGCGAGAGGAGGGTGCTGGCTGCTGACTTTCTGCTATTCGGGAGGATGGGACGAGGCCTCGACCTTTTCGGCTAGTGCTAGCCTGTCTAGGATCACCTGTTCCCTGCTCTTTCTCTCCACTTATCTTGCTCTGTTAAAAGGTTCACTCACCGTTCGTGGTCTCAGAGTGATAAGGAAGTGGCATAGGCAGGGATACAGTATACGTACAATAGATTGTACGCAACTTTCCTCACTTTCATGCGGATATATCTGGTGATGCACTTGAGCTATTCGCAGAATATATATTTTGACCCCTTCTGTCGAACCCTGGACTTTTGTGTGGAAATCTGCGATGAGTTAGGCCATTACTTCCTCACTGGTAAGTTCCGGGATGAGGAGATTTCTTAGTTGGTCCCAGTCTATGATGAATTCGCCATATTTTACTCACCTGTCGCAGGCTTTGCCCTGCAGTTGCCACTGAGTCTTAGTGATCCACTGGTTCCTCGGTATTCTGTGTTCCATAAATTCCTCCTCACACTCCCTAAGGAAGGTGATGGGGTCTTCGTGTAAGAATCCAGTAGATTCAGGTAGCTCGAAGTGTGTGTCTGGTACTGAGATTACTATACTGGGTCTCTTATCGGAGTTTCTAGGTCGGTAGGACAGGCTGTGTTTACATACATCACAGTGGTAGACATGGCCAGGACGAGTGACCGTCTTGTCTGGCCAGCCTATACAAGTGTGGTGGAATTTGGATTCGCACGTTATACACCGGATAGTGTACATACAACCCTTGTCCATTGTAGTTCAACTAGCTGCACCTGGTTAACTGATGGTCTCTGCAGTCAGGACAGCTGTCTTCTAAACGGTCAGTATATCTGGGAGCGTCTTCCCATCCTATGCAGGAGTAGTGAAAACGTCACTGGCAGTGTGCACAGTAGATCGCGTGTACTCCTGTTCCGGGGCACGTGGCTACTGTACACTTCTCAATCTGGTTGAGGAGGTCCCTCTGCATTGTAGCTTCACGAACATCATGTTGACTGCACTCCCGAGTCAAACATGATGAGGATGATGTATGGGCGCCACAGGGTGTTTTTGTCTGTGGACTCCCTAAAGTCCTGGTGTGAGCATTTACCCTAAGCTCTAAGGGATTTTTCTCACAAGAGTATCATAGAATACTAGGCAGGTGGAGAGCAGTTGTACACGGCTGTCAAGCCATGTTGCTTACATGGTGTGGTGAGTGTTTAAAGCTACTCTCCTAGAAATATACTTAAATACATGTAAAAGTAAAAGTGGTGAATGTAAACAGGAAAAGGCATCCTGAATCAAATTATAAATATTTGTATGTTGGAATATTACATGATTGGTGTGGTAGCCATAATAAGAAAAATATTTAATTAATTTAATATTTAATAAATGTTGCAAGTAGGCTGCTAGGCTACCAAAGTTATATAGACAGGAATTCAAGTACTTGTAGTGTAGTACTCATTAATAGGCACACACACACAAAGTAGGACAACACATTTATCACGCAGTTGCACGATTGTGATGTTTCACTTGCTAAGCCAGCTTTATCAGGCAGCGAGTTGTAGAACACTGCAGTATGGTGGAAGGGTGCTGTTAGCGGTAAACCTAGCGGCCGGGTGGCAAACTAGGGTTGTGACGGGAAAATTGAAAAATTGCAGATATAGCTGATGAGTGTGGTAGGAGCTGTGATTATCTTATGAGGCCTGGCGGATGCCTAGAACTTTAGCAGGAATCAAAATCATTGTTGTGTGATGCTGCATGTGCTGTAACTGGTTTGTCATGTAGGTTATTGATGTGACCAGCTATGGATCGTTTGGTGTATGCTCTGTGGCCATTCCTTCTCTGACTATGGTGGTGAGGCCGATGTATTTTGCATTGCAGTGTTGGTACTGTACCTGATAAATCAGATTTTGTGTTGCACAGTTGTAGTTGCCTTGAATGGGGTATGTACGGCTAGTGAGTCTGATATTGAAAGAAGTTGAGGGTCAGTGGATGGCACAAGTGCCACAGCGTGAGCTATTGCATGGGTGGGATCCTTTGGGGATAATAGTTTGGATGGCGTTTGTGGTGGGTTGCAGCTTTGGAAGAACCAGTTTGTTGGGGAGGTTAGGTGGCCTTTTGAAGACCAATCTGGGCAGTTTGAAGAGCAGGTCTTGTGTTTGTGGTGAGGAAGCCAGAATTTTGTATCCAAAGTGGAGAATGTTTCTGAGTTTACTTAGACCTTCATAATACAGGACCACAAGGGGTATATCAGAGTTGTTGACCCAGTTAACACAAATGGCGTTCACTCTTCGTGGGTGGCCTGATCAGGGGTACTATTATGCCTGGGGATACCTTCATTTGTGCTTCGCTCTGATGGTGTAGTGTTGTGCTGGAGCTCATGTGCCTGTCAGTTGGGATCTGAATCACTGACTATCCTGGTGTTGCTCACGTGGTCGCATAAAAGTGGTACAATCTGTTGACTCACGTGAAGTTGGGCGAAGCAGGTGCCTTCCCAATCACCAACTAGGTGCTGCTGATGGCCACTCTGGCCTGGGCTACTGCAGTTGTGACAGCACAACGAATGGTCGTAAGGGTACGTGAGGTTGAGCTCATGTGAAATACAGTAATTCTCTATATAGATAATTTATCCTGCCATCATCAGTTGTCATTGAAGCAAGGTTAACTGTATTTTTTTGGTGTAGAAAGTGTTAAATATTGTTTCTCATGTAGTTTATAAAGAATTAGTACTAGTAAAGTGACTTGTGATCCTCGTGGTGTCACAAGTCTATGGTAGAGCATGAAGGACTGTGTACAACTCTGAATAAGCAAAGCAGTCCTGCCAATGTATGTAAACTTTTTGATCTTCTTTGTTCAATAATGATATAAAATGACTTCCCTACTTGCATCCAGCCTTAGACCTGTAAAATTAGAGAGCGGCTTACAAAAACATGTTTAATGTATATTGATTGGTGAATTTAGTAAACCGAAAAGACTTAAAAATCTGAAATGTTTGTAATTTATCTGTGCTCATCATTTGCCAGAATTCCATTGAAGTTCGTGAATTAGATGTACTGTGCTTAACATATTTATGATTGATTTTATTTTCACCTTGCTGAAAAAATTTTTATTTATACAAGTCAATTCCCATTCGTAAATAGTTTTTGACTTGCTACTCAAATATTGATTCTCTATAACAATTCCATTTACTGACGTATTACATTTATGCTTGCATTGCTTGTTTTTTATGACAAGTTGGTTCAGCTGATTTTGTGGTCACTTGGAGAATATGATTGTTAAGTAATCCTCCAATAAAAGAACAAATATATCTGGTATATTTTAAACATTGCATAACTGGATATGTATGGAATGCTTTCAAGTTAAGGAAATGTAACTTTAGATAGTTATTTCTGAAACTGTTTTATAATACTTCAGTTGCTCAGTTTTTAGTGGATGACGTAAATACTGTCTGTCACGTATAACTTGGTGAAATCTTTTGACAGTCAGTGAGTGGCAACTTGATTTATATGGAACAAACAATGTACCATTTCTAAAATTCTGTATCAGCTGATGCATGGACGAATGAAAATTAATATTTCTTTGGCTATTCTGACTGCACTGCTGATGCACATCAGACAAACAGAAAATACACGGGTAAGAAAGAGTTCTTAGATTAATTAATACATTTTATTTTATGTGGTCACAAAACAGCTGTTGTTAGTGTTACAAACTAAACTTCATGCTAAAGTAGTAATGTATAGGTGTTCAAAATGAAATGCAAATTAAAACTGTCCGTGTTCAAATGAAACCCAGCTTTAAACAATCAGAGTTCTTTTAATGTCCTATCCTCACTCACCATGCCATCCATACATGCTTCATATTAATTCCAAAAGTCTACAGAAATATCACAGGGTTTTGTTGTATTATTTCTCTAATAATTTGAATAAATATAATTCAAACTCGTATTATTTCAGTCCAGAAATAGGAGAAAAGTGAACTTTTAAAAAGATTGGATCAAGAGGCAGGCTACGTGCTGCTACTTGTTGTTGAACATGCTTGGCTTACAATATGTCCTGCTACCCCATCTGTTAGTGGGCTCCCAAAACAATACCAGCCAGGAAATAATAGCTTTCTTCTATAAAATAACAAATATGTATAAGCAGATACCAATTGTTTTACTGTTCGAGCTCTGCATGATTTTTAAAGTTACACATGTATTTCCGTATAAAGCAATTTGGATTACTAAAAATATATATTGGGCCAGTAATCGTTACGCATATGTCCATTACACGCAAACCAATCACCTTGTTGTTTTCGTGTTGTTACGATACTGTATTAATGAAATTAAGAAGGTGGGACGTGCATGGGTAGTTTTTAAGCAATTATTACATTATTCCACACCACATATTTCCAACTCGAGCTGTTCAGTATCAGTAATAGCAGTTACTGCTTTGCAAAAGTAGTTGGTGAGTTGTTTATTGGCGAATGAAAGTGCATTGTCAAGGAAGTTCCCCAGTTACATTTATTTCTAGTCTTAACATATTAGCTGTAACCACCAAAGTGTGATAAAGAACCACAAATACCTACGCACAAATGTTAACCCAAATTCGCAATAAATTAAATAAGAGTGAACAAATATTTCATTTTTTGCAAGGTTTTATTTATCTTTTACTTTTATAATGTATGAATTTTTAGACATGTCAGTATATAAATACCTTAAAATTTGTTTAGTATACAATGACCAGTGGATTAGCGCTACTTTTATTGAACTGTCAAAATCTTGCCAAGTTACACGAGACAGGGTGTGAGCAAGACGTAATGTGTATGCAGTCTGTGTTGTACAGACTCAGTCATGTGGTGCTAATGCAAAATGTAGCTCAGTGAGATTGCTGGATTTCTTTGTTGTAGGTGTGTCGTAGCTGCAAGCCAGCAAGGGAGTATTTACGACTGTTTGATGTGACGGAGCACACTGCCCGGTTCAATCACCGAACTCTGAGGCGTTGCTATGTGTGCTCCACTCCACTGGTGGACACAATAGTGCACTTCGGGGAACGTGGGACCCTGCAGTGGCCGCTCAACTGGCCAGGGGCATGCCAAGCTGCCGAAAGTGCAGATGTCATTTTGTGTTTGGGCTCTAGCCTCAAGGTCAGTTGCAGCTGTTTATATTTGTGATAATTTTAATTTATGAAATGACAATAGTCTCTGTAGCACTTATATTTTTTTTGTGGGATGTGACGGTCAGTGTTAACATTGCAGTGCTGCTATGTTGGTTAAGGCGGATTGCCACTCGCCATGTTAGATTTATTGATTTTTTGCCAAAGCTTTTATTTCAGAAGGTTTATTTAAATTTTTTGCACCACATATCATAAATAACAGCTTCCCAAACTTTATCGAACTGTTACAGCTGCGCTACATTTATTAATTTTTATATGGTAGTTGTTGAGGCAAAGCATGAAGTAATTTCTTGCGAACGATTACAAAGGCGATGATATCAAGAGTAATCACGAAAAATTGACCTGAGGCAATGCACTAGGCAATGCTCTCTGCTCTGTCGTTCCAAAAAATATGATACAAAACTGTATTTCCAGAGTATGGCACAGATTCCATTAATCCAAGATGGTGGGTGGGAATCTGCTTTAACACAATGTGGATTGGTTGAATAATTTTGAGTGAATGATACAGCATTGTTTGTGTGTGAATTATGTTTTCCATATTTTGACAAAAAAATTGTGTTAGTGGTACTATTCCTAAATTGTGTAAGTGGTACTATTCCTCTTTCCCTATTGAAAATGTTTGTTATTGGACAGGTCAGAAACAGAAGTGTTGTTAGTCAATGATTGCAAGTTTTGAAAATAAATTTCCCTTAAAAATATTTTTGTAACCGACAACTGTATTGCGAAAGAAATACAATTTTGCATCTTTACACAAAAAGAGTTTCTTTTTAAAATTTTGTTTTATCTGTTTTGGAGGCATGTTCCTGTTTTTATTAAAATGGCAAGATGTTTATATTTTATTTTTGAAAATCAGTAGTTTCCTTGTCCTTGGTTTTTTTTTGCTAGCTAATAAGTAATTATTTTGCAATACATGCTTGTTTTAATTTTTGGTCTATTTTGACATGTGTGGTACTGGGTGTGACTACCTTAGATGGTATGGTGACGTTGACTACCCTTTCCAAGCTTAGCTTGACCTACCACAGCAAATAATACTCTGTTTTATTGAGCCAGTGAGTCATAAGGGGATTAGGTACAGGATCAGACTGCTTGGGGGTAGGTGGGCTACAGGCTGGAGGGGAGTCAAACCCCAGAGTGATGCGGATGGACGTGGCTGCCCGTCCAGGGAGCTCAGTCCTCCTCACTGTCAGGTTTGCCAATATGCAGGATGCAGCGATCCCAAATGGATGCAGTGAAGTGGTGATTAGTTTGACATGGAGGTGGGGGTGTGTGGTCTGGCAGAGGAGATTTTAATGGGACGAGTAGGCTGTCGTGACGGGAAGAAGTCTGAAAAAGGGAGTGTTGCATGGCGTCGGTTGTCTGGTTGGGCTGAGAGTCTAACCCGAACAACTTTTCCCAATGCGAGTTTGATAGAACAAAACTTTGAGAGTACTGTACCCTCTGGGTATGATACCCTGATTTATCTGCCAGATTGCAATTTGTTGTTACTAGTAGTTTTTGGATGCTGCCTAGTTGGGGTGTCACCGGGAATAGTCTTATTCTCCGGGACGAGCAATTTAACCTGTTCCTCATATTCTGATGTTGGATATCCTTGCCACTGGGCACCAAGCAAGTGATTTAGGGAAAAGGTAATTTCAAGGGAAATGAAAGGGAAAATTGGCGTGGAGCTTGGTCATGACACACTAGTAGGGGTTCGTCCTTGGACATGGAACTTACTGCCATTTGTGCTAAGGCACGACGTTCCCTACAGCGCTGTCGGCTTGTGCACCTACTTTCTTACTCACTGTACGTCTGTTCACTGGATTTACACAAGTTTGCAAAATACCAAATTCGAGAAGAAAGGAGATTAACTAAAAATAATGGGACACAAGTAATTAAATTTGACGTGATGTTTATTGATGGAATTTTCCCTGTAGAGAACCGGCTATTCCAGAAAAAAATACATACTAAGCTGCCCTGGCTGAACACTTGGTAGTATAAAAAAATTTACATTGTTAACGTGGATTGGTTGAATCAGGCGAAGGCAAGCCTGGGGATAAAATAAGTAAGCTATATCGCTCAATTTTACAGCGGCTAGTGAAATGCAATGTAGCAACGCAACTTTGACAGCGGCTAAAACATAATGAGAGCTAATCAAATAAGCAATCTAGAACGTGCCGGCTCCTTACCATGAAGTCAAAGGAAGTTGACTGGGGTAAGGTGATACCGGGGTTAAGGTGGGGTATACCTGAAGCAGGAGTAGTGGTCTCTTGTGCAGCTCTTCTGTGACTTGCAGGTCTTGGAGAGAGAGAGTTCTTCGCAGATTGACGAAGGCCTTAAGGTGTAAGTTTAGGTGGGGAGTCTTTAGACAGACTCAGGTAGGATGAATTGAGGTAGGAAATCCATAGCCCTTGGTCGGACTGGATAAGAAAGCGTTTTACAGATTGAGGTAAGTGGAGAGTCTTCGGCAGACTAAGGTGGTGAGTAGAAGAGTCTTTGCGGATTCAAGGAAGTGGTAAGTCTTCAGCAGGCTGAGGAAGATGAGATCTTTAGCAGACTCAAGGTAGACCTAGAGTCTTTAGCAGACTCAGGGTGGCTCACGTCCTCTTCGGTTGCCGAGCCCGGCGCATCTGCCGGTGCTGGCTGCTGGTGTTGTATTTATACTTAATTTATACTTAGCAGCAGTGCTTCGGGGTGTGGGGATAGCGTAGCCTTTCACCACAGGGGTGGGTTTATCGGGGGGTTCAGGAGCGCTCCGCTTTTCTTATCGCTCAGCGTGGAGGCGACAACAAATTAAAACCCCTGTCTCTGAGGCGTGCTGGCCATGATGTCACAAGGTCATGAGAGTGCTGCCATCTCTCAAGATTGTAGGAACTTCTTCCAGAGCTAAGCGACGAGTAGTAGAATCTCATATCTATTTAAATTATGGGGGTGCCTTTTGCATGCATAAATCTGTGCGAGCAATAGGGATTGTAATTATGTACGTAATTTATAATAATGTAATCGGCTACCGAGGCTTGTGGGCTGTCTTAGTGCGATACATATAATCAGGTTTGCCACTTATATATTCCACCCCTGAGCACCCGTGGCTCATAGATGGGGGGAAGTCATCCGTAGAGCGCACATTCTCACTGCGCAGCATGCTGGCATGTGTCAATTTAATAATAGTTCTATAGTACGCAATTTACAGCGTGACAGGGGTTTTCCAGAATCGTGACGACCTTCTACGTGGGAGTCAAGGGAAGTGGACGTAGGTAAAGGGTTGTGGGTACAGGAAGTGGATTACCTCTGGAGACAGATGCTGCCCTCACGGTCAGCTGGGTAGTAGTGGACAAGCTTTATCCAAGCTTCTGGAAGTTGCAGTCTTCGCAGTCTGCGGATGCGGGATAAAGACTTATGTAGTCTTCTGGAGCTGAGCTATGTATCAAGCTCAGGACGGAGCTGTTTTGCAGGCTAGGAGAGGAGAGAGAGTCTTCTGCAGACCAGGGAGAGCTCGCATACCTCTTCGGCCGGCAAGCCCAGTGTCTCTGCTGGACTCTGCTGCTGGACTTCTATTTATACTGAAAATCTTCTGATCAGCAGTTCATTGAGGTGCGGGGGTAGCGTATCGTTCCAACATGGGTAGGTTATCTGTGTAGCAGGAGCGCCGCTAATTTCATATCTCCCCGCTTGGAGGCGACGACAAAATAAAACACATCGTCCTGAGGCTGGCTGGTTGTGACATCACAAGGCCACAGAGGGCTGCCATCTCTGGGGTAGTTTGGAACTTCTTCGGTGGCTAAGCGAAGGGTAGTGGAGTATCAAAAATATTTAATTATTCACGGGGGTGGCACTTGCATGTGGGATTTCGGGCAGGCATTGTATATTGTATTTAAGCGTTGTTAATTACGGTTACGTATTCGGCTGTGCAGGCTCATGGAATCTCCTTGCTTGATATGTTTAAATTGTTCTGCCACTGTTATTACTTGCCCGTGAGCTCAGGTCACTCTTGGATGGGGCGAAGTCGCCCGTAGAGTCCGCATCTGCACAGGGCAGCATGTTGGCATGCATCAATCGGCCACCCTCTGAAGCGACGTAGATCCATCCTGATGAATCCACTACTTACTTCAGGTGTGGGAGAAGGTTTCCTCAATCGTTATGCTTTGGTTGCACTACTAGGCCAGCGCCTTTTCTGTGTGTGCGCTGCCTGGGTTGGAATTGCGTATCTGGGCGGGTGCTCTTGTGCTCGCACCACCCTTAGTAGGAGTGCGGCGTGCCCGTCTCACGGTAATGCACCATGTGGTTATCAGTGCAGGTTAACGGCCTCTTCCTTCTTCCTCTTCGCTCTCTCCCTCTCTCTCAGATGCATAGTGGGCAGAGGGTCAGCGCACTGTGCCATCTGCTTCTTAGCGCAGTTGTAGCCATCATGTCACATTTCTTCGCCCATGTTTCTTACCAAGGGAGGAAGAGCTTGGAAAAGGAGTTTACGGGAACAAGTTGTTTGTTTCATAGAATCTAGGTGTTCCTAGTTCGAGGGGAGTTTACATGCCAGTAAAGAAAAGAAAATTATTTAAACATTGTGTTGTATAAAGGTGGTTTGCACAAAAAATTTACCATGTTATTTATTTCTGTCCTTGAGAAATAAAAAAAAGTGCAACTAACGAATGCAAAATTTACTTGCAGGAATTTTTGCTGTGGCCCCTGCGGGACAAAGTTAAATGGTCTGTTATTCCAGCCATACGGTTGCGCAGTAACTTAATTATACAAGGGGCAAAAATTTGTGAGCTTTAAGCAATATAATTCTTATACATCCTACACTAACTCCAGGTTACTTTCCTACATGCAAAGGCACAGGCATAAGAAGGTCCCCTTTCAAAAATCATCCATTAACAAGGCAAGACACTCAACAAGTATTTGCATACTTTTTGCTTGAATTCTTGAAGTTATTTAGGTACGCACGCACGGTTTGGACATGAATAGTAATCTTATAGTTAGTCTGCAGTAATTGGCAGTACAAGAACACTCTTAAGCTAAGTTCACACAATCGTTTCACAAGACTAACACTTCTTAAGGCTGTGTTACATATGGGAATCGTTTTCTGAACAAAGGTTAACAAAAGTTAAATAGGCTTACATTCTAGGATATTATTCCTTTGTATAGTGGGATAGGACATGTGATTATGCAATTTGCTTAAAGTTCCTTACTCTTACGAGCTAGGTTACAGGGAATACGCACGTATTTGTTTCTGCGCTGTGGCAGAGGGGTTTATGCAACAGGTAGGCGCATGCCTACTCATCACGTTACATAAAGTTTACGCTAAGCTGCATGAGTTTTGCAGGGGTTGCGAAGTTCTGTTGGTGCTTGGCTTCAATTACCTTGCAACATAGGAGGAGGTTCACGAACGTGAAAGTTTTATACATGCACATAGGGTGAGATAGTTCTCTCAAAAATAAGTATGGTTTATAGTTTACATTTTGTACGTAAGTGGAGGTTTACTATCCTCGGTTCTGCCAGCTTAACCTACAAATTTATAAAATACAAATTTTATGTTTACCTTTTGTGGTTATATGTGGGATCACAAGAATTATGCTTATTAGATAACATTACGTGAGTACATGGGTGAGAGGTTTTCTCATCCTCTATTTTGTTAATGCTAGAATACAATATTTTCACAACCTCCTATTGAGGTTATTGTGGATTATCAAATTCTTACTTCGCTACTTTTAGACCTAACAGGTACAGTAGTGTGTTGATTTGTATACAGTAATACTTCTGGTATGCATGATTTTCATAGTAAATCTACGCATGTGACAGTCTTAGGTGTTGGAGGACAAGAATAGTTATCTCGTGGTTGTAGCGTATGGCGTATCTGACTCGCTCAGAGTATATATGTTACGTCTGCCGCACTGGCGGCGATACACATTACACAGGCTAGAGATTTGACATCTCAGTTTACACAACACTCCATCTCACAAATTCTAACCTAACACAGGGTTCACGCTACAACTGCAATTTTCAACTCGCACTAAACGCTAGTGCTTACATGGGCTTTTCCTCTTAAGGAAATTTCTAGGCCTAAATTTTTACGTTAATGATTACATACCTTGTGTCAATGTTAAACACCTAACCGTACAAAACATTACAGGGTCGTGTTCTCTGTTACGTGTGTGCTCCACCATAGTGAAAAAGAAAATTTACATTAGTGATGTAACAAATATACAGGAGAGGTTTTACGAGGTACAGGGTGATTAACATTCTACGTAAAAGACCTTTTCACCATTTAGGAAATTTAGAATTTTACAAAGGTTAGGAATTTCCTGGGTGGTGGTTATGGTGTGCTCACAGCGAGCTCTTGCCTCATGCTCTTATTCAAGGTACAGGAGGTTCGTTAAACTATGTGAGCCAGTCACATTGCAAGGAATGGAGAGGGTTTCATCGTGATTATGTTTACAGGCCTGCTGATAGGCTTGAGCGTTCACACTTCCTGAAAGTGCTCACAGCTTTACTTTATATTTGTGATACTAATATTTAAAATAGCAACAACAAAATTTTCACTTTCTCATTAATGCTTATGTTACGTGAGCACTAAGGGGAATTTACAGGTGGAAAGGTGAACATAAATTTTGCAGTCTGCTTATGGGTTTAAAGCTACGTTAACTTTTCCTCTGCCAAACTAAAATTTTTCGTTTAGCAAACTAGGGGCTAAGTACAAGATTTAATTTTTGTGTTTTTCTTACATAACTGGTGCCCATTCATAGGAGGTTGACTACGTTAAGTGGGACACACTTATCATTGTGTAGGACCTCAGTTCCTATCAATGCAGTTTATGCTTTTGAATTCTCAACCTTAAAAGCAAAAAAAGTTACAAAGTTATAGGGTACACAAAAAAAGAACTTCCACTTGGGTGGTGACGCAAGCACTTCTCGTAGCACTGCCTAATCCTAACTGGCTAGGATTTGTATGATGCTCATTGACACCTAGTCGTCCCTACTAAATAGCTGCGAGTTCTTCACTCTCGTCTGCCTTAGGGTTTGGGCATTTCTACTGGCTATCACTCCCTACAAGATTATATACTTTGGGGTTACATGAAGGAGGCGCAATATTCTGACATAACTGGCATCAGCCAGGTACTCACTCTGATGTCGGTGTTGTCAGAAGGCGCTGTCGCTTGGCCATATGGCATTTTATTAGGTGCCCTCTTTTGCATGGTGCTGAGGCACGGGTAACAGGCCAGCGGAAGGTCGTGGGCGCCTGCCCTGGCGCTTCCTTGTAGCATCCGACAACATGATACGTGTATCTGGCACACAGGGGGGAGGCCACTTGTGACGTGGATCCTATGATAGTAGACAGCCTGAGGCCAGCGTCCTGGGTGCTGACTGCATCTGTTGTAGCGGAAACTGCTGCGCTGCTGGGCACATCTGCTTCGGTTACTGTGACTGTACTGCAGTCGACCTCGGTTGCACTGCGGACCTTCGTGGCAATGGGCTGTTGTAACTTTGTGGCAGCGGCGCAGGTGAGTGGTATGCGACACTGACTTACTATCCACTCCCGACGATGGAGGGATTTCGGGGGTACTCACGGTTACTGCTCTCGTGGTCTGCGCATCACATCTCTTGTCCTCTCCAACCTGGTCTGTTGAGCTGCTGGGGCCGGTCGCCAATTTTACCAGCTGTTCCACTGATGTTTCCAAGGACTGCGACAGACTTTCTTCCGCGACTCTTCCACTTTCTTCATTCTTGCCTGGAATGGGGTAGGAAGGGTAGGATAGTAGGGGGTGCATCCTAGAATCCCTATCCTTGAGGGGCTCCACCATTTCAGGGCGAGGCGTAGCCTGGACAGATCCTGGCGGGAGCGGGTACACAGCCACGTTCAGGTCGTCTGGGGTGGGCGCTTCTTCAGCCGCAGAGAAGAATGCAGATGAGACTCGCGTAGTGTGTGCGGTCGACGTCTCGGTAGATTCCGAGCGCTTGACAGCCAGGGAAGTGGAGGACAAGAAGGGGAATGAGAGGTGTACACTGTCTAATTGTCATACTCTCTGTGGAGGTAGAAGGGGGATATCCCTTTACTAACGGCATTGTCACGGTTTGGTAGTTGGGTGAAAGATGATCTGCTGGATCTCGCCACAATGTATCGGCTTGAACATGAGGTGATGTCCGGTGGGATTCGAATTGAGAGTTAATACTGACGCTACCTGAACGCTGGGTCCTAGTGGAGAAAAATCTCCTATTGTGAACCTCTTAGGGCTGCGAGTGGTTGAACTGGAGATGGGAGCTATAGATCCTCCCCGAGTCCTGCGAGGGCGACCTACTGTGACGAGGAGGAGGGCACTTTTTTCCGCTTCCGGGGTGTCTGGGGTTTGTTTCTTCTTGGGGTTTCTGTCCCTGCTAGAATCCCGTTCAGTCCATAGTACGGCTGTAAATGGCCTAGGGTTCGTGGTTTCATGCGGGTTAGGGTGTACGTGGATCTGATGGATGTTTAAAGGCCTTCCTTCAGTCTAGGTGTGGTTCCTCTCTGTGCTACTATTCCTACGTAGGGGGCTGTGTGTCTTTGGGTTACGTGGCTGTGCGTTAGGAGGGTGGGGAGGCAATCTACGCGCCTCATGGGGTTGCCGCTTCAGGTAATCCTTGTTATAATGCGGCCCAGGGAGTACCAGCAATATGGCAAGGGGGCGGCGGGGGTTGGCAGGGTCGCTTCGCGCCCCTTGCAGGATGTCTGGGGAAGGGGGCCGGGCCATTAACCTTGGTGCGTGCCATCTGTTCTTTCCCAGCGAGGTGGCGCTCATTCACCTCCATCTCCCTTGCCGTGTCTACCAGCTCCTCGACCGTCTGGGGCCGAGACGTGACTAATAGATTTTGCAGCGTGGGGAGGAGGGTGCGGGATACTTTTCATGCACTGCCCTTTGGTATGATATGGATAAAACCTTTGTGTAGGTGTTCTTTGCGCTTGATAAATAGTTCTACCTCCTCGTCGTGTCATTGCACGCAGAAGTGTAAATCAGTTATTAACTTGCTTAGGAGTTCATCACCAGAAAAATGTGAAATGAGTTGAGCGTTAAACTCTGGCCAGCCTTCCACAAATTCACCGTATTTCTCCCACCAGTGTTTGGTGGGACCGGTTATAATTTTTGTACACATAGATTTACACTATGAATAAGCATGCAAAGATTGGTTATAGCTATTACAAACATGCATCACACATTGTGCACAACGTGATACAGACTATTTTACATGTGGGATGTTAAGCATGTAAACGTACAATTACTCAATTGTAAATATTTATTCAATAAATGACTATTTCCTTCTCTTAAATAAACATTTATTCATCCCTCAAACAGCATGTGATCCGGTCTAGCGGTTAAGTTGCGTGCTTCGTAACACAAGTGTGTCTATGGTATGAGATTGAAACTCCCCTCCTGTATAATTTTTTACTTTGTTTTAATATGTGAAATACACTTTTGTGATGTTATGCGGTAACAACATTAAAAAAAAAAAAAAAAACTTATTAGCTGTGTACATTTGTATTTCGGCCCCTAATAGCCTACAGTTTGGAATTTTTTGAGGCTGGCTCTATTATAGTCTATTTCATGTAGGTGGGGTAAATTTTGACAGTTCTAGAAAAGTGGCACGGCCACAATTTATCCTTCCACAACAGCTGTTTTGTCAGTGAAGAAAAAGACGTTTGTAAAGAAATGTTTGAGTCCAATGCATACTTGCATTTTCCTCTATCCTCTTGTTTCCTGTTGTGACAGGCACTGAAAGACTAACGTTATCTAACTTCCGTCCATTAATTAATGTAACTTCCATCCAGTAATTAATGTAGGCTGTTATAGCTAGGTTGGCATTCCAAATTCATTAATTTTTGTAATTACCAATTTATATATAGGGGGTTTCTGTTTGTTTTGTTTCGAGGGAAAAAGGAAACAGCAATGCTTGAGAAGGAGGGGGGGTGGTATGGGCGGGAGGCGCTTTAGTGTCACATCTTTCAGGAGACATTATTTTGATGTTCTTATGAGTGTGCTGCATTTTGTTTTGCATATTAGGTATTTTGATGGAGCAATGGAACATTTTGTTCGTATGGAAATAACATTAAAATTATTTAACTTCAAAAATAGTAACTTCAATGAAAAACAAAACGCAATTCCTATACATCGCTGTTCGGATTTGTATAGATGCAACAACACGCACGCACGCACGCACGCTGCTGGACTTCTATTTATACTGAAAATCTTCTGATCAGCAGTTATTCAAGGTGTGGGCTGTAGCGTAGCCTTCCAACAAAGGTGAAGGTTATCTGTGTAGCGGGAGCGCCGCTCATTTCTTATCTGTCTAGTTGGATGAGACTGAAAAAATATAACACCTCGTCCTGAGACTGGCGGGTTGTGACGTCACAAGGCTACAGGGGTTCTGCCATCTCTGAGGTTATTTGGAACTTCTTCCATGGCTAAGCGAAGGTCTAGTGGAATATCAAAAATATTACATTTATTCACGGGAGTGGCGCTTGCATGCGGGATTTTGGGCTGGTAGTGCATATTGTAATTGTGTTAATTATGGTTATGTATTCTGCTGTCCAGGCTTGTGGAATCTCATTGCTCGATATGTTTAAATTGTTCTGCCACTGTTATGACTTGCCTCTGAGCTCAGGCCGCTCTTGGATGGGGCGAGGTCACCCATAGAGTGCACACTGCACTGCGTAGCGTGTTGAAATGCGTCAACAGTATGCCTTATTTCTGTTCATGTTACAGTAAAAACAAATGTTTATTTAATGGTTTTATTCGTAATTCTGGTTTTATCATGTTTCTAAACAAGGTATTCAATAATATTCTAGTGTAAACTGTCAGATGAAATTGAAAAAATTCATAAAAGCTTTAAATTACTACCACTGTCTTTACCATAGTTACCACGATCAGTAATGGTTCAGTTCTAATAACTATGGGATAAAAGTTAAAATGAACATCTTCAAATGATTAGACATAAAGGTCAAGCAAATAACCACTCAAAATGGGAAAGGAAATCATTAATAATTTTCGTATTAGGTATTCGGAGTTCGAATGTAAATAATTAGTCAATTACTATTCATAACTATTTGAATTTTCCAACTATTCGCTTACCCCGAGTTAATTGAATCATATTATTAAGCAATCATAAAATTAAAATAAAAGTGTGGCATTTTCTTTTAATTTGCCCAACCAAATTACGTCACTGATGTAGCTATTTTTTATTTCTTTGCGATGTTGTGTTGTCATTGTTTTTTTTTTCCCTAGTTAAATGTGAGAATCAAGATTTATTCCCGATTCTCGATTATTGATTATTTATGTAGAATCGGTGGGTATCTATAAATTGGGAAATTGATTGTCCCATCCCTACAAAACAAACGAGTTAAGTTCATCATCATGACTCAACAGGTTAATTTGGAAATGGCAAATTACATAACTGGAACTAAATGCAGGTCAGTGATATGTAAGCAAAACAATGTGTGTTGAAAATTTCTCTTATTGTGATTTATATTAGTATTACTTGTGCATGTTTACATTATGTAATGTATATGAGTACACTTGGCTTATGCTTTTTTTTTTTTAGTACTTTGTCGTTTAGTGATCGGAGCATGTAATTTTCGGCAATTTTTGTTCAATCGATGCGAATTAAATTTAAATTTTGAGTTTGGAAAAAAATTGATTTCTTAGCGTTGTTTACATAGGAATTTGGTCGGGATCACAGAAAATGCTCGTTGGACACAGACTTTCGGTTCAAGACTTTCGGTTCAAGCGAGTTCCATGGTTCAAGTTTCGACTGTTAATAAGTTACGCATAATTACGGATGATTCACTTGATTGAAAAGAAGATTGCTTTCTTTCAGTCCATTTACTAAGGCCATTTTCGTATTGAACATTTTGTTATTTTTAATTTGCTATTTTTTAAGTTTCAATTCAGATGCTGTCGACAGTCGCTTGTTTAGCAATCGTAACAAATCAAATTTTTGGCTGGATAATATACTTTAAGGAAATGTAATTCTTGAAAATAATTTTTATAATTTTATACAATTGATGAATGACCTGTACATTATCTTATTTGAAAATTATAAACGTGGCGTTAATTTTTACAATGTAATATGGCTACAAACAAATTTAGAACTGTCTTATGATCTGAAACATTATTTATGATGACAAAGCACAGTTCTTCATTAGAAATTAAATTAATTGTGCTTTCCCATGAATATTTAAAGTTAAACTAATGTGCAGACTACAGATGAAAACTAATATGGTGGCAATTTGATAATTGGATAATGTAAATGTTTGCTACGTATAAAAAAGTAAGTACGAAATTGCAAAATATGTCACCATTTTTGTATACAAAATAGGGTCATATGACCATTTTGTTAACGAAATCTGCCTATTCGAACATGGCCTAAGTCCAGTGGCAAATACTGCACTCTGGAGGTTTTCATTTATGCTCTTACTTATGTCCACGTAAGACCTATTGTCCTGGGGACAGTTTATAAGAATTAATTTCATTAGAAAATTTACAATGGGTTTTCAGCAATTTTTTAATATTGATTTCTTAATTCTGAGATATTCCAACAAAATCAATGAATTTTAAATAACAAATTATAAAGGTATAGAAATTAAAGTATTAGAATACTGTGGTTAGGGACAGTCCACAGACAGTACATTCTGTCCTTTCTTGGCCTCATCTCTTTAATAGAAAAAATATCATAAAATATGTGAAGGATTTCTGTTACATTCAAAGATACAACTTATGTATTTTAAAATTACCATAATTAATGTTGTTTAATATTTTTTAATGCCTATGGACATGGTTACGGTACCTTATTTTGGCAGTGACTCTTCTATTTTAATATTGCATACTTTATCTCAATTTTTACAAGAACCATATTTACAGCTCTGAGAGGCAGGTTGGACATTTCGGTGCATTGCTCACCACTTGGACTGTACTGCCTACACTCTGCCTACACTGCAAGTCTGTGTTGGACAGTGGGAACAGGAGGATACACACACCTGTCGAGAAAGCTTGGGCCGACCCTGGTGGACCACTAGCAGGGAGGATCGTTTCATCGTGGGACAGGGCACTCTATGGGTATTGCTTCGCACCATCCAGGGACATGTCACTGCAGCGAGTGTCACACCACCCCAATGAGAGGTGTCATGGTATGAGGTTCCATTTCCTATTCACACAACACGAGTATCTCTGGCTTGCCTTTGTGGTGTTAGTATAGTTCCTTGGCCAGCAAGGTCTTCAGACTTCTCTCCCATCGAAGGTGTTTGGAACCAGATTGGACAGCAACTTTGACCAGCAGCAACTATGGCAGAATTGGAGGGTCTGCTGAGGTTCCTCAGGAGAACACCCAACATCTGTATACCTCCATGCTCAACCCTATCGCCATCTGTGTCTTTACTATGGGTGGTTCAACACTGTAGTAAGTGCATCATGCAGGTATTGGTCTCATGCAAACATTTTTGGTGTTGCACACAGACCCGCTCAGAAGGTCGGGGGGGGGGGGGCAGGTGGGTACACTCTGCCTTAGGCCCCACTTCGTGAGAGGCCCCAACAAAGTGGAAATTAAAAAAATAAAATTGACGTTCATTTACTCTTGTGATCAAACACAATGCACATCAATATTTACTGACTTGCTTTACCATGCCAAGCCATTTTGGAGAAAGCCAGTGGTAAGCAAGCAGTCCCTGTTAGCTGTTTGCAGCCCCTTACATAGAGAGGTGTCATAAAAACAAACCAACCCTCGTCAGCAAGTAGTAGTCTGACAGGCACTAGTGCGGAATTTCCTTCCAGATAGAAAGCCTGTGTAACACAACTAAAGATTGGAAGGAAGCTACATCTTAGTGCAGATTGTGTGCTCCAATTGTGTTTCATATTCGCGAAGGCCGAAACATTAATGTGGTTCTTATTTTCTGCTCTATCTTTAATTTGTATTGTTGCCTAATGCTCTTGCATTTAGTAATCACATCTTCGTTTAGAGTTACGAATTAGGATCCCTAAATTATATCAGACAAATTGAGTTATTCAATGTATGGCCTGTTTCAAATATGGGTTTTTGATTTCAGCTATTTGTGGTTAAATTCTGATTTTCAAATTAATTCAGGTAGGTAGCTTGAAAAATAACAATCTATCAATTAAAACAGCTGTTTGAGATAAAATTACTGGGAAATTTATTAATTATTCTTTATGTTTTGTGGATGTTTGCTTTTAGATATTAAAATTTTCTTCCATCTTTTAGTCATATCAATTTTCAAGGAGGATATTTTCTGGAAGAAACTCTTTTCACTGTTAATTTACTTAACGAATATAATCATAAACACTATCACAAATTTACCCCTTTTTAATGCATAACTGTAAATGCCACATTCCACCAACAACAACACACAACTCCCATGCTGTAATTGGTCAGTGTCACAGAATATTTTCTTAAGATTGGCGCATGATGCTTTTTGAGATATTAGTTTTAACGACTTCAACTCCTTCCCTTAGGTATTTTGCATGGTGTTTGAAGCTTAAAATTATTACTTTAAAAAGTGATATTATACTGTCTGCCTTGCTCGTGCTGCCAGGTAGGGTATAGGTAGGTCATAGAGGGATAGCAGTATATTCCAGGGAGATTGTTGATGGCTCTATGCCTAATATCTCTGTGCCACTATGTAAAATTACTAGATATTCAAAAGGCACATGTCCCGGTGTCCAGGTGAGTAAAGCAAATAAGGAATCACTTTCTTGTGGCTCTGAAATAGGATGACTGGTAATTTCCGATTCAATGAGGTGCAGTTCCCATTTAAGACTGTTCTTGACACTGGTTTTGTTATTCTTCGGCATGAGTCCGATCTACTGTTATTAATTCTGATCCAATATTAATTGCCACACAAAGAAATGTACGTGATGTGAAGTTAGGAATAGATGATGATCCTACCGTGTACGTCCAGGCACATGACTAGTGCCAATGTGTCTTGCCGCTTAACCACATCTGGCCAATCGCTAGCCCAAAGGGTTATACAGCAGATCACGTGAGCAACCACAATATCAAGGTGTATTGAGTTCCTAGTGAATGGCTACACCGAAGATTAGCCAGTGCAGTACTCTGAGTATTACCTTGGCCAAACAGAATACCGCTCGATGTTACTTGTATTTGCAGTTTGGCTGATATGCGTAGCTGGCGTTATTTCACGTACACAAAAGAATTAAATGAGAATTTAAACTGTTGCTTAGACTTCAACTTGAATCCACAAAAGGGACATAAAGATAATTAAAAGCTAGTAAAAATTAGTCTCGGTCATTCAGATGGTTTGTGGTTGTAATACATCCACCTAAGCAATTACAGTAAAGTGAATAATGACAAATATAACAATGGGAATAACTTTTATCGTGAGATACTTTACTACTGGATAAAATAAATATATTGAATATAAATTAACTGCTGAAATTAGAGAGTATAGTTAAATGCAAGTCAGGGAAAGGCTACCTGTTACATATACGTTACATACAATTGCTTGATAACTAATTAAATTTAAAGAAATTTAATTAATAACTAATCTCGCCCAAGAATCGTAGCTGAGTTCTATGCGGTATGTCCAGAAGGGACCTCGTAATAAGTATACTGGTTTCTCTACTCGAGTGGTAGTCAGCCAGACTAAGGCCTTGAGGGGGCTATGTTGCAGTGACCTTGGGTTACCTGAAAGGTGCAGGGTTTAGGACAGGTTAGGTTGATGTAGAAGGTGTTCGAGGCAACGGCAACTGGAGGCACTGCTGAAGAGACATCCTTCAGGGGAAGATGGCCTCTTGGAGAGCATCATTGCCGTGGCAGCGGCGCAGGTGTAGGATGACTGGTCCTAAGTCAGGATGTCCTCAGCCTTCACAGCTGGAGGACTTTGCATGATTCAATTACCGCTGCTGGTTCCAACTCCGGCCTTCACAGCCTTTAAGGAATGGATGATGAGCGACTCCGGCTAGCCACCCCAGGCATCTGCTTGGGTGTGGGTCTGGCGATCTTAGGTGCTTTGAGGAGTGCAAGGAGTTTGGCCCCACCTCCTAGGGTTGGATAGATTATGATGTTACATGCATGGACCATGGATGTTTATCTTGCCTCTTTGCTCGGCGCCTGGTGTTTAGAATTCCAACTCAAGCCGCTTGAGTAGGCTGTGACTCTTTGTTGATTGACCCGCTTCTCTGGCTGCGCCAAATTCAAACCGGTGCTCTCTTCTGCGGGCGAGTGCGGTGACGTAAAATGTCTTTGGTTCGAGAAGGGCGATTACATTACTGTTTCTGCTGTTACAGTACAAGCTAGGAGCATGAGGTTGCAGGTGTGTTATGGCACTGTCAACTTCTTGGAATTCTCTACATCCTGCCTCCAGTACTGTGGATAGACTTTCCCACGTAGCTTGCCATATTCAGTTGAGGCGAAGTCGTGATTCTGTAGTGCGCTTTCTCTAGCGCAAATTGATTATATACTTAGAAGTACGAATGTATTGATTTTACAGGTATAATGTTGAAATAGTTATTCCTGGAAAAAAAAAAACCTTTCTTTGGTAAAAATTAAATTATCATCATCAGTAATTAAAATATTTTAGAAGAGAGTTATGTATTTATACCTACAACTGAAATTGTTGTTCAAACAAGTAATATTTGTGTATAATATAAATAAAATTTTTTTCTGTCTGTTTCCAACACAGGAACTTATACAGTTACTTCTTCTTTGGAATTTGTAAGTGCATCTTAAGGATTACTGTATGTTTGCCTGCTTTCTAATGAAATATTTGTAAATGCGTGTATGAATAGAATTATTTTGTATTGACCACAAAATGTATTGTAGTGATTTCGAAATGAGTGCAAATTTTGTAGTTGTTAGCAAACACTTTTGTGTCCGATAAAAAATATACAAAAAAACTTGCAGTACCTTCAAACTGATTGTTTATTTGTAATTTTTTTCTGTGTGGTTTTCATAGTTATGTTTTATTTGGTGGCGTGGTTATATTATAAACCTGAATAAATTATGCCTTTTGATAAATTCATTGTTACTTTTTTGATCTAAAAATTGTACTAGTTATGTTTTTGGTGTTAAAATTTTGAAGACCAACCGTCCCATTTTTATGTGATGATCGGTGAGTATAAAGTAAACTTTTTAGAATGTTTATGTTTTTACTGTTGACCCATGATGCCTACATGGTGGGCAACACACTAAAATTTAGGATCACATAAAGGTTTACTTATCTGCATGCGTACAATTACATAATAATAAAGTTGTTAGAGATGTATACAGAATTATTCAGCTAATGTTCTCCCCAAATATATTCGGAATTGCTGAAAGTATCAAAATTTTATTTCGAATTCGTAAATGTCACAATTGGGCTTGTAATACACCACCTATATCTATTTCAAAATGTAATTAATTACTGAGATATTGATACCAAGTTTGTTATTTTTGAAATGGGATTATACTCATTTCTCACCATAGCGTATCATGTTATTAAGCTGTGAGTTAAGAGACGTAATTATTTTGAAAACCCAGCGACCAAATTTTGAGATATAAAGGGGTGTCCATAGATGTATGCTTTTGACTGTAGCTGTGGTGGGGTAGGTTGCATTAGTGGTAAACTTGTTACTATAATTATTGTGTTTGTATCATTTATATAATTGCTGTTGTCAACATCACCCAATAGCGTGAAAATTATATAAAAGAATAATTTCTTTTAAAAAAGCATCAACTTTACACAGTATATTAAAAAAATACTTATCAAGAGCTGTGTTTAATAATGGAAATATAAATGGTAATTTTTATGCAGCAGATAGACGATTAACTTCCTCAATATTTCACTTCTTTATATCAAATACTATAGAGACTAATTCTGGACAGCAGGCGATTTTCCGTGCGAAAAGTGATTGTGCTGCACTCCGCCAGCTTGAGTTGACGAAACATTAGTTTACATTTACCGTTGTGCTTTTTACACTGGGAATTGCTTACGTTTTATTTAGTTTGAATGATTTGATTGATTCACATTAATTGAATTGCCATGGTAGGTGGTATTTGCACTGTCTGTAATTGTTTCAGTTACACTATTAGTTCTGCGAAATCTATTCCATTTTCGGATTCGCTTTTCCACGAACAAATATCTTTGTAATATCTTTATTTGTTATTTCCAGCACATAAAACACATCAAACACAAGTATCTGAAGCTTGACATTCATGTTCTGGTATAAACACTGTACTAAAAAAATTTACCATAAAATTGTAAATAAAAATGGGGTGCGGGCAGACGCCAACTTCCCCCCCCCCCCCCCCCCAAATCCTACAAAAAAAATATGCCTAGATCCAACGCTGGACAGTAAAACAAAAACATATGGCATTGATATGTCCTTGATTTATAAAAAGGGCAGTGATAAATATTTAGGATTCATTTCCCTTGCTGTTTGGGACTACAAAGTCGTGTGGATCACAAACACTTAATCAGCACAACAGCAGCTTTGAAGAATCTAATTTCCAAAAATGTTTTACTGCGAAAAACTAAAACTATTTGTTTATTTTAAATTTCTGATACTCTTACGCTGGAGATGTGCATAAAATCGGAATTAAGCTAGAGAGACTACTCATACTTGCTAAAGCAACAAATTTTGTTTTATCACTTTTTATTTTTGCATTGAGGAAGGTCACTAATGTTGGTTTTGGAACATAATTCTTATAGAAAGATTACCAACACAAAAATGTGTGTGTTGTAGGGAGGTATTAGGCATAGTGAAGAAAAACAAGAATATATTTTAAATGTATTTCTGCAGCATACACACATTTACAAAAATGAAAAACAAATCATGTTTAATCATGGTATGTTTCAGATCTTCAGATGTGTCCCGAACTTTACAAGATAAATTTTACAGTTAATATTATAAAGATTGTAGAGTTGACTTGTTATTAGACATTTTCGGCATTAAATACCGTCGTTTTTAAATCTAAACTACTGGACATGCATTAAGACACCTGTACTACAATATAAAATAAAAAGAAAAATGTTCCAATCAAAATACTTTGTTGGAATACTGAGTTTTGCGCACAAATGCACTCGTTATGTCCACTGTGCGTATATACAGATTCGAAGTTCATGGGTGTTTGCCACCTCAAGCTGCTAGGTTGGCTGCTGCTGTTCACACTCTCACCCTTGTTGTTCGTATACAGCTGTCCGGTATTAGTCTCTATTGTATTTGGTTATATGGCATTATTTAGTTTACCAAATCTTGGTTTTGGTTCAAAATGAACTTGTAACCTTCAGTGCTAGGAAAGAAACGTATGTCCTTGCTTGTGCAGATAACACATACCGAACACCTCAGCTTCTCCGGTGTCATGCTGATAAGTCTGGCCGTAGATACGCAACTCAGTGGAGGAAATGGAGTTTGCATCCGCGTGCAATAGTGCATGCAAGCGCTGCCACGCAGATTTGAATCACACTAACAGGGTACTGTCTTTCACCTTAAGCAGGGTTTTTTAAATTGCTTTGTTTACCGTGAACAGACTGTAAGTATGAACTATACTAAGTGCGAGGATATGTATAATATTTTTATCCAAACAACAAGTCAAATCTGTTGTTTGTCTGCATGAATAGGGTTTTTTCCCTATTAACTGTCTCAAAAACCATAGCTAGAGGTTCCACTGTTGTAGATTGCTTTTACTTCATACTGTAACACGTGCCCTACCTCCAGACCTCCAGTTTCTTAATTATCTCTAGTAACCAAACTCTATATACTCGAACCAACACCACACACTAGATTACTGCAAAAGGAGGTAAGGAGTGTCACGGGGGGTTTGCTCTCGATGGTGGCTAAATAAGGTAGATGGATTATAAAAATATATTATTTAATATTACAAACTTCAAGCTATGAAACACAATAGAAATAACGCTTAAACAACAATAAAAATACAGTTACGTTTACTGAACAATGAGCATACAATTACGTTACTAAATATGCTAAATTAGTAATTATACAAGACTCACAATATAGATGCAGCTATGCCCTACCTTGCCGTAATTATTATACAGAGAGGGAAAGGGACGGTGGCTCGTTAGCAGAATGGATCCCTACCGCAAATGTGTTTATGCTCACCCTTGTCTGTATATCTGGTTGGCCTCAGAGCTTCCCTGGGTCATCTGTTTCCTTCATCTTCAGCCTACAATATCACTCACAAGTATATTGCTTTGATTCACTGTGCTGGGTTGGTGTGGGGCTATCTCCATGCAGGATCCCTTTTATAACTAGGTCAAGTGAGGCATGTTTATAAAACGACTGTGTTCGGTCACCAGCTATACCATGCACGACCACAGGTAGTGTAGCGATGCCAGGTTATCGCTACACTACCCCCACCAGTCGAAGGAACAGCCGTCCCGGCTGTTGAAGAGAGAAAGGTTGTAGAAGATAGCATAGGGTGTGAGTGAGAGGCACAAGCACCCTGGGTACATCAGTGTTGGGGAGGCCTGAGGAGTTAAGGCAGTGGAGAACATCGCGCAGGGTGGCATACCCGGAGGACTTAAGCACAGTGTCTAGGGAGCAATTGCAAGTTGGAGCCACCGTCAAAAAATAAAGTTAAAATTTTGTGATACACATATGGTTTTTGAAAAATACATGAAGAAGTTGAAAGTTTAAGGTAATTTACAGGGCAAAAGGCAAGGCGGGGTAGTTTGAAAATACATTATAATGATACAAGGTAATAGGCTACCCATGTTAAATTTACGAGTTCTTAACATTTCATAAGTGACACGTAAGGGTGGAGAGGAAGGGAAGTGTCCATAACCACATTTAATAATTAAGTAAAAATCCCCCAATGGTTAGACCATGGGCACAGGTAAAAGGGAGGGTGGCTCATGTACACATTTAGTGAACACTGGACAACATGTCAGCAGGATTAGAAATAAAAGTAGATAAGGTTAAAAGGCACGGCCATCCTGCTGAAAGTTACATTTAAAATACATTATTATGTGCCATGATTGTCAGTGGTAAGACAGTAATAAGGAAGTTTTAAATTATGAAAAGATATAACAAGAGCAAAGGTTGGCAACGCGGAAGACGTGCGCAACACAATGTAAGTTTAAGCAGTTGGCTGCGGCAGACGCAGGCTCAACTGTCGACAAAACAGTGTGACATGAAATGTGCAAGGCGTGATTGTGTACAGCGATTATTGTCTACGTAATACACTCAAGAATAATGGAATAATTAATTCTGCTTACTACAGATAAGTATACACAGAACCACAGTGTTAGCTACACATATTTGAGACTAAAACTATCAGAATAGACACCTACATTCAGTGGTATTTGTAACTTACGTTTACATAAGTTCGATAGAACCTTCTTGCATAAAAATATACATTTCT
The DNA here is from genome assembly GCA_029891345.1 of Dryococelus australis. Lineage (NCBI taxonomy): Eukaryota > Metazoa > Arthropoda > Insecta > Phasmatodea > Phasmatidae > Dryococelus > Dryococelus australis. The sequence continues at coordinate 158,465,327 of CM056996.1, read as the reverse complement.
TAGAAACTAGTGAACGTGTTGAGATAACATGTGAAAATACAGAAAACTGAAAAACGATAAGCGCAAACGCCATTGTGAGAAAGTTTATATTTGGTAGGTGGTAGCCCTGCGCATGGTCCTTAAAGTTCATTTCTCCCATTATACACTTTGTATCACTGATAGTTAGTACTCACGCAGGAGTGTTTGTTTATATACGTGGAACTGTGAAAGCAATGTTGTGACGTGGCACTGTCTTTTAGGAAAGGTCGTAGTACAGTAATATTTATAAGTGTCTTCCACGTGTATGTGATTGTGTTGAGAGAGAGTTAGGGCATTCTACCAGAACTATGAAGTTGAAGTAATATATGCACTAGGCAAGAGACACAATATTATGCCCTACTGCGATATTAACAACAAAACAAAAGATATATAAGTTATTATGCAAAGAATTAGAAAAATTCATTTTATATTGAGAGTAGCATACTTAAGATCTACATTAGAATATAGTTACAAACATCTTACTGGCTAGTGGTAGTTTTCAAAAATAATTTTATTGAACATCACACATATAAAAGAACATAAGAAAATCTGCAGATATTGGGAATAGATAATAAAAGGGTGGAGTACTCCTTTAAAATTAGCTTATAAATTAGAAAGAAATACCATACCAGTGACAGAAACTGTGTCATTCTGGATATTAGTGAGTTAAGTTCACACAATAATTCTGCACCCAAGGCAGAAAGACATTGAGGTCACACTGGTAACACCAATCGATGATATCACTTGCAAGTGCAATGCACTGAAGTAGGTATACTTTTTTTGTTGTTTAGTTTTTTTTCTCTTGTAATGCCATGAGGCAGGTAAATGAATCAAAACATGATTATATATACTTAATCCTAGACCAAAGTGACAAGCAGTTGTAAAGAACAAGATTGTACTTTCCCTTGATAGCGAGTAAAAGCAATTGAACCTAACTGCCCATTAGGAGTAGATACTCATGACCTTAAAAGAAATAATCCTTAATTAAAAGTCCTATATAGAGACTTGTTACCACTCTCAAATCTGAAATAGAATGTTAAAGTCTGAACATTAATTCTGTGCAAAACTGCTGAAGCATGTATAATCAAATTAATATGACAGTTACTTTAGCTGTGAGGGATACTTAATTAAATGCAGTAGAACCCTGTTATAGTGTTCTCGCATATAACATTTTCCTTCATATAACACCATTATTTCATGTTCCCACCATTTCTCGATAAGGCTTAATGGTTTAATTTCCTGCATACAACAATGTTCAAATTTTCATTTCCTGCTTATAACAACAGTATTGCTTGCTGTATCTCAAATGAAATTTCAGACATCAACAATGCAGTAGCCTGCAAACAGATCAAGAAAACTGTTTATACCTGAAATATTAAGGATTTTAGAGGAGTTGGTCCTGAAAATTACTAATATAACCAAGTGTAGATGAGTAAGCAAGCATCCAGAAAGCATGTTACTGTGTTTGATGATGCTATGGTCTATGGAATTCAGATCACTGATATTTTGGCATCAAATGATTACGATGAAGTTGAAGAACTTGACTAGCTACTTATATACAAAAATTATTACTATAGAATTTTGTTTTGCTTGATGTGTACCTGCAGGTGTAATACCGATGGTTCTCTGCTTATAACATTTTCTTGCATATAACATTTTATTTTACTGGCCCCTTGAAAAATGTTATAACAGGGTTCTACTGTAGTAATAAAGACCCGTACGCCTAAGTCACAAGTACTTGTTAGCTCACATAATGCTAGGAGGCATGCTATCTGAATGTCAAATATATATATAAGTAAGTAGAGACGGGTATGTGAATTTGATATCAACCTACGTACGGAATAATACGCCACTTCTTTTTAATAGAGAATGGTAAAGGTAAGAAAATCATAAAGCAATCAATTTGGGCACCCAATCCTTACCAAAATATATCAATTACACTGGATTCCTTGTAAAAGAGTAAGAGCTGTGTGGGAAAAAAAAAAAAAAAAAAAAAAAAAAAACCATACATACATACATACATACATACATACATACTTTTATTGTCATAGAAATGTATCTTGTGCGAAATATAGATAAACTGAAGCATTGCAACATTCAAAACTGTAGGCCTAAGTGCAATTACAATTATATTATCTATAATGCCAGGAGGCATAAGACCTAAATTGTAACTGAAACTCTGCTGGTCAATATATGATTCATACAAAAGTCAAGTATATTAACATAGGCTATAAACTTACCAAAATGCCATACTGAGTGGCGTGAGTGTATTGAAATTACACTTTAATAAACGTAGGTACAAATGGGACAACGGAGCCTGACTGAGATATAGGAATGTGTAAACCAATTCTGAATTGAAGCACTCTATATCATATAATATTTCTTAATTTGTTGTTGACGTCGTGGAGGCTCAGCAGGCCTCATGTGAAATCCATCTGAAAATCGTTGAATAAAAAAAATTGAAACAGAACACATAAGGTAGAATGTGAAGGCCACATTAAAATATGACAAGATATAATTGGATAGCAATATTGTGGAAAAAAACACATAGGCAAGTTAAGTGAGCCTTTCTATAAGGCATAATAAATTACTGAGAAAAATTGAACAATAATTCCAGACCTGTAGGCCTAAGTCATAATTACGGGAAAGCATAGTTAAAAATAATTCTGTATAAGACAGCTGTGACATGATGTATAAGGGAAGTTAATCATAACTGAGTGTAGCAAAAGGGACACAATAACAGAAGTAAATAGAAATCATAAAGCAGGCAGTATCAGATAAAATAAACAAGGTGTCGCAGAGTAGTATTCTGGCAGTCGTTTTCCTTGGAATGGCATGTAGGGTGACTCGTCTTAACTGTGGTAGCTAGCCTAAAATAATCAAATTAAACAGGGTTCACAAGATAAAATAGCTGCTGGGACAGGAACTTACAACTCTGAGTAACTGGCACATCTTGAAATCTTGTAGAATTCATAATAAAGGAGGGTTAATTATACATAAATGCAATTGTAGAACCTATTTTCATAAAATACTGAAATTGCATACAAGAGAAAACAATTAGCTATGTGAAAAAAAAAAACTGAACTGTTCAACGCTCGTGCACTGAAATGAATATATAACAATACATAATTAATCCAGAAGAGGGGGAGGGGGGTTAAATGAAATACTGGTGTGGCAATAATCATTCTAACTACCTCTGTGGGGACATAAAACAAACCTAGACAATACTTAAATAAGGCAGAAATTTTTTAATCGTATATCAAATGTAAAATGTCAATACTCGTGGCTAATGATAGACTGGGTAGGGGAGAATAATGGTTATCTGTTTGCTCTGTAATAACAGCACACGCTTATGTAGCGGAAGTCAGACTGTGTCATGACGTAACACACACCATCTCCTGGCGATAAGTCGCGGTCATGGATGCTGGCTGTGGAAAAACAAAACACTGTCAATGCCGTTATGGCGGGGTGTGTGGAGTGGGTGGGGAATGTGCCCTATCTCCTCGGTGTGGGACGGCCCTGGAAGGCTGTTGCCCTGGCAATGCTTGGCGCGTGCGCAGAGTGGCTCCGCCCTTGCGCAGTGTTGCCAACCTCGGCGGGCGGCGAGAGGTGAGGAGTATAGGTGGCAGGTCTGGTATCCCTTCTACCGTGCGGCGGCCATGGAACAGTAGGCCGAAGGCGGGCTGGGAGGCAGGAACGCGATGTGGAATGCACACTGTGATTGTTGCTCACTGCGACACACGTGCTGATTCCGAACTTGATCAGCATGTCCTCGTAGGCGTACGCTGCGGCTTCCTTGCAGCAATGTCAGGACATAGACAGCTTAGCATCCACAGGTTAGCACATGATGTGCGACGGAATAAGAGAAACTGTAACACATTTTACATAAATGTGAGACACTGACACAGAAAGATACAAAATACAGATCAACATGATTACAAAACATTAACGGGTGTGCGCCAACTTGTTATGCCTTGCACAGATAGTGTCAAACTTATGGACACCAGATTTGTTCAGCAGTACTCGAACAGTAGATTCGCTTACACATTCGTGACACGATACAGGCTGTGAAAGCGATGGGTTAGGACCTTATGTCTTCCGCGGTTACGTACCCAGACATAGTCGTTAACACATAAGATGTTTTTCCTGTGTGTTTTATCTAATTGGGCTTTCGAAGGCTCTGAGCCTGAGTTAAATGGTTTCTTGCTGTTTCACAAGTGGCTAAAAGTTGTTCGCACCAATTATGCCCCCGCTCGGAAAACTTATTGTCTAGTACCTGGGCGGGGAAGACAGCTTCAACCCCATGAAGCAGATGGAAGGGCATAAATTTAATAGAACTATTAATGCTGGTATTGTGGTTGAACTGAATGAACGGAACATACAAATCCCAGTTTAATTGGTCTGCACTCACACAGGCTGTAAGTTGTTCCCCAATGGAGTGATTGCTATTTTCGACTAAACCATTACAACAGGGGTTGTATGCGGTGGTAGTGAGCTTTTTGACTACAAGTGACTTGAGGAGGTTGCTAATTAGTTCGTTTTGAAAACTGGTCCCGCGTTATGTAAGTATCTGTTCTGGGCAACTGAACTGCAAGACAACTGCTTTTATAAATTTAGCACAGGGGGCCACATCAATAGATTGAACTGGCTCTGCACAAACATAATGGGTGGTGTATTCTGTCATTACTAAAATATACTTATTGTGATGGGCTGTGGCAGGTAAAGGCCCTTTGGCATCTAGAGCCCATGTTTTCAAAAGTGGCTGCGGAGGTATTGGGGTTAACTGGCCCATGGGTTGGGAGGTGATAGCTTTAATTTTTTGGCATTCAGGGCAGGATTGAACATACTTTTTAATGTCAGCGGCCATTGTGCCCCAAAAGTAAGTTTGTTTAATTTTTTGCAACGTTTTGAGCACATCAAAATGACCTCCTCCAAATATGGTGTCGTAATGGGCCTGGATGACTTCGGGGACGCACAATTGAGGGACCAGTGTTAACTTAGATAACCTCTGGGGGAGGGTGTGTACCGCCATGCAGGGTCCCTTTTATAACTAGGCCAAGTGGAGCATGTTTATAAAACAACTGCGTTCGGCCACCAGCTATACCCTGCACGACCTTAGGCGGTTGTAGCGATGCCAGGTTATCGCTATAAAATGAGTTTTTAAAAATATCATCATTATAAACTATACTCAAATGGTAGTTAGGCGTGAGCTTGTTATGGGTTAACTGGTAGAGCTACTGAAAAATAATTAAAACAAAGGAAATACATTTTTAGTATTTAAAAAATGTGACTAAATTCTATGGAGATTTCTACAACACAGTGCATTTATTGAGGAAAGTTTTATGTTGTATTATATTTTAGCTTATATCAGAGTGCAGAAGGCTGAAGGAAAATAATTGTATTACAGTAGTTGGCACAGCAGTGGCTTCTTCGTCCATCTTACTCCATCTAGCTCGCCTGGCGTGATGTCTAGAAAATACCATGTTTAAGGTGTTCCATTGACTTATTGTCTGTGGGCGTTATGCATTTGTGCCCTCGTTCCCAGTCCAGTATGGGAGATTCTTGTCATTTCAACCGGCAAACTTGGGCATTAGTGTCTAGCTTGGTCAATAGTGTCCCAGTGAAATTTGCTGCCCACTTACCAGATTACTTTTTTGTATGAGATGGCATGTTCAAGTAGGCTGTTGAATTAAGGCCTGGCCATGTATCGTAAGAATATGTAATAAGTTTGTAAAGAAAATAGGAAAATTGTAATTAATTTTTTTGACTATGTTAAATAAGACAGATTTTATTATTAAGGAAGGTCAATTTTACACTATAGGTTTTGTTACACATTTACATTACACTTGACACATTTAGAAACAATTTTTTATCTAAATGGTTACCCAATTATTAGCATCGATAAGCAGTATGGTATGAAAGCAAGTGGTTCTGTTATCAAAAATTTTGTTTTGGCAGAAACTGGGCATATTCATTTTTGTAGTTGAAAAATATTATGCTAGTATTGTTTGATGAAAAAGGATTTGTTATATATGAGAAAAAGAGGTACCTTAACAAATCCTATTCGAGGCAGACTTGTACTCTTGAAAATATTTTTACAATTGTTTGGTTTCCACTTATCAGAGTTCTTGAATTTTCAACTAATAAAATTAGTTTGTTAGCAGTCTTTTCTTACCCATCACGTCTAAAGATAAATTTCTCATTGTAGCCATTTACAAGTAGTTGTGTCATTAAGTACCTCATGCTCTATAACCATTGTTCACCTGAACATCCAGCAAATGTATATTGAGAAACTGTACGATTCTTAACTGTAATTAATTGTTGTGTTTTATTATATGATTATATAACCAAGACTGTAAACACAATGGATATTGAGAAACTGTACAATTCTTAACTGTAATTAATTGTTGTGTTTTATTATATGATTATATAACCAAGACTGTAAACTCGGCATTGTGTTGTGGGGAATTTCACTATCAAAATGGTATGCCACTTGTTTTGCTCATTTAAGTTTGATGGTTGTGCAGGTGTTGAAGAAGTACTCATGGTTATGGGGAATGGACAGACCTGTAAAGAAGAGGCCAAAATTGTATATTGTAAACCTGCAGTGGACTCCAAAGGATGAACAAGCTGTTTTAAAAATAAATGGTAAACATGACTATGGGCTGTGTGAAATTGATATTTTAAAGTTAAGAATATTGTTATATTGGTCTAATATTGCTTATCTGTGTTCAGTTTGAGATAAAGCAGATTACTGACACAATTTGAATTTATTTGTAATTGACTTCAAATTCGAAATCTGTTTGCAGGGTCATTTCATGAAAAATATACAAACGCATGTTGCCTCACCATTTTCAATTATCCTTAAACTTAGCTAGTGCTTTTCGTCACTCTTCCTGAGCTAAACTCAACATTTTTTGATTTGAAAAAAAAATTCCTCTGATATATTTGTTATATTGATATTTGTTGCAAGGACAGTGCAAAACACTGTTTTAAGACATTTTTGATTGGCCATTTTTTTCTATAAGAGTTATAGAGCTCTGCATGGTGTCTTTAGAAAGTTAATTGCATATAGTCTTTTATGATACATGTAAATCCTGATTTTGTTAAAGACTGTAATGCTACAGATGTCAAAATCTGGCTAAACAAACCTAAATTTGCACACATTTAGCCATTGAAAATAAAATGAAGGGCTACTAGTAACAACTGGATTTTTTTTCCTTGGGTACTCTCATTTAGGTAGCGTCTGTGGAAGAAAAATCAGCATGTTATTTATTCTTGGTCTTTTCTGGAAATGAGAAATTTTTGCAAAAATTAGTTTTTCTGCTCTAAAAAATTTAATGTCTGACTACCTTTACAATTTAAAAAATGACTTTATAATAAAACTCAGTGTATATACCCTTTCAAGAAAAAAATATTTGGCTTTGTTACTCCAAGTAGTAATAAAAGGCTTAGAATATGGTGAAATTTGAATTAACACATAATGTTTATTTTTAATTGTAAATTACTATTAATGTATAAAATCTTGGTTTTTATGTTGCATTAAGTACATTTCTAAGCTGAAAAAGTAGATTTATTGCAGAAAAGGTGAGACAAGTACAGACTAATTTTCACACTGATGTATGTTTACTCCGTAGCCATTGCCAGTTCCAGTGGGGAGAGAGAGTTTTGAGAATGTGCTCTTGTTTCCGCCATACAATGTCGTTTGTTGACAGATTGAAGGAAGTTCCTACTTGTTTTTTTTTTTTTTTTTTTGGGGGGGGGGGGGGGTGGAAGAATTTTATCTGCAACTCTTGAACATAATGCACAATGCCTAGCCACCAGTTATTGCACACACATCACATGTAATTGTTTATCCTTGATATGCACTATTTCTAAGTCTGTAAATGAGATGTCTGCCGAACTTGAAGACTAAAACTGTTAAACTAATGACTGGTACAAAACTGTGTAATCTTGTTTGCTCTACTGCAATGTACTTTTCAAATTGAGACTGAAAGAATTTCTTGGTCTCTATGGATTCTTCAGATCAGTAAAAAAAAAGTAATTCCTTTTATGTTTCTTCTAAAATAATCATGCATTTCTGAGGGGTTAAAATGTGATTGGTTACAGTATATTGCAAACTTGCTTGTCACCAACCACTTCACTCAATCACTTACTCCTTCACATGGACCTTGGCCATGAGAAGTGGCAAAGAAGTGCCATTCTACTTTCAAACCAAAGACTTTTTCATGGTGGAATGGTTGATAAAATTCTTCCTATTACACTGTGCTGCAGAGCCATCTGAAAAGTAAAAGTTCTTAAATATGCTCTGGTTTGATGATGTGATATGTTGGAGAATCTGCATCTGACGAGAATATAAGGCTGCCGTGCTGTGCTTTAATGAATCACTAATCACACAATAGCTTTCACTATCAGTTTTACCTTCATAGTTAAAATATATGAAAAGAGGTGGAGAGTAGCTTGAGAGTTTTTCCAGTGGTAGGAGTGGATCTCATCCTGTTTTACAAATTATAAGTTTTTGGGGAAATCACACATAATTATGTACTCATTGTCTTTTAGGTTTTCTTTTAATATTCTGATTGCCTTTTTAGAGATGCAATGATGAAATTTTAAGTCCTCAAGATTTTCCAACAATGACTCGACAAATTCTTCAGGTGAAATCACAAACTCTGGAAGTTGACATTTGTCTGTTGCAAACCATTGGTTATATTTGACTTCTTTGTTTATATCAAATTTTTCAGTATCTTCCGCATGGCTTCACAGACTGATCCAATGCCAGCATGATTTTCACAGTTTGACATAATGCACTTCTCATTATTTAGATCATAAGTCGTTGTACACAAAAGTTTCTTGCAATCAAGTTTTGTTTTTATAGCTGCAAGCACGAGTTTTAACATTTTAGAATTTTGCATACACACACAGCATGTGTGCCAGCAGAACCTGCTAATACACAATCCTTAGGTCTTACCCTAACCAATTTTGAGAATTCTAATTCGATGCGGTATGCAACTCCTTGAGATTGTGTAATTTAAGTCTTTGTTTGACATTGGTTTTGGTGCCATCTTCTTGGACAGATACACATTGCCAGGCATCAAACAACTGTACTCACCATTTTCATAATATGCCTTCACTAATATGATGGTATCCTCATCCAACTTATTCTCAATTTTTTTATTCACAATATCTGGTAAAACTATAGCCTCTTTTTTAGTTTTTGTGTTAACTGATGTAATTACTGGTCAGCTTCTAATTCTTTCTGAATTTTTGTTACATTCCATCTTTTTAGGAAGTAAGCTATGAATTCCCACTTTCTCTTTGGTAGCTTTCGTAGTATTGCATTTTTCTTTCCATTCATGAATAAGTGTTTCATATTCCACACCTAAACTATGAATATAGCTTTCCTCCGTGTCTTCTTCTTGTAGTGATGTGTGTTAAGTTGAAAGAGGTTTGCAGCTTATTAGATACAGTTGCAGCAATTTTGACACCTTCTTTTATAAAACTGGTGTTCTTAGCTTTATTGGGGACACACCTAGTGCTGAACAGGTTTCATTAACAGCATCTATTAAAACACACTCTGGTTCAAACAAATCCTCTGGTAGTTCAGATACGTCACCTGACAAATTTTTCTGAGGATATTGTGCTTTTTGTTGGTGCTTGCTTCAGAAAGCTTTACCTGGAGTGAAGTTATAATGAGAGCAGTTCGTAACTATTTTGAGGGTTATCTCACAAAGGGATTTCTTGACAGTGTTTGTGCATTTTACAAGAATCGGTACAGTATTTTCCATAAACATAAAAATATTTCTCTAAAAAAATTTTTTATGGTATGTGCAAATGTTTGTTTTCACAATCTTTTCTTCTCTTCAGTAAAATAAAATCTTTCAGTTCTGAGGATTGACTGTATGCTAGATTATGACATACCTCTCCTATAGAAATGCTGGTAGAACAATGTCATATTGTAAAAAAATTCACATACATTATTACAAAAATATTAATAAACTCACTGAAAAAATTAGTTGATTACCACATAATACTATCCAACTTCCAAGATATTTGTTGGTATATATTACACACATAATTTCTGCAAATGCCAACCGAGGAGAAACTAGAATATCACCTGTCTCACTCTCTAGTATGGAGCATACTCTCCATGCTGCAAAGTAAACTTTTGTTATAAAGAAGCTCAGATCTGCTGACGTGATAGTTCCCGACAGCAGATACAAGCCTCATCATGCAAGGCAAGCACTCTGCTAAAAAGTTCACATACACCAGGTACTGCTGAGTGTGCTTGCAGCCAGATTTTGAATGGTTATAAACTAGATATATCATTGTATGCCACTCTGTAAGTCTTTTAAAAGCCAATCAAGCTACATTTACACAAAATAAACCAAAAACAGTAAATGATTTTTAATATACAATACCAGCTGTATTGATGAAATTTCATTATATTTTAAGTCTCATAACTTCTTTATGACTTGCAGTAACAAAACAAACTGTTCTTTTCTTGAAAACGTATACAAGGAACTTTATAATGGTAATTTTTAGATTTAAGTGTTAGTATCACATTAAATTTTTTATCCCCAAAAATTAAAATTTTTAGATATTTATCATTTTCAGAATTTTTTTTTTTTTACATTTAAAAACTGAGAATAACAAGCTAATTTTTCTGCCACAAAAATCACCCATGATAACGAACCCAAGGAAAAAAAAATCAAGTTGTTACTAGCAGCCCTTTAATTACTTTTGAATGCCTAAATGTGTGGAAAATTGAGGTTCATTAGCCAGATTTAGAAATCTGTAGTGTTACATACTTTAACAGTATCAGGATTTAAATTTATCATAAAAGACTACATGCAATAAAAGTAGTAGGTAAATGTTCCCTGAAAGACAAGGGGATCAGGGATAGAATTAGGATTCGGGGCAGCCGCCATCTTGTTAAATCACCCGTCCGCCATCTTGGATGTCATTGACCTTTTACCCCTGACCTTGAGCCCAAGGACCCTTGACCTCAAAAATAACTAAAGAACCTTAACAAAATACCCCAAAAAAATTCTAAAAAAATGTAAAAAAAATAAAAAAAAAATTAATTATAAAAAATTATTAAAAGGATCCTTAGAAATGACCCATTTTTTTTCTCCAGAAATGTTGACGGGTCAGCGACCCAGGGTCAGATCCAGGTGACCAGGAGACAGGGATCAATTCCTATGACATAGGTTCTTGACCTTTGACCTTGAACATGCAAAAAATATAAAAAATTATAATGAAAAATTTAATTAAAAATTTGTTTAAAAAATTACAAAATAAATTAAATTTATAAAAAATATATTGTTAAAAATCTAATAAAAATTTGTTTAAAAAATAAAAAAAATGTAAAGAAATTATTCGTATAAAATTTTATTGAAAAAATTTCTTAATTAAAATCTTTACCCCTGGTGGCGGTTTTTTTTCCTTTTTTCCCCTTGAAATTTTTCTTTTTCCTAAAAAATTTCCCTTTTTCCTAAAAAATTTCCTTTAAAATTTATAAAAAATTTAATTATAAAAACTTTATTTAAAAACTTAATTTAAAAACTTAATTTAAAAACTTACATTTCCTGAATTGTCTCCATCACACCACCAATTACTCAACTCTGTTTGAATCCAGCAGATGACTGACTCCCACACATCCACTCTCACATATATTCATTCCGTTATCTTGATTTTTTATTTGTCATTTGTTTACATGCTACTGGTGGCAGCCATCTTTGTTTATATGTTACTGGAGGCTGTCATAGTTGTTTTTCGTTCATCATTTGTTTACGTGATACTGGTGGCAGCCATCTTTTGTTTATATGTTACTGGTGGTTGCCATATTTGTTCTTCATTTGTCATTTGTTTATACATTACTGGAGGCCACCATCTTGGTAGGCGACCGCCACCTTGGTAGGTGATGACCATTGCAATTTTTCATCCTATGTTTAAAAAATATAATTTTTTTCGAATAAATGGTATAGCTACATGCATGATGCATGTCTGACTGCATGCTTAATTTATTAAATATTTCAAATACATGTTGTTATTAAAAACTTAAAGGCCAATAGGAGGATACGACACACAAAAATTAATAAAAACTATTAATTGTATTATAATAATTTATTATTATTTTGTAAATACATTTTCATACGAAAGCACTTCATCGCATCATATGATATAACCCTGATCCTTAAGTGCTCTAATGATCAAAACCACCTATTTCATGGTTCAGTAATCCCCACGTCGTTGCCTATTGAGTAAATATTTAAATCTGTCTACAAGTTTGTTGGTATCTTCAGTAAACATATTATCAGTATACACAATGTCTTCTGCCTTCTTCACATCACTTGTCGAAGGAAACTCGTTGGGGAAATGTGCAGGGCTGTCGAGGGAATAATCGTCGTCTTCAACACTATCACTGTAGTCATAGTCATCATCAATGCTGTCTCTATGATCGGCTACACTTCCTGCTGCATCCTCAATATCAAGTTTACTATTCTGTGTAGCAGGAGTTGTATGTTCATCAGTTTTTAGAGCTGATGACAGTTTATTTTGAAGATTTTCAACCTCACACTAACATCTTGCGAGTGTACCTTCTGCACAAACCAACTGGACTGCACTCATTCCGACTTTAGCATTAATTGTGGCATCATTATCGTCTGCGGAAACTGTATCCATAGATGTAGCAAGAGGTATTAATGGCATCACTTGCTGGTTCCCAGTAGACGAACCCTCTCGACAGACAGCGATAAATTCATAAAACCCACGCCTGTACTTTCCCCTATGTAGCAGATAGTCTTTAATGATCGTCAAAAATCCATATTTCTCTTTCCAGCACAAGGCACAAATATCTTTAAAATCTGATATAGGCATGTTCGTATTAACATGATCATCGTAAACATGATGTAAATTTATATTGTCCACGCGAAACAGCACCAACATGTTTACATTGTCACAAAGCAGTTGTTTGGGTATGCGCTAAGAAGTCTGGCTGAGGTACACACAGTCAACGTTTGCGTGTTGATCCATGCTAAAGTATTTTTGAGTGCAAGTTTGTTTCTCGCAGACAGTGTCGTCGAAGACAAATATTGAGTTTCGCAGTGTTTCGCTCGGAGGTACGATGGTTTCGTTATCGCTGCATGGGAAATAACCCACGCCATCCACATCTTGCACTACTCATGCCAGTCGCTGGTATTTCGGTTGCTGAAGTGATTTGAATATAGGTACACATTCTTGAACTGAAGGTCATTCTCTTCTTCGAGTAGGCTCAGTAAGACGCATGTCTTGCCACAACCCGATGGTCCCGCGGACTTGTCAACCCTTACGATTTTCCCATATTTTTTACAGAAAAGTTTGCACCTTAAAATTCTATGGGTATTCTCCATATGTTACGATTTTTCTCTCGACTGGATTCCAAATTCATGCAATAGCGGTGGCCGTGCTCTTGGTTGTTGGTCTCTGTGAAAGTGTCACTTATATGTCATATTTTCACGATAATTCAATGTGTGGCCACTTAACCGGGAAATCAATAAATATGGGGAAAAGTCTTGAATTTTTTTGAGTGTTGGGAAAACCTTGAAAATGCCAGGAATTTTTCTGCGAGTCAGGAACGTGCATGTGCGAGATTTTTCATGCGCACTTACCAGCTGTTAAAATTCACTCTTATGTAGTCTTATTTTGTTTTGTTTTTAATTAAATATAATTTGTGGATGGATTTTATGCTCCTATGGTGAATTATTATGGTGACACTGGTGCCAGTAACTGTCAAAAACGGACATAAGTTCATTCTGCAAAAGACGAAAATGGTTGCAGTTGCCGTGAAGTGTGTCTGCCTGTCTGGGCGCAGCACATAGATCAATATCTTACCCAGCATGCATCCAGTCATATGACAAACTGAACGCGGTACGTGCTGACTGCGGCTAGACAAATGCCAATGTTGTTTGTTGTTTATAAACTACATTTACATTTCAGTGTTTGAAAGTCATTAATATTGTCTCTTCACGCGAGTAATTTGTGTTAAATAGTAAAAAATATTTTAAGTTCATACAACAGTATTTGTGCTTTTTTTTTTTTTTAATTACGTGGTACGAAAAGTCCATTGATGTGAAGTGTTTTCTATTTGTGGTCATGAAGAGTTAGATCTTGATAATATTTTAACGTAATACCTACCATAATTTACATAGATTGTAGCAGGGTTATGTAAACTTTGCCAGTGTGTTTGTACATCAACTGCACATATTTATTTTGTGATCTGGGAGTAGAGTATTTCATACGATGGCGTCGGATTGGCGCGAAGACAACGTATTATATATTTGATGGGTATTGATGTCCTGTTTTTTTTAATTTTTCTGCACTAAAGTATAGGAGTGAGCTTACATTCAGGTGATACAAAACCAAGTAAAAACAATTTTGGTAATTCAATTTCACATTTTATTTCTAGATTAGGTATGGCCAAGGCACCACGTTTCTTCAGTGTGTATTTGTAAACTGTTTGCCTTAATGTTTCACCGGCTTGCTTGTTTAGCAAAAATAATATCATTTTTATGTGAAATTACTGCTTCCTGTATTTTAGTTGTATCTGTTAGCAGTGGCAATTCAATAAATTAAAAATATTGGCTAACACTCGCACGAAGTTGTACTGTTATATTCATGCACCAGTAGTAACAAAACAACAGTGTGCGCGCCAACATGTTCACGGCATGGGTTTGTGAGTTCTGGATAAACGAGGGTTTTTTAGGAGTTTTTGAAGTGTGAAGAAAGGTTTTTATAGTGATTTGTCTGAAATATGTCAGCTTTAGTTTGTCTTCATAGTCTGGTGCACATACATAATAGCTGTAAGATGTGTGAAAAACATAAAACAATATATCCAAGTATTCAGCTATGCATATTCTGAACAGTTTCCATACATTGTGAAATCGGAGAAAGATGAAAAGTATGCGTTTTGTAGTGTGTGTCACTGTGACAACTATTTTTCATGGTGGGAAAAGTGACATTACAAATCATGTTAAAAGTGCATAAAAAAAATTTTTTTTTAACAATTGATTTATTGTGATCATATGCTAGATTTTGTAACTCACACAATGTGCGAAAAGTGTTGGTATATTGAGCAAGTAGGTCTAGCTGAATTGAAAAAAAAAAGTAATATATGTGTCAGACTACATGTAATATTATTGTGTTCTCAGTTGATACATGAAGCTCAAAAGTATGTGTTCTTGCATCTAGAAATAATTGTGTTGATTTATTATCAAAATGTAAATCAATAATTTTGCATTTTCATAATAATACTGGTAACAGTGATGAACAAGAAAAAATTTATATAAAATGCTGCGACCCGATTACGCACTATTTTAAGCATTCTTCAATCTTCTTGATTTCAAACTTTACAAGTTGGTATGTCTGGCCCCGCTATGATACAGCGCACAGTATTTGGAAATAGGCTTCTGTGTCGCGATTTGTGGGAGATAGCTTCATCTTCAGCATGAATGCGTATGGGTATAGTAACATCATGCTTGGCGATCCGTATGTTACCACTACGATCTTCTGGAACAGGTGAAGTCGATTGTACTTGCAGAGAACTTGTGCTACAAATTTTTGAATGTTTCTTTAATGCATCACTATGAGAAAAATGTCTATGGAAGAATTGACATTCAAAAGTCACACTCAAACTTTTCATTCCGCAGGTCATTATTTCATGTCTCCATAAATTCTGCAAAGCTGTTAATTCTTTACTGCAGAAGCGGCACAGCAGATGCATGATTGAAATTTTACGTCTGTACTGTTCCAAGTCTAAAATGATACTGAAACGAAAATGTATAAAAGGATCATATTTATACATTTTAATCAACATTGGATATGCACCATATGACAAATGGCCGATACTCAATACTGTATATATAAACTAATATATGCATGCATCATACAATTGGTGAACGTCGTAATTTCTATACTATGGACGGAGGGCACAAACGAAAAGATTGTGAATGATTGCGTAAGACTGATGGAGCAATGGAGCGATGGATTGATGGAGCAATGGGGCTATGACCCGCATCATCGCTAACTGGATTGGATGGGATTCTCCATAGTTCCATGCTCGTAGTGGTCAAAAGGCAGCCCTTCATATTCACAATTCTTACTTGTTCGCCTCGGAAGAAAACATGCAGGTCCTAATATATATATGATAGGACTATACATAATTATGTATATAGTCCATTCCCGATTGGAATAACAGGCATAACATGTCAACCTGGTTTTTCAATAACGTGTATTCCACAAATATATAACACTATGGTTAACTTTAGAGTACTGTATTATTGAATAAATGAAACTTTACCTCAATATCTTATATGTCGTAATATTTATTTCTTTTTAAATATGAATTAACAGCAGCGAGAGCAGAGACATGTTGGCAACATCTGGTAAGAAATAGTACAGTTAAAATATTATTTTAACCTAGTTTTTTAGTATACTATTTGTAAATTAAACAATGCCTATTGAATAATATTAAGGTAGCACCGATGGCAACATATCTAATTTTTACAGTTTAAAATAACAGCGGAAAATATTGTGAGTAGGCCGTAATGGTACGGTGTTATTTTATTGAGTGAGAAAGCAACTGCACAACTGTCTGCTGAGCGAGGTTTGTCGCTCTCTCTCTCTTTGTCTCTTTCATACTCGGGAAGTATCACTTCGCTAGTAAATAAGTAATTTTACATGTTTTCAATTGTAACATATTTCAATGCTTATTATAGCAAAATAATGATTTTTGAATTTGTAATTTACAACTGAAAAGAGATTTTAATATTTGAATACTTATTATAAGGTACACTTGCATGATGTTCGTGTGAGGTTGAAAATCTTCAAAATAAACTGTCATCAGCTCTAAAAACTGATGAACATACAACTCCTGCTACACAGAATAGTAAACTTGATATTGAGGATGCAGCAGGAAGTGTAGCCGATCATAAAGACAGCCTTGATGATGACTATGACTACAGTGGTAGTGTTGAAGATGACGATTATTCCCTCGACAGCCCTGCACATTTCCCCAACGAGTTTCCTTCGACAAGTGATGTGAAGAAGGCAGAAGACATTGTGTATACTGACAATATGTTTACTGAAGATACCAACAAACTTGTAGACAGATTTAAATATTTACTCAATAGGCAACGACGTGGGGATTACTGAACCATGAAAGAGGTGGTTTTGATCATTAGAGCACTTAAGGATCAGGGTTATATCATATGATGTGATGAAGTGCTTTCGTATGAAAATGTATTTACAAAATAATAATAAATTATTATAATAAAATTATTAGTTTTTATTAATTTTTGTGTGTCGTATCCTCCTATTGGCCTTTAAGTTTTTAATAACAACAATATGTATTTAAAATATTTAATAAATTAAGCATGTAGTCAGACATGCATCATGCATGTAGCTATACCATTTATTCAAAAAAAATAATATTTTTTTAGACTTAGGATGGGAAATTGCAATGGTCATCACCTACCATGGTGGCGGTCGCCTACCAAGATGGTAACCTGCAGTAATGTATAAACAAATCACTAACGAAAAACAAATATGGCAGCCTCCAGTATCATATAAACAAAGATGGCTGCCTCCAGTAGCATGTAAACAAAAGATGAACGAGAAACAAATATGGTGGCCTCCAGTATCATATAAACAAATATGGCTGTCACCATTAGCATGTAAACAAATCACGAACAAAAAATAAATATGTTGGCCTCCAGTAACATAAACGAAAATGACTGCCACCAGTATCATGTAAACAAATGATGAACAAAAAAAACTATGGCAGCATGCAGTAACATATAAACAAAGATGGCTGCCACCAGTAGCGTGTAAACAAATTACTTAAAAAATCAATATGGCGGAATGATTATATGTGAGGGGGTGGAGGCGAGGGAATCAGTCGTCTGCTGGATTCGAACAGAGGCGTGTAATTGGTGCTGTGATGGGAGACCTAAGAAATGTAAGTTTTTTAATTAAAGTTTTTAAAGGAAAATTTTTTAAGGAAAAAGGAAATTTTGAGTGAAAAAAAAGAGAAATGGCCACCAGGGTTTAAGACTTTTTAATAATTAAATTTTTTAAATTAAATTTTGTAAGAAAAATTTTTAATCAATTTTTTTTATTTTTAAATGATTTTTAATTTAATTTTTTAAATATGAAGTTGTTATAAATTTTTAAATTAGATTTTGTAGTTTCTTAAACAAATTTTTTATAAAAAATTTTTGTGGTTAATTCTTCTTATAATTTTTGCATTTTTAAGGTCAATGGTCATAGGTACTGATCCCTGTTTTCTGGTCACCTGGGTCACTGATCCCTGTCAGTTTTTCTGGACAAAATGGGTCATTTCTGAGGATCCTTTTAGTAATTTTTTAAATAATTTAAATTAATTTTAAATTAATTTTTAATAATTTTAAACAATTTTTAATAATTTTTTTAGAATTTTCAGAGGTTTTTTTGGTATTTTTAAAAGTTTTTTGACGTCAAAGGTCCTCGGGGTGAAGATCAAGGTCAAGGTCACCTGGGTCAGGGGTAAAACTTCAATGACATCCAAGATGGCGGTTGGGTGACGTAACAATATGGCGGCTCCCCTGAATCCTAATCCTATCCCTGATCCCCTTCTGTCTTTCAAGGAACATTTCCCTGTTACCAATGAACTTTCCAAATACACCATTTAGAGCTTTTATAGAATAAAAGTTATGGCCAATTGTTAAATGCTGCAAAATATTGATTTTTACACTGTTTTGCAACATATGACTGCCTATATCTTCAGAGAATTTTTTTAAAATCTAAATATTTAGGGTTTTGCTCAAGAAGAGTGACAGAAAGCACTATCCAAGTTTTGGAAAAATTGAAAATGGTAACACAAAAAGAAAATTGAATGACCATTCTTCAAGTGGGAAACAATCAACTTCTTTAATTATGATCCATGTTACTTAGAGAACTGTTTGAACCTGAGGAATTAAAAAAAGCTTATTCCTTTTATATTATAATTAATCCCTTCAAAATAATATGTGGATTACATTTTTTTTTCTACATTGTATATCTCTTTAGTACAGTTCAGTGTTGAGAACCTTACCGTGCAGTATACTAAAGAGAAAGTAATCTTTATGATGTATTTTTAATTTACTGAAATGTTATTAAGTAATATTATTTATTGCCCTCTAAGCGAATATAAAATAACATGTGTTTGTCTTGTATATAATATGTTATGTATAAAATCATAACTTTCTTTCTGTTCATTTGTAAATAATAACTGCATAATATATAATGTATTTAGCTACATGTACACCTAACCTGTTTTTAGGTAAATGTGATGAGGTAATGCGACAAGTAATGGAACACTTGAACATCACAGTGCCTTCGTACTTGCGTGGTAGTGACCCCATATTCAGTCACACGACAAGTCTCCACCCTGCTGAGGAGCACACTACCTCCCATCCCCGGCTAGTTGGTCCAGCAGAGGACACGGAGCCTGACAAGCCCATTCTCATAGAGATCATAGACTGTAAGAGTGATGCTGCAGTACTGGACTTGGTGAAGAAAGAACCGGTCACCTGCGATGAGGATGACGAGTGCAAACCAGGGATGTCTCACGATAGTAGTTTGGTGTTAAAGGAAACCAGCTTCCACTTTGTCAACGTGGAGATTAATAAAGATTCTGGCAGCCAATTTGGATGGAATCAGTTTCTGGATGGTGATGGGCAAGATCCTTTCAACAGTGTTTCCAGTTCTGGCCACAAGCAGGAAGAAACTATCACTGGTGTAAATTCTGAAGTCTTCAGTCATAGTTCTGACTTTAATGTGACTTCCATTCTTAGCAGTGATTTTGAG